>CM037873.1:30619797-31219797 GCA_021292105.1 Anadara kagoshimensis | reverse complement strand
ATAAAATTTTACTGGCCTTTAAAAGCAGGTGGCCCTTATATAGAGGTGGCTTTTATGGCAGGTTAAACTGTACTGGTAATATAAAGAAATGAAACAAGAGGCCCAATAGGGCCTGTGATGCTCAACTGGCAGCTAATTTACATTTTTGATAAATAACATGCAAATCTTGTGAAATGGCATTCCCCCTCCTTTTTACAATTGCAACTGGAACCAAAGTTGTTGGAAACCAAATCTGCATTGGTTTTTCATGTTATTGCTATGTATAGGAACAGAAGCCAACTTGGATTTTGGCTGATATGCCAGACACAACTTTTGGATTACTGTTACTAAAGGACTTTTCATGCTGTATTGGGTTAGAATTGGCCAATTCAGGATAAAATTTTCAATGATTTGATTGAAACAAACATCTTATTTGTACACTGCCTAAAAATTGGGTCAACATTTTTTTTCAGGAAACTTAAAACATTAGGTCATAACTTTCACAATTGACCTTGACCTCATTTTGAAGGTAATTACAAGAATATTTCAAAACTGAAAACCCCATGTCATTATCTGATCAAATAGTGAAGATATAACAATTTCAGCAATTTTTTGCATCTGTGACCTTGACCTTTGAACCCATAAGCTTTCTCTATACATAATAATAGTAGTTGAATTATTATCTACAACATTCTACTATATATTCCTATAGAAAATGTTAATAGTTTTCAAGATAATTAAGCATTTCAGTATTATTTAGTATCTGTGACCTTGATCTTTGAACCCCTGATCTTAATCTATATATCACAATGATCGTTACATCAATACCAACAATATTCTAATATACATGCCTATACAAAAAAATTACAGTTTTCGTGTTAATTAATGTTTTTGATTTTGTTTTGCATCTGTGACCTTGACCTTTGAACCCATGACCTTTTTGTATACATCAAAATGATCGTAGTATTAATACCTACAACATTCTAATATACATGCCTATACAAAAAGTTTATAGTTTTCAAGATAATGAACCGTTTCAGTATTCTTTCGCCTCTGTGACCTTGACCTTTGAACCCATAACCTTAATCTAAACATCAAAATGACCGTTGCATCAATACCAACAATATTCCAATATACATGCCTATACAAAAAGTTTATAATTATCAAGATAATGAACCTTTTCAGTATTCTTTGGCATCTGTGACCTTGACCTTTGAACCCATGACCTTAATCTACATCAAAATGACTGCTGCATCAATACCTACAATATTCCAACATATATGCCTATACAAAAAGTTTATAGTTTTCAAGATAATGAACCTTTTCAGTATTATTTCCCATCTGTGACCTTGACATTTGAACCCATGACCTTAATCTATACATCAAAATGATCGTTGCATCAATACCAACAATGTTCCAATATACATGCCTATACAAAAAGTATATATTTTTCGAGATAATGAACCATTTCAGTTTTGTTTTGCTTCTGTGACCTTGACCTTTGGACCCATGATCTTTTTCTTTACACAAAAATGTTCGTTGTATCAATACCTACAACATTCTAATATACATGCCTATACAAAAAGTTTATAGTTTTCAAGATAATGAACTGTTTCTGTATTGTTTTGCTTCTGTGACCTTGACCTTTGGACCCATGACCTTTTTCTATACACCAAAATGATCGTTGTATTAATACCTACAACATTCCGATATACATGCCTATACAAAAACTTTATAGTTTTCAAGACAATGAACCATTTCAATATTATTTCGTGTCTGTGACCTTGACCTTTGAACCCATGACCTTAATCAATACATCAAAATGACCGTTGCATCAATACCAACAATATTCCAATATACATGCCTATACAAAAAGTTTATAGTTATCAAGATAATGAACCTTTTCAGTATTCTTTCGCATCTGTGACCTTGACCTTTAAACCCATGACCTTAATCTATACATCAAAATGACCGTTGCATCAATACCAACAATATTTCAATATACATGCCTATACAAAATGTTTATAGTTTTCGAGAAAATGAACCATTTCTGCATTGTTTTGCTTCTGTGACCTTGACCTTTGGACCCATGACCTTTTTTCTAAACAGCAAAATGATCGTTGTATTAATACCTACAACATTCTAATATACATGCCTATACAAAAATTTATTAGTTTTCAAGATAATGAACCTTTTCAGTATTATTTCCCGTCTGTGACCTTGACCTTTGAACCCATGACCTTAATCTATACATCAAAATGACCGTTGCATCAATACCAACAATATTCCAATATAAATGCCTATACAAAAAGTTTATAGTTTTGGAGATAATAACTAAAATCAGAAAGTCAAAAAATTAGATCATGACCTTCACAATTGACCTTGACCCCAATTTGAAGGTAATTACAAGAATATATCAAATCTGAAAACCCCATGTCATTATCTGATCTAAAAGTCAAGTTATAACAATTTAAAACAATTTAAAGCTATTTTACGATTTTGGCAAAATTAAACGCAAAAACGCGTAACCTATGTTTTGTCAGAATTCCACGAAATGTACAAACTTAGAGGTTAAGACCGTCTAGAAGCCAAACATCAAATCAGATTTTGCCTCCAATGACCGGTTCTGGAGAAGAAGATTTTTTTTAGGTTTTTTCTATTTTTAGTAACGGCAGCCATCTTGGATATCTAATCGTACAATCTACAGTCAGACTCTAGCAAGGACCTTGCACAGCAAATTAGGTTTCAAAAGGCCTAGTAGTTTCAGAGTTTTTTCTGTTAACGGACGCACGGACGCACGCACACACGCATCATGCCAATAGCTCATCTGGCTAAAGCCAGTTGAGCTAAAAAATGGCGACATATAGGGGTTTAATATCCTAGGGCTCATGTGACATGAAATATGAATTTTTTGCACATATGGTATCAATTACAAAGTATGTCATCACACATGAATTAAATTTAGTCTGCAACTAAAAGTTAATTTAAGTGTAAACATAATTTCGAGAACGGTTTGTGGTATTGGGGGTTTGATAAAGAGGGTGCAATATTCATTTGTAGGTTGCATCAGTATATATATTTTTGAAAATGACAAATTCAAAATATATTATTGGTGAAAAATGAAGAATTTAGATTTAGATGGATGTATTTCGAATGGAAGGAAGTAGCATCACCAAAGCTGCCCTTAGATGGACACCAACAGGAAAAAAAAACTGGCATGGGTAAAGGCAGACTCCAAAGAAAAAAATATAGAAATTCCCGTAATTTCAGTCGAAACGAAGGATTTGATTGGCTGTCAAGGTGAAATGAGAGCGGCGCTAAATACGAAAAAATCCAACGATCGCTATAAAGCATTCAGCATGGCTGATGCTTTAAAAAAGAGCTGAGTGGTGAAGTTTTGTGTTGACCTTATCCGGAGCGAAGAGGATAGGTAGTAATGGGTAGTAGGTAGGTTGTTAAAAGTTAAGAATTCTGTTATGTGAAGCAAATGTTAAAAGTACTCATATTGGTTGAGAGATAAAAGTCACAGGAAAAAAACATTTTTTATTTCAATATAAAAGTACTCACGTTTGGGTCATCTTTTTCTCTTCTTCTATCAGCCAAGGCTTCATCTACAACTTTCTGGAAAAATGATGTAAGAGATTTTGGAAATCCCCGTGGAAGTCTCAAGAATTTCAAAATTGGCATTATGAACGGTGCAAAAACTGTAAAATAAAGAATATATAGCTGGTGTGTATGAGAACAACAAATCAATGATTTTGTTTGCCTAATATTAATAATAGAGTTACCTTCCCCTAGGAAACATTTCTGATTTAACCACCAAAATTCCTGATTGATCATAGTGTCATATATCATGTTTTTAATTTAATCATAAAATACATTAAAAGTGTATATGATTTTATATTTACAAGTAGGGGTGTGCAATAATACCGGTATATTGCGGTATGGCAGGGTAGATACAATATACCGGTACGCAAAATAAAAAACTGGTATACCGCAAAAATTTTTTAAAAATCAGTAGATTATGCTTTACGGTCATTATTTTGTTATTAACACTCAAAAGGCTGTAATATAATCTTTATCTCGTAAGTGTTTGTCAACTACATACAAATAAAGCGCATCTGAGATACAGACATGTATACATGTTATAACCGATATTATTACACCTTATGTAAAAATCTAGCAATTTCATTGAATAAGAGCTATGTAACAATTTGTACTGTCACATAAAATTTATAATGTCACATAGCACTGCGCGTGACTATGTGACAGTACTTTTGTTCGAGTCGCCTCCCTTCACTGGATCACGTCAGCGCTTTGAACAAAACATGTTTTCAGTTGTGTCCATGGCAAGTGTCTCATTGTTATTGATATTGTTTACATTCGTCTGTAACAACAACGGATGATGTTTGCTGAGGTTGACAATGACTATCTTGGCAATTTGTTAGAGTCTAAAGACTCTGCATCAACTAAACGGATCATTAAGCAGGCTGTGGATACGTTTCTTAAATTTCTTGGCTCTAATGACTGTGCAATTGAGGCATTCCCGGTCGATAAATTGCTGAATGAAAATTGGTATAGACATCTACTAAAGACGAAGGATGCACATCATGTATTGGTAAAATAAAACAAACATTCGGTGTAATAATATAAATATTACATTTCTGACAGGTAGCCAGTACATATTGTCACCTCTCGAAAAGCATTGTCAGCCTCGGCTATCGCCCTGGCAAACAATGCTTCCTCGAGGTGACAATATGTACTGGCACCTTGTCAGAAATGTAATATTTATATAATGGCAGACGACGAAGTAAAACTTGTCAAAAACAAATGAGCAAAGGCAAAACTGTGGGAACATTTTAAATTTAGGCAAATAGCGAGGACTATTAATGAAAATATAGCTGTATGCACTGTCTGTAATGCAGACGTTAAATATGCTGGGGGTACAAGTAATCTTACTTCGCACATTTGCCGCCATCACCCAAACTTGGATGCCGGTTCGGCTGTTTCAAATACAAAAATACACAACTTTTAAGCATTCATTAACTTTGCAATATATTGCAATATGTATTGCAATATTTTCTCAAATATTGCATTTTCCCCAATACCCACCCCTATTTACAATCATACTGAATTCCCTTTAATAAACCTTTTGAGAGCAACTTAGATATTTACCAATAACTTTGGTTGGTCACGTGCGACCTTTCACCCATGATGTCACTTGTTGTTTCCTTTTGCATTGACAAGTTAGAGGGGTTTCATTTGATGCCATTAATATCGCCATACATTCAATTTGCTTGTGACCAACTGAAGTAATCACTCAATAAATTCAGTTCAATCATCAAAGTTCAATCCTTAATTGAATTTATTTTATGATTAAAATTTTCAAAAATGGTATAAGACAATAGCATACAAATTAAACATTGCTAAATTTAAATGACATATTAATTCATATATCATATTATCCTTAAATACCAATGTAACCTGAATTACTAGTGTGTCAAACTAAAATATTCCTTAAAGATTTACTTGTGTCTGGATTCTCCTGCGAATTTATACCAAAGGTAAAGCAGACACAAAAGCATCCTATATACAGTATCGCCGGCCACGCCCACAATGTTCCGACAAAGACCCGACATCTTGAATTACACACAAAAAGAATGAAGACTCGGCCTGAATTGTGCCATTTAATGACGTCATTGACACTAGTACATAATTAGTTGCCGTGACATTGCTTGGATATCGTGATGGCGGCCAGTGTCGGAACATAAAAGGCATGGCCGGCGATACGCCAATTGAATTACCAGGGATTATTTTGTTAATTTGCATAGTCCAGTTAATTGTATAAAATTTTCTGACAAACAGGTTATGCAATTAAGCAGAATATACTGAACTTTGTACTTACATATGACAAACATGGCATATTTCATTGCAAAAGAATTTGGCTCAAAAATCTGTTTAGCATGAACAACAAATGGATCATTTGGATTTTTCTGACTGTCAACCTGCATACCAAATGCTGTGCATGAAATAACATCCATTGTATATCCTCCACATGTTCTGAAATGGTCAAGTAATGATCTTAAAATCAGATAATTTCACTTATATCAAGACAACTACAGCTAAAGGAGCAGTTAAATAATTATCATAAAGTCGGACATTGCCACTTATATCAAGACAACTCCAGCTATAGGTGAAGTTGCAGTATTGTATATCCATCAAAAAAGTTATAAAAGTGTTCAACAAGGACCAGCTACATGGTAGGTGTTTAATGCCCATTTCAAGATTCTTTCATTTATATCAAGACATTCAGTTCTAGGATGGTGGAGAAAACCAGAATGCATAGGTAAAACCATTGCCCTTTATCAAGCAAACTGACAATCTTTCTCAAACAAGGATCTGCCTCAAATTTTGGCTTTATATTATATAAAAAGTTTTGTGATAAGTCGAGGACTTACTTACCAGTAGAGTGAGTGAGTGAGTGAGTAATGGTGTTTAACGTCCCAGTCAAGAATATTTCACTTATATCGAGATGTCGCCAGCTATAGGCGAAAGTGCAGAAATTTTGCCTGTGCGTTGCGCTTATGGCATTATACAGCAGGTTTCTTTAGCGTGCCAAGCCCACCCTGACACGGGACCTCGTTTATTTTAAGTTCCCATCCGAAAGAACCGTGACTTTCATTTCGTAATGCCGAGTGCTTGGCAAAAGAACAGTCACTACCCACTTTTAAGTCTTGGGTCAGACCTGGCCGGGGTTTGAACCTAAGACCTCCCACTTACGGAGCAAGCACTCTACCAACTGAGCTACCGCAGTGGTATACATACCAGTAGACATAGATAGAAGAAAAAAATTTAAGACTTCATAATAAAGTGGCAAAAAGGAGGTGGCCATAATAAAGTGGCAAAAAAAGGAGGTGGCAAAGTAATCCAGGGACATTAAAATGAAGTTTTACTGTGGCTATAAGGGAGATAATAAAGTTATTGAGGGGCAAAATAACAAGCTTTTTACTATTTTGAAAAGGGAGGCGGCAAAGTTATCCAGGGGCATTTAAATGAGGTTTTACTGTTTTGAAAATGGAAGTGGCAAAGTTATCAAAGGGCATTATAATGAGGTTTTATTTTATTGATAAAGGGGGTGGCAAAGTTTTAGAGGGTCATTATATTGAGGATATACTGTGGTGATAAGCGAGGTGGCAAAGTTATCCAGGGGGAATTAAAATGAGGTTTTACTGTCAAAGAGGAATTATAAGGTTTTACTGTGACAATAAAGGAGGTGTCATAGGTATTGAGGGGCACTGAATTGAGGTTTTACTGTATTAATAAAAGAGATGGCAAAGTGATCTAGGGACATTAAAAATGAGGTTTAACTGTGCTAATAGGAGAGGTGGTTTAGTTTTTGAGTGGCATTATAACGAGGTTTTACTGTGTTGATAAGGAATGAAGCAAAGTTTAAGAGGGGATGTAGCAAAGTTAAGTAAAATTAGGCAGGACTATTATAACGAGGATTACTTGTGACAATAAGGGAGGGGACACAATTAATTGGAGGAGTGTTAAGATGAAGTTTTACTGAGTTGATGAGGGAGCTGGCAATGTTATAGAGGGGCATTAAAATGGGGATATACTGTGGCAATAAGGGAGATGGCAAAGTTATAGAGGGACATTAAAATGGGGATATACTGTGGCAATAAGGGAGATGGCAAAGTTATAGAGGGGCATTAAAATGGGGATATACTGTGGCAATAAGGGAGATGGCAAAGTTATAGAGGGGCATTAAAATGGGGATATACTGTGGCAATAAGGGAGATGGCAAAGTTATAGAGGGGCATTAAAATGGGGATATACTGTGGCAATAAGGAGATGGCAAAGTTAAAGAGGGGCATTAAAATGGGGATATACTGTGGCAATAAGGGAGATGGCAAAGTTATAGAGGGGCATTAAAATGGGGATATACTGTGGCAATAAGGGAGCTGGCAAAGTTAAAGAGGGGCATTAAAATGGGGATATACTGTGGCAATAAGGGAGATGGCAAAGTTATAGAGGGGCATTAAAATGGGGATATACTGTGGCAATAAGGGAGATGGCAAAGTTATAGAGGGGCGTTAAAATGGGGATATACTGTGGCAATAAGGGAGATGGCAAAGTTATAGAGGGGCATTAAAATGGGGATATACTGTGGTAATAAGGGAGATGGCAAAGTTATAGAGGGGCATTATAATGGGGATATACTGTGGCAATAAGGGAGATGGCAAAGTTATAGAGGGCATTAAAATGGGGATATACTGTGGCAATAAGGGAGCTGGCAAAGTTATAGAGGGGCATTAAAATGGGGATATACTGTGGCAATAAGGGAGATGGCAAAGTTATAGAGGGACATTAAAATGGGGATATACTGTGGCAATAAGGGAGATGGCAAAGTTATAGAGGGGCATTAAATAGGGGATATACTGTGGCAATAAGGGAGATGGCAAAGTTATAGAGGGGCATTAAAATGGGGATATACTGTGGCAATAAGGGAGATGGCAAAGTTATAGAGGGGCATTATAATGACGATCATCAGATATACTGTGGCAATAACGGAGGTGACAAAGTTATAGAGGGGCATTATAATGACGATCATCAGATATACTGTGGCAATAAGGGAGATGGCAAAGTTATAGAGGGGCATTATAATGACGATCATCAGATATACTGTGACAAAACCGGAGGTGACAAAGTTATAGAGGGGCATTATAATGACGATCATCAGATATACTGTGGCAATAACGGAGGTGACAAAGTTATCGAGGGGCTTTATAATGATGATCATCAGATATACTGTGGCAATAACGGAGGTGACAAAGTTATAGAGGGGCATTATAATGACGATCATCAGATATACTGTGGCAATAACGGAGGTGACAAAGTTATCAAGGGGCTTATAATGACGATCATCAGATATACTGTGGCAATAACGGAGGTGACAAAGTTATCGAGGGGCTTTATAATGACGATCATCAGATATACTGTGGCAATAACGGAGGTGACAAAGTTATCGAGGGGCATTATAATGACGATCATCAGATATACTGTGGCAATAACGGAGGTGACAAAGTTATCGAGGGGCTTTATAATGACGATCATCAGATATACTGTGGCAATAACGGAGGTGACAAAGTTATAGAGGGGCATTATAATGACGATCATCAGATATACTGTGGCAATAACGGAGGTGACAAAGTTATGGAGGGGCTTATAATGACGATCATCAGATATACTGTGGCAATAACGGAGGTGACAAAGTTATAGGGGCATTATAATGACGATCATCAGATATACTGTGACAAAACGGAGGTGACAAAGTTATCGAGGGGCTTATAATGATGATCATCAGATATACTGTGGCAATAACGGAGGTGACAAAGTTATCGAGGGGCTTTAATGACGATCATCAGATATACTGTGGCAATAACGGAGGTGACAAAGTTATCGAGGGGCATTATAATGACGATCATCAGATATACTGTGGCAATAACGGAGGTGACAAAGTTATCGAGGGGCTTTATAATGACGATCATCAGATATACTGTGGCAATAACGGAGGTGACAAAGTTATAGAGGGGCATTATAATGACGATCATCAGATATACTGTGGCAATAACGGAGGTGACAAAGTTATAGAGGGGCATTATAATGACGATCATCAGATATACTGTGGCAATAAGGAGATGGCAAAGTAATCGAGGGGCATTATAATGACGATCATCAGATATACTGTGGCAATAACGGAGGTGACAAAGTTATCGAGGGGCTTATAATGACGATCATCAGATATACTGTGGCAATAACGGAGGTGACAAAGTTATCGAGGGGCATTATAATGACGATCATCAGATATACTGTGGCAATAACGGAGGTGACAAAGTTATCGAGAGGCTTTATAATGACGATCATCAGATATACTGTGGCAATAACGGAGGTGACAAAGTTATCGAGGGGCATTATAATGACGATCATCAGATATACTGTGGCAATAAGGGAGATGACAAAGTTATAGAGGGGCTTTATAATGACGATCATCAGATATACTGTGGCAATAACGGAGGTGACAAAGTTATCGAGGGGCTTTATAATGACGATCATCAGATATACTGTGGCAATAACGGAGGTGACAAAGTTATCGAGGGGCTTTATAATGACGATCATCAGATATACTGTGGCAATAACGGAGGTGACAAAGTTATCGAGGGGCTTTATAATGACGATCATCAGATATACTGTGGCAATAACGGAGGTGACAAAGTTATAGAGGGGCATTATAATGACGATCATCAGATATACTGTGGCAATAACGGAGGTGACAAAGTTATAGAGGGGCATTATGATGACGATCATCAGATATACTGTGGCAATAACGGAGGTGACAAAGTTATCGAGGGGCATTATAATGACGATCATCAGATATACTGTGGCAATAACGGAGGTGACAAAGTTATGGAGGGGCATTATGATGACGATCATCAGATATACTGTGGCAATAACGGAGGTGACAAAGTTATCGAGGGGCTTTATAATGACGATCATCAGATATACTGTGGCAATAACGGAGGTGACAAAGTTATGGAGGGGCTTTAAAACCAGGGTACTGTTAAATACAATACATACTCTTTTATTTCAATATCTTCATTGTTATCTACCTTTGGCTTCAAATTTTTAATAAGTCGATCAGCAGCTCCATTAATGAGGAATGTCATCTAGAATATAAGTAAGGAGCTGTTAGTGTATAGCATTAAACAGTTAAGTAATCATTAAATATCAATAATAAAATAAAAGGGTCAATGAAAGACACTTAATACCTCCATGTCAAATCATTTATATTGAAACCTCACCAGCCATGAGAGGAAGATCAATCTTATGCCTCCATGTCAAGAATCCATTTATATCAAGACATCATCAGCCATAGGAGGAGGATCAATTTTAGGCCCCAGTAAAGATTCTATTTATACTGAAACATCACCAGTCACCAGTTATAATATTTTACTCAAATTGACACATCACTATCTATAGATGAAGTGGCATAAATTTTTACCTTTGCAATAAGCTCAGGGCAATGTGCATGGAGGTGGTTTTTTTTAAATGTGCCATGCCTGCTGTGACACGGGGCATCACTTGTTAAGGTCTCTTTTGAAAGACAAAGTGACTTTCATTTCTAAATACCGTACTGAGTGTTTGGGAAAAGAACAGTAACTGCCTTTTTTCAGGTCTTTGTCAGACCCCAGTCAATTTTTGGACCCCAAACTCCCACATTCAAAGCAAGCACATTTCCAACTTTAACTGGTCTACTGTAATTGTTTGATAGGGGGATGATAAATTTTATGTCCCAGTCCATTCCAATTATATCATGACATCACCAATCATAAGAGGGATTTGATGATAAATTTTATGCAACAATCCAGATTCCATTTAAATTTTATATCAAGACATCAACAGTCATAACAGTCATAACACATACATAATTGTACAAAATTTAATACTACATTCTAGGGATTAATCTAGGTTTTGTAATAAGGCCCATTTCCGATTATGGTGGTGTCTATTAAATGAACATCATGACATCATTGTACATCGACTTTTTAATTTTGTTATTGGACTTTCAAAACATTATGTGGGACCTGCCAAAAATACAGGCAAAAGGTCCTGGACCTCCCTATACAAAACATAATTTTGTACCAATAGAACCTGACTGGAACTGATTCCCATAATCCTTAACTCTGCATTTTGAACCCTTAACCCTTTGGTCAAAGGGCTTAACTACAGCTTACGTACCTGTCGTAATTTTTTACCGCTGAACGTTGGTGTTATGTAATTGCGTACATGTCTCCACTGGTCATCTTTTATCACTGTCAGAATGGTATCCAGAGGTTCATCATTATTATCAAATCCCTGAAAATAGAATATTTATGTTTCCATTTCTGATAACCAAACGAGCCACTGGTTACTAATTTCTGAGAATCTGAGAATTTCCTTCAAAAAGTATTATCATAGCAATTCTGTGATAAATACTTTAAAAAGACAATTTTTTTTTTACAAATTTGAAATTTGGCCACTAATAATTTTTAAATGTGTGGAAACCCAAAAATGTTATTGTGATCATCCATTATTATCATCCAACCCCTATAACTAAATATAATTATACTTTTTCCGTTTTCACTGCCAGAATCCTGAATCCAAATTCCTATAAATTGATTTTTTAATCCAAAAAAAAAAAAAGAAAAGAAAAAAAACCATCGAAAATTTTCACATCATCAATTCATATCATTGTCAAAACTAGGAATCTTTTCAAATGAACTTATTTCAACAAACTCTTGACATTTTGTAGTCTCATTTAATATTTAATACTCTTTATGCCCTGGTGAGCTAAAAACTAACGCACCACATGAACTGTTAATAGCTGAAAATTGCTGTTGTGACTTTAAGCAATATTCAACCAAGCTTGAGATTGTCCCGTTGTGCGTAGCTGATAAACTGCTCAGTGTTCATTCTTAAAAGGGGGCCATGGGGCCATTGATTTTGCCAAATGGTCCCATTGTTAAGGCCTTAGTGGGCCATATATTTAGCATTACATGAAATTGAATGCAACAACATTGATGTCAGGTGATTTAGACAATTTTTGTTGTGAAAAATCTTACAATGAGGTCTTATTGCTGTTGTACATAAAAAACAACCAGCCAACCAACCAAGCTTGAGATTGCCTGATCGAGAATAGCTTAAAACTTGCTGTTGTGATGTAAAACAACATTCAACCAAGCTTGAAATTGTGTTGTTGTGCACAGCTTAAAAATTGCTGTTGTGATGTAAAACAACATTCAACCAAGCTTGAGATTGCCTGATCGAGAATAGCTTAAAAATTGCTGTTGTGATGTAAAACAACATTCAACCAAGCTTGAAATTGTGTTGTTGTGCATAGCTGTAAAATTGCTGTTGTGACATGAAGCAATATTTAATCAACCAACTACACCTCGAGATGGTCTAAATATGAATAGCTTAAAAATTGCTGTTGTGATGTAAAACAACATTCAACCAAGTTTGAGATTGCCTGATCGAGAATAGCTTAAAAATTGCTGTTGTGATGTAAAACAACATTCAACCAAGCTTGAAATTGTGTTGTTGTGCATAGCTGTAAAATTGCTGTTGTGACATGAAGCAATATTTAATCAACCAACTACACCTCGAGATGGTCTAAATATGAATAGCTTAAAAATTGCTGTTGTGATGTAAAACAACATTCAACCAAGCTTGAGATTGCCTGATCGAGAATAGCTTAAAAATTGCTGTTGTGATGTAAAACAACATTCAACCAAGCTTGAAATTGTGTTGTTGTGCATAGCTGTAAAATTGCTGTTGTGACATGAAGCAATATTTAATCAACCAACTACACCTCGAGATGGTCTAAATATGAATAGCTTAAAAATTGCTGTTGTGATGTAAAACAACATTCAACCAAGCTTGAAATTGTGCCATTGTGCATAGCTGAAAAACTGCTGTTGTGATGTAAAACAACTTTCAAATAACCAACCTTGAAAAAATAGAATACTGGTAAGACTTTACTCACCCTCCTATTCACAAAATGATGGAATTGCTTTACAAAGATTTCTTTAAGCAATTCAGGATCTCCAACATTCAACACTGGATAGCAAGTCTCAAATGACCTATAAGTACAGAGAAAACAATCAAATGAAAAAAATTGGACCAATGGAAATAAATTTAACTGCAATTTCTACAAAATGCATTATGCATAATGTCAATCTGCTCAATTTGGGAGTGGAAATGGCCCTCTTTCCAAACTCAAAAACAGGGTTTTTCTATGATTTGACATATTGACTTACCTGTGCTTCTTGGTCCAACATTACCCATACTAAATTCATTTAGGTTTTTTTTTCAAAAAGATCATTTTGGGCAAGTTTGGTGAAAACTGGGTTACAACTGTGGCTTATAGTGTGCTACCAAGGGTTTCTATATACCTTTGAATGTATGTAATATACAGAGGCGCCTCATGGCTTAAATAAACTTGTTTAAACTTAGGGTGACTAAAACTAGAATTTTTAATGAAACGGGATGAAGACGTATCACCCAACTTTGATCTTATTTTGAGACCTGGGTAGTATTTATGGGACCTTTATGTTCATTTTGGGCCTATTGTGAAAGCGCCTTCTCTAGACTGGACACTGCTTACTTACCCCCATACAGGTCCGTATTTCTTGTAGTGTTCATTCTGCGTGTCAATTATACCCTGAAAAATACAGGAGTCTTAAAACAAGATTGATGAAAATTCTGTGAAAACACATTTGTAAAATAAAAATATATATCCATTCTGTTTCTAGATTGATTTTTGACATGTATATGTATTTCACAAATATTGATTTATTTTACCATTTTTAAAGTCAATTCTTTTTTTTTCTAATTGCGAAAATCAGTGTTTTTTTTAATGTGAATGGAGCCCTATATCGGTCTCAAATAATGCCTAAAGAGAGAGACTTGATTTTTCCACTTCAAACTTGCCAATAACAAACTATATTCTCTATAATATTTTATACCCTGCTTTTTTAAAATTTGAAGTTCAATCAATTGCTCCAGACACTTCTTGACTGCACTAATTCTTTAAAACTATGATACACTTTTTTACAAATCAACAGCAAAGATAGGAAATGCGCATATCATTAACCCTGGTTAGTTTTTCTGATTTTCCTGGGAGTTATGACCCTTTAACTAAAAAATTGAGAGGCAGGGAGATATTACTTCAGTGAATTTGTTTGTAATACTTACTTTGTCTTTAAATTCCATAAAATTCCCAAGAATTAGTGATGGCTCCACATATTTAACACCAAGTTTTTTGAAGATACCATAATCCCAACACATATACCTGAAATTTATTCAAGAAATCATTATTCAGACCATTTTTTTACCACTATAGTAGCTCAGTGGCAGCATTTGTTTCGTATGTGAGAGGTCTTGGGTTTAAACCCTGGTCAAGTCTGACCAAGACTTGAAAATGGCAGCATTTGTTTCGTATGTGAGAGGTCTTGGGTTTAAACCCTGGTCAAGTCTGACCAAGACTTGAAAATAGGTAGTGATGTTCTTTAGCCAAGCGCTTGGCATTTAGAAATGAAAGTGACAGTGTCCTTTAGAAGAGACTTAAAAAACCTCTGCCCTGTGTCAAGGCAGATATGGCAAGTTTAAGAACCCTCCTTGAACATTGCCCTGAATATACTGCAAAGATGAAAATTTCTGCCACTTCACCTATAGCTGGAAACATCTTATTAATAATAGTGAAATATTCTTGACTGAGACGTAAAACCCCATTCAATCAATCAATTAATCTGACACTTACCTACAAGAAATTAACATTATATTACAATACAGTCAAACCTGTCTTTAATGACTACCTCTATATAAAGACCAGTGTATTAAGGCCCCCTTTCTGCTTCAAAATTAGACAAAAATTGTGTCTATTTAAACACAAATCTGTTCTTTAAGATCAATGTGTAAAGACCCCTTTGATTCATATTTCAACCAAAAAAAAACTCTGTATAAAAAAAGACCACCTGTCCTTTAAGACCTAATGACCAAGTACATGTACCTAGCCATACCAAGCCTATAGAATATAAACTGAATGACCAAGTCAGGGGCAGATCCAGGATTTTTTGAAAGGGGGGTTGAGAATTACTAGTATATCAATGCTAGGTGCGAGTGCAAAATGCGCCAGCTTCCAGAGATGTGGGGTCTAGTAAACGCAATCCGGAACAACACGTATACAGAAATGGGTTGTTACATTAACATTTGGGGGTCACATCAGTCAATAGCTCTCTCTCTCTCTCTCCTTTAAATTTTTCAAAGGGGGGTTTGCAACCCCTGCAACTCCCCCTTAAATCTGCCACTGCAAGTTATCTACTACTGTTATCAATAATTTTATCCGGATGAAAATGTGTCTGGGAGGATATACTGGTAATTTCATGGTAAAATCTATCCGGCATAATAAATGTCAAGGCTTATTCCATATTATCCATGGATAATATTTACCATTGGAACAAATCTCACAAGAAAATATTATCTAGGAAATTATTTCATGGGGGATAAAATAAACTATTACACTACTAATTCTTCGCAATTCATCAGATTTGCTAGAACAAATTATGGTTCATTACTTAGAGTTGATGAACACAGGCTCCAGTTTCACAATCATTACTAATATAAGATTTTTTCTTAACTTCAATTTTTAAAATCTAAATAATTTTTTTCGTTAAAAGGTAGTGATGAATTTAAGATGTCATTTTGAAGATCACCCTTGGCTAATAACATCTATATTTTAATTTTGATAAAACCTTTCATTTGTAGTACCATAAAATAAAGTATTTTCTTGCACCCCA
This sequence comes from Anadara kagoshimensis, assembly GCA_021292105.1. NCBI lineage: Eukaryota > Metazoa > Mollusca > Bivalvia > Arcoida > Arcidae > Anadara > Anadara kagoshimensis. The sequence goes on along the minus strand of CM037873.1, from coordinate 31,203,418 downwards.
AATAGAAAAATCCATAAAAAGAGAGTGCAAGATATCTCCATATCTTGGGGGGTCATCCATCTCTTACAGTGTAAAACGGGAATATGAAACAATGGCAATTCGAAACTGGAAGAACCACTTCACCTTTTACACTGGTTTTAAAAGGCAGGGGGCAAAAGCAAATCTTAGTGCAGATAAAATGCGTAAAAATGATTATGGTCAATAGAAATGTAAATATAAACATTATGTAAATAGAGTACTTTCTTAAAATGTTCATTTAATAAAATATCTTTTAAAGCCAAATTTTATACAAACACTTTAAAATTGATTTTAGCTTTAGACATAATTTTTGGACTAGAAAGGATTAGTAGTACAGGGGCCACAGATTCATGATAAAATTTAAAAAAAAAACATACCAATAGTATTCTGTTTTTATAAACCATGGATATTTCTTAAATTTTATAATGAATCTGTCCTCTGTGTACAAGACTTTAAGAAAAATGACAGTTGTGTTATCAACTTTCTAAAGTTAGAGAAATTTAAAATCTTGATCATAACAAAATACACTTCTCTTTCACAAGAAATTAATTTTGAGGCTAATATCCGCCATTGTATGTATAACAGGAGGGAAGAAAAACCTAAAAAAAAACACTTCCTCAGCTAGTGCCAGTATGCTGACCGAGGATTGAACCCAGACGGGCCAGGCTTCTCAAGGCCAAAGATCCTGACCAAGAAGTTACTATATATAGCACCACGACCAAACACCTATGAATCAAAGCCGAATTACCTACTTTAATGATGGTAGCAATATACAAAAAAAAAATAACTTACCATCGTTAAGGCAGATAATTCGGCGTAATGAATTTAGTATCTATAAATTACATTACCAATTATTGTACTTACGTAGCATAGGCTATACTTAGTGAGACCATTATAAATATCATTGCCAACAGCCACACAAACCATGTTGGTAAATCTATCAAGCCCAACACTTCCATCTTCGTCTCTTTACAAAACGCAAAATGTTGTGGAAAACTTCAGCTAACGCATTTAAATAGTAACGTTAGACCAAAACCAAGAAAAACTATGACACAATAGGTTTGCAACGTTTTTCCAGGACGTGCTAAATAATGACCTCGTTGATAAATACACAAAGTTGGTCACATGATAGATGTTTGGGTTGTTAATATTACCATATAAAGATAGATTCACAAAAGTAAACAACATTTTAAAAATAGAGCTAGGTTGACTCAATAATACATGTCAATTTCATATATTCCATAAGTATCGTCGAGTGCCCTGTTTCGGTGCGGGTCCACTTTCGGTGCCCTAGTTTTTCCGACATGCGTACTACAAATATACGGTGTTTTGACGTCATCAGAAGTTGTGTAGCGATTGTAAACATTGATTCAGAGGTTCTTCTCGCTCGTCTTGGAAAATGCGTCAAAAACAGGTAAGTAATCTCAAAATATATTTTCAACCATATAAAATGTCTATTTTTAACTAACACCTATTTTTGCACTTTTTAAATATCCCGTAAAATAAGAAAAAATGCAGTTTTCTGGGAAATGTACACCGTAGATGGAGAGGCTGTCGTCTGTTTTTATTAGTCACGTGATTGTCATGTGGTCATGTTACACACAAGGTTTAGTAGGGGTCGTCTCAAAATATGCATCTGCTTATATATTTTTAAAATATTTTTTCTCAATTAACAATCCATTTATATATATATAAAAGATTTTATTTAATATAAAATTAATATAAAAATATAGAGAAAGAAATATATACATAAAAAGTTATTATTAGTCTATAAATAATAATAACTTTTATTTATATATTTTTCTGTATATATAATATATATTATATAAGAGTGGAATTTAAAAAAAAATATTTATTTATTTTTTGCAGGTTAATCCACAACAAATTAAGAAGCTCTATAGAGTATACTCACCTTCTTCAATGACCAATGCATTTTTAGCAGTAAAGGAACAGAATATGTCTGTAAAAAGAGCCTCTCGACAATATAATGTTCCAGAAACAACTCTAAGGCAGAGGATTTTAGGCAGGGTCAGCTGTGATACAACTTCTTCTGGTACTCCCCCTATTTTATCACAAGAAGAGGAAGCAGTCTTTGTAGAACATCTCAAAGCTATGGCAAATATGGGGTATGGTTATACACGCACAGAAGTTGTTCATATGGCATCAGAATATGCAGTAACTTTACAAAAGCGTGACAGAGAACATCCCTTCAGTTTGAAATGGTTTAGGAACTTTATGGGTAGATGGCCAGAACTAAGTGTGAACAAGCCAAGATCTCTCTCAGTAGCAAGAGCAAAAGCAACATCAAAGAAGTAGTGGACACATATTTTCAGTCCCTCAAAGAAATATTGGACAAATATGGACTGCATGATAAGCCAGAGAGCATCTATAATGTTGATGAAAAAGGGTTGCAGACAGAACATTCACCACCCTATGTTGTTGGTCCAAGAGTTTCAACAGTGTCTGCTGTAACGTCAGGAAAGTCGACCACAACAACAGTAATTGGTTGTGGTAATGCTTTGGGGGTAAGTTTACCTCCATACTTCGTCTTTAAAGGCCAGAGGATGCGACAAGAGCTATTGGATGGATGTAGTGAAGGGACTGGAGGAACTGTAAGTGAAAGTGGGTGGTCAAATTCAGATATTTTTCGACATTATTTGGACATACATTTCCTTCGTTACATACAAAGAAGAGATGAGAATCAACCTATTCTTCTACTCTATGATGGTCACCGTTCCCATATTTCCATTGGACTTATCAACTGGGCAAAATCGCATAATATTATACTGTTTGTTCTTCCTGCACATACCAGCCATGTACTTCAACCCCTAGACCTTGGATGTTTTGGACCATTCCAGAAGATATATAACTCTGAATGTCACAAATTTATTCGCCAGAATCCATCATCAACAATTACTAGATACAACATATGTTCATTAGCTTGTCGTTCTTATATACATGCATTGTCTCCAGCAAATCTTCAGTCCAGCTTTAGAAAGTCTGGAATTTATCCGTATAATCCATCTGCAGTTGACGAAATTAACTTTAAACCTTCAGTTGCTTTAAAATCTTCTTGTCACACTGTCACAGATGTAGAAATGACTGAGCAGGTCCAACAAACTGATAACCATGATGACACTATAACTCCTGAGGATTTCTTCCAGAAGAAAATTGATAATGTTATTCAGCTGAAACAAGAACATGCTTCAAAATCCAGACGTAATATTAGTGGTGTTGTCAGTGGGAAGCCTATTACAGAAGCTGAGATAGTACAAAAGATAGAAGAATATCAAGCTCCATCTAATAAGAAACGTAAATCATCAACTTCAAAACAGGGAACTCAAAAACAGAAAAAACTCAAAACTCAGTCTTCAATGCCAAAACAGCAGTCTTCTACTTCTTGTAAATCTAGTCAAATACCAGGACCTTCAAGGATTAACATATCTGAAACCGACTCAGATCTGACTGACAGTGACATAGAAATATCAGATGAAGAAAAATGCTGTGTTTGTCACAAATTTCAACCAGATGAACTTAAACACTGTGCAAGTATCATATTCACTAAGTGGGCACAGTGTGATTTTGACAATTGCAAACACTGGACTCATCTAAAATACTGTTGCAAACAAACTGTGATCAGGCTTCATGATAAGTTCATCTGTCCTTGTCATACTGAGGAATAAACCAATGGCAATGCAGGAAAATTAATTACATTGTAAATATGTTGACTTTGAACTTGTTAAATATGTTGATCTAGACTTGTTACCAGTTATTTTCGTTCCTGGGCACGTTTTACAGTTATTTATAGTTGAACAGTATTGTACAGTTTGGACACGACCCCTACATAATAGGGGCACCGAAAGTGGTGACGTTTACAACAACTATCAGCGTTTTTGTGTGCATCAGAAAAATACGATTTTTATGGACTTGAATCATAATAATAATGACAGATTTTATATATTACGACTAGAAAAGAATACTTTAAAGGTATGTATCATGCAAATATCATAAACCTTGTTTAAATGTAAGTTATAACTCGCGAACTGCTTAGGGGCACCGAAAGAGGGCACTCGAGGATACATGTACTACAGAGAACTCCCGCCAAATGTCAAAACTTTATGCGAAGAGCGAGGTACTCCGAAGGGTTCACGCATACATTTTATTTGCAGTTGGTTACACAGGTACCCGGGGAATGAATTTTAAGCATTTTATAAAAATATAGCGTATCACATATTTTTTTTTATATGTGTGATACGCTATATTTTTTATAAAATTCTTAAAATCCATTCCCCGGGTACCTGTAGTTGGTAATGGATTTAGGTCAAGCAATATTTATTAGAAAAATCAAAATTTTTGTAAAAAAAAATGTAATGGTATAGATGTACAGGAAACTGGTCAATATAAGAGTTTTACTCTCCCGATTTGTAAAAAAACTGTATTAAAATGTAATTCAATAATTTTGATTTTTCTGTTATATATTGCTTAACCTAAATTCATGGTTTGTGTTTGTGTCACAATCAAATCTGAAAAAGTTTGTTAGTTTTCAAACTAGTTTTCAGAGTTCACTCTAAGCTACTAGTCATTACATCTTTATTTTAATTTTTATTTGATTTTCAAGATATTCATAAATTTATGGTGTCATATTGAAGATCAATCGATATGTCTCTGACTTAAATGACATCTTTATTTTAATTTTGTTGAAATTTTTATTGGTAAAGCCATAAAATATTGTCAAAAATTTTCCAGATTTGAATTAATGAAAACCTTAGTTAAAATGATTGGGAAACCCAAACAATGTTTGATCCATGCGGACGTAAATCCCAATCAAGATTGTCAGTTTGTAAAAACGGAAGCCTGTGACACTATTTCTAATGAATGGTGCAATAAGTACTGAAGATATTGCGTCAGGAACCAAGTTAGTTTGAGAAAGATAAACTTCACTGAATAGTGCATCGAAAAGTTATATCGTTTGTTGCATCATGTTGGGGTGGAGCGGAGTAATTGTGTCAAGTTTACGTCAAAGTCAAGGTTAACAGAGAAAAACACCACAGTCAAGATTCAGCACAATGAATAAATGGCAAAACAATGCGATGTGTCAAGTTATACGCCCCAACCAAGATTCAGCACACAATTTGAATGAAGTGGCGTGTCGCAACTCTTAATAAATTTAAATTCCAACGCCGAGTTCAGTCCAATAACAACTTCTAGAATGAAGTTAAAATATTGAGGCTCCAACCGAGAAGTCAATTTCAGTCGTTCATTTTTGAGAATAATTTTATTTTGTAATTTCAAAACGACATTTTGTCTGGAGCCCCAATCTTTGGACTTCATTACTAGTTGTTACAGTGGCGTAATAGTGTCATATACCATTTTTTTTAATTTAATCATAAAATACATTCAAAAAATGGTATATGACAATAGTATTAACATACGTCACGATCAAGATTCAACACAAAGACTGGGTTATACTCCCCAATCAACGTTCAGCAACAAGACTGGAGGGGCGTAAAAGAGTCCTACGTCACGATCAAAATTCAGCACAAAGAGTAGTAAGTAATGGTGTTTAACGCCCCAGTCAAGAATTTTTCACTTATATCGAGACGTCGCCAGCTATAGGCGAAAGTGCAGAAATTTTGCCTGTGCGTTGCGCTGATGGCATTATACAGCAGGGTTCTTTAGCGTGCCAAGCCCACAGTGACCTCGTTTATTTTAAGTTTCCATCCGAAAGAACCGTGACTTTCATTTCGTAATGCCGAGTGCTTGGCGAAAGAACAATAACTACCCACTTTCAAGCCTTGGGTCAGACCCAGCCGGGATTTTCAGTGGCCTAATTGGGTGATAACAAGATAAAAATGTAACACAGATTGGAGTGGCATAATACCGGGTTATACGCCCAAACAAATTGAGTGGCGTAAAAGTTGTATACATCCTAATCAATATTCAGCACAAAGACTGGTGCAATAGTGGTTTATACGCCATAACACAAAGCAAGATTGGCGTAATTGGATTATATGCCTCAGTCTGGGTTATATTGAGGCTTTCGGTTCTTGAACAGTGGAAAACATTAGAGTATCCACCGCAAATTTAAGACATTTACATTTTAATATGTATTTTTTTTATTTCTGACGCATTCAGTTCAGTTCAGATCATTGTCAGATAAGATATAATATACGTAATCAAATATACACCTGACACTCTATGCACTGTAGACAAGTCCAGTGGTTTTCCGTGTTTGGTTGCGATTTATCTGACGCATTATCTAATTAAACAAGTGTTTATACACCCGCAAATAAAGACTGAAACTGTCGAGATTTGAAACTAATTCGTTAGCTTAGTGTTAAAACAGGCTTGTGCTGTATGATTGTCATTTGTTAAACAGAAAACAAATTGTCATGACACATGAACACCACAACAATGGAGGGGAGTAATAAGAGTTTTACGCCTCAGTAAAGATTCTTTCACTTTTATATTGTCAGCCAGTTCAAGATGATGGAGGAAACCGGAGTGTCCAGAGAAAACCACCGACTTGTTAAAAACGAACTGTCGAAAGTCCTCACACTGGGATCTGATCTGTCCCGAGAAGGATTGGAACCTAGGCGGTAAGAGGGGTTGTGATTCGTACCCTTTAGACTACACAATAAATGAAGAAAACATTAAAATATATCTTTAAAAATGATAATTTATTACAAAAAATGACAGCTGTCATTTTACAATGTTTGATTGTTACTTTTTAAATTATAAATTGATAAAATTATAAGAATAGTCACAAAAATAATATCACAACCATTTTGTATAGAGACCTAAAGTTTTGTTTTAGAACCACAAGCTTGACAGATATATCAAAATCGCTACAATATTTATATGAACATTTATCAATATAGTTAATTTAGCGTGTAAATAAAAAAGACAGTTCCAATAGAACAGATAAGCAAACTGATTAATGATGCTTTACGTCTTACTAGTATTAGCTCAGGGATGTGGAGGAACCCGGAGTGCCCGGAGAAAATCACCGAACTTTGGCAAACAAACTGAAAAACTATCTCGCACTAGGATCTGCCCGAATGGGATTCGAACCTAAGCGATGTGAGGCATTATGATCCCGCGCGCTTTAGTCCACTCTGCCATTTAAACCTCCGATAAAAGTATAAACTACTTGGCAAGATTTTGGTTACGCTCGATGATTTCTGCATTGTTCATTTTCATAACACATAAATATTGTGCACTTGGTTTTGTTGTAATTAAATTCCGATCATTGTTTTGTCCAATTGAAGGACCTGGTGTTTAATAATCAACAGAACACCATAAGTTTTGCATTCGAAAGCAGCACATATAGATTTTAAAGGCTTCCTCACACGTGCATTGAAGAGTCAACCAAGGATTTTAATTACACAATAACGACTGCATTTAAAAATAACAAAGAACAATACAATTCAAGAAACGCGAAACAAAGCATTTAGAAAGACTATTAAACAATATTCATTATCACTTAAAGGAATTTTTCAGAGCCACCAGCACCATCATTCTGTTAGGAACTTGACCTTATGTACAGTGACAGTCAGTACAAAATTTTATTTCTGCACACGACGTAAAATTTTCACTTTGACTTTAAACTGAAAAAAATCTATGTCCAACAACTCCTTTTCACCCTTTACAGGAATGAATGACAACTTATAATTTGGATGACATCACGTTTTGTCACCCTTCAAAGAAATTTCTCGCATAGCGATTGGTTAACTTGCCGGGGTACATGGAACTATGTTCGGAAATCTGCCGGGGTACATTTAGCGGTAAAAGGGAAGTAACTCGTACATCGCTGACGTCTAGTTACAGTAAACAAACATGGCGACGACGTACGCAAGTCACACAAAATACGAAATGGAAGTTTAAAAGATCCAACTGGTTACGCTTTGAAGGGTGACAAAAACGTTATACAGGGCTTTGGCAGGTTACACGGCCCCATGTACCCCGTCAAAGATGAATGTACCCTTCGCCTGCGGCTCAGGGTACATAAATCTTTGACGGGGTACATGGGGCCGTGTAACCTGCCAAAGTCCTGTATAACTTATAATGTCGATGAAATTGCCTGGCCAAATTATGATCAAAGAAAGTGGTATTGAACACCTGTGAACCTTGAGCATAGGATAGTGTCTTTAGAAAAGATTGTAGGTTTTTGTAAAATGTCTCTGAAAAACGGGGTTATAGTAATAACGAATATGGTTTAGAACTTAAGCTGCAATAATAGAACCATACTGTATTTGCATAAAGTAGGACAATATCAAAACGAGCTAGAACATCAATACTGCGGAATATACAGCTGCGAATACTGCCATATAATAATGATGTTTACAAAAAGTCTTTAAGCTACATATTGAATTTACGCATATCTTTTCAAAATCATTTATGAGAGTCTATACACGGTTAGAATAATTTAGGATTCAATATTATAACCACACCACCGGACCTTTACTCCAGGGTGCGTTGCACCATAAGAATTATAAAATATGCTTCCATATTAAAATTTATAGCACTGTGCGTAGGTCTTGGGTGGTGGAATATAGGTGAAAAGTGTACAATGTATTTTAAAAAAATCATCATTATGTGTTAATATCTTCTGAGAACGATTTGTAAAAAAATATTGTGTGTTTGGTTTTGTTGACTGGGGGTAATTGTTAACAAGAAAAGGTATGTTTTGTGCTAAGCTTATGGCGTATTTTATCCAGAGATTTAAAAATAAAATGCCCATCTTATGCATACATGTGACACTTGGAAAAATAAACAATGCTGTTCATTTGAAAGTCTCCATACACACCAATATTCAGCTTGCATGAACGCAACCTTTGATTAAAAGATTTCCATTTTCATAATCATATAATGCCGGCCAAATGAAGAAATCTATTCTCTCAGCACGCGCTTGATCACATGACCACCAAAGTTTGTGCTTATCGTCATCAAAACGTGTGTCTTTAATTGCCAAGCACATAGGTGGCTGTTGTATAGCCATTTGCCAGGTGATTCGAGCACTTTCATGTAAATATCTGCCAATTGCCTTATTTTCTAGAACTCCTTGCTCTACATATTCTCTGTAATTACTCTTCAACTTTTCGGATAACATCTACAAGAAAAAATAATTTCATTATTAAAATAAATAACTAACTGCTACTACCAAAAATGCATAAAGCAAACATGTGACTTGTACATGACGTTACGCTCTTATCTCTCTCCTATTACAATGCATTGTTAGAAGAACATCTCCAATCTAACCAAATACTATTGTATCCTGCAACTGTCCGAGTACAATAAGTTTTCTTCAACGACATATTGTTTTTTAAGAAAATTAACCTTGGGTTTTAGATTAAAAAATATCTGACTTATATGTAACTAAGACACCAACATCTAAATTATCACGAAACTTTGAACATTGTCCATTTAAAGTCGGGGTTATAATGTGTTTGCCCCTTTTGCTTTGTCTTGTTTGCCTGTTTTTATCATCTGGTTTAAAGTTACCCATGGAAACATTTTGTATCCTACATTTATCCACCACAATATCCACTTTTTCTATTAACGTTTTTATCTAAAGTTTTAAACTTGAATTATACATGACTTACGTTTACTAAAACACCAACATCTAAATCATCACAAAATTGTCTTAACTGCTGACTAACTCCGTCGCTTATGTCATCTGGGAGTTTCAATCGCCTGGTCTCCTGTCCAGAAATAGTCTGGCAAACCTATATGTAAAACAACAAAGTTTGATTGATTGATTGAAATTGGGTTTTATGTCCAGTAAAGAATATAACGAGACGGCATAAGCTATATAGATGAAGTGTCAGAAAGTTTTACCTTTGCAGTGCGCTCATGGGGGTTCTTTAGCTTACCACACCAACCATGACACGGTCATCGGTTTTAATCTCTGTTTTGAAGGGCCTCGTTACTTTCATTTTATAATCATCAATGACGTGTGCTTTGCGAAAGAACAGTCACTAACTTAACTTTTTCAAATTTTGGTCATACCCGACAGGACCAGAACTACAAAGCAACAACAATACGGGTATTTGTTGTCTTCCTCAAATAAACTAGTTGCTTGCAATGATGTATCAACATTTCATAGTGACCATTGACCGACTAGATGAACATATTGGAATATTTGGTTAATATTTCTAGCTGTGGTTCTTGTCCATCTTTTTTTTAAAACTGTCTATCTTAATTATGAACAACAAAGACATAGCACCATGCTTACCGCAATTGTTGGTTTTCTAAATAAGTTCAGCTATAGCTGATTTTTAAGACAAGCTAGTCGCTTGCAATTGTGCATTGAAGATTTCATAGTGACTGACTAAATGAACATATGTGATTTTGGTTTATATTTCTAGCTGTGTTCCGAATACTTTTTTAAACTGTCTGCCTTAACTATGAACAACAATAACATTCATGAATGTCTAGACAACAATACGTATCATGCTTACCGCCAATGTTGGTTTTCTAATAAGTTCGGCTATAGCAGATTTTAAAGCAGAGTGAAGCTCTTTACTGGTCTGGAAAGCTTCCTGAAATAAAAACGAGATGTTTATAGTTTATATTATAATTGGTCAAAGATACCAGCCCATGTTAAAATCACAATCCCAAAAGCAAAGTACTGTCGAATCCGTCTTAAACATCACCTCAATATCAGCTAAGTCTTTATTTATATACAAGTTTGAATGAAAACTGGCAAATTACGTTAAACACGAGAACTTCCTCTGGGGAAGTGAGACCACGTTTACCGGAAGGGTAATTTGCACGTAAGCACCTCTTGTTTAGCTAGTTACACCTGCCACGTGTGTTATAAAAGAAATAATGAAATTATGAGACCAATTCATTTCATAAAGTATACATGGTACACAATTATACAACTATTTAATAATTTCTAGATAACGTATGGATCCGAGTTTTGATCTAGAAACGTCAAATGAATCGAAAAGCAAGCTATATAAAATAAACCATCTCGGATTGACGTACAAAAAGACCAAAATCGAAATTAAAAATAGGCTTACCATTAAAACAGCACATAAAAATTGTGTTATATTTTCCTCTTCAAAATCGCTCTCATCTTCCATTGCTTCTTTAGCGTCCATCCATTCTTGGCTCTCCAGTGTATTATACATAACTGCTATATTTGTAGGTCGACATTTCTCCGATATATTCTCTATATTTCTACTCAGGCTGTCATTCCTTGTCAAAGGTCTTGCAGGCTTCGATAATCTGAAAATACACATTTCCCATATATAATTATGATAAAACAGTTACAACAGACTAATAAAATGAATTTAGTTTAATTGTCATAATTACACTGTTCATCAATGTTATTCGAATAATATGTAACAACATGTGGTTGCATTTTTTGTAACCTTGTGCTAAGCGCATTTAGCTAAGTCAACTATCTGTTAATACATTTATATCATTATGATTACAATAAAATAAATAAATAAATAAATAAATAAATAAATAAATAAATAAATAAGTTTATTGGGTGTAAGAGAGATATCTGTTGGGGAGTAGCCATAGACAAATATTCCCACTTGTTTTCGAAGTTCCCTAACCATTCCAGGAATATTTTTTAACAATAATTGGGCAATGAACAACACATGCACACAACCAGTGTCTAAAATCGTTTACACCATCACAACAATTACAATGGAAATTAAAATTTAATTTTTCGAATACAGTTGAACTTTCCTTAAGACCACCTCTGTAAAAGGACAAACTGCTTTTAAAGGCCGGTAAAATGTTATCCCATTGCTCTTTACTCGTGTTATTTGAACCTTTGTATAAGGACCATCTGCCCATAAAGGCCACTTTTTCTGGTATCCTTTGGTGGCCATTATAGAAAGGTTTGACTTTACCTTGTTTTAAGAGATTCATTTTCAGTCTTGGTGGATTTCAGACTTGATTCCATCGATCTATAATCTTTCAAAATGGTTTCCATGGATATCTGTGTTGTTTCTAAGGCAATACGTGCGCTTTTGTATTCCTCTTGTAATTTAGCGTTGATACTTTCCAATTCTTTGATCGTCGTCTGCTGTTTCTCACATTGTGTTCTAAACATTTCGCTCTCTTGTTTAAATTTATGATGTTCTGCTATGATGACCTCCCCAGGACCTTGACCTTTTGGGGGCGTAGACCTATCATCCTGAGATTTTCCGAACTGTCTTCGGAGGTTTTGATTTTCTCTTTTTAATTCGTCTAATTGTACCCATAGTTGTCCCATTCCTCCGCCAGAGCGCTGTTGCCTAGGAACGCCGACATTGGAAGAAGAGGATAGTTTGTGATTATCGGCAATCAAAGATTCTATTAAATGTTTTGCTTTTTCCAATAAGTGTCTGGTCTGTGGGTCTCTCTTTTTAAGCATGAATACATTTGACATTCCATCACAAAAATTCTTCGCATCAGCTATTAGATCTTTTTTCTTAGAGTCTGACGCCATTTTTGAAAAATTCCTACAAAACACAAACGCATAATTTAAACAAGCTATAATTTAGTGAAATGAGATGGATGGCATTTCAAAAAGTCATATTTTTATTTTTTTTTTTTTTACAAAAGGTCACACAAAACACAAACTATTACTCCCTGACGTTCAAATTACTGGCGCCATGCAAACCCAAAGGCAATGGCAACGACAGAAACATGAAGCTATATATATGAAATGGTATGACATTTTAAAAGTGTTCCCCAAACGAACCCCAACTGTAAAATCTATATTTTTCCCGCCATGTGCATGACCAAAATACCAATAGCCAATGGCATATTTATTCCACCCAAAGATTGTTTCTTTGAATTTTCATAAAAGTCAGTGTTCGAGAAAAGTTGCAGACAAAATGTTGGGGAAGCAAAGGAGTACATGCTATATGTCCCAATCCACTCCCGTTTGATGGCATAATTAAGTCATATGTTGGCCCTCGAAAATTTAACAAACAAGATAGCCAACACAACAAAATCAAGCCGTTCTCATTCATAGAGGGACAAAATGATTTGATGTCCATGCAGGTTAACATCTTTTGACGACAGACGTAGGAGCTCACCAATTGTAAGTGGGTGCATGGATGGATAAAATAAGTATGTCTTATTCAGTGAGCATAAACGTTGGTCTAAAAGTCCATTAATGGAAGGATAAACAGATTTTATCGGTACACCAATTACCGTTGCATTCAGCTGCAATAATGGCCAAAATACCAGCAAATACGTAACTAGCTACACAATTTTTAATGTTTAAACGAGGTTGTAGAACAAAAACCAGGGGCGGATCCAGAATTTTTTGAAAGGGGGGTTGAGAATAACTAGTATATCAATGCTAGGTGCGAGCGCCGAAGGCGCGAGCTTCAAGAGACACGGAGTCTATAGTAAACGCGATCCGGAACAACACATATACAGAAATGGGTTGTTACATTATTTAACATAAGGGGGTCACATCAGTCAATAGCTCCCCCTCTCTCTCTTAAATTTTTCAAAGGGGGTTGCAACCCGCAACCCCTCCCCCCCCCTTAAATCCGCTACTGAAAACTCCTCCGCTCATTTTACGATCTATCACCCACAAGTTGAAGAGTAATAGGTAATGGTAATGGACATTGGTGTCCGCTGGTATACCACGTGATCAACGCCTCTTAACGTTTGTTTGCGACGTTTTAGGAAATGTATACGTGGAATAACGTCCTTTTTTAAGGAAAAACATGAACTAATAAGATAAAAGTATTAAATTAATTTTTACCAGTTGAAAATATGATGCACTTGACCTGCATTCTCTTGTAAATCCCAAAGATACGACATCCTTTGGTGTCAGGATTAAAACAAACCAAGTGTAATTTCCCAGATATGAATTAACATGCCTTGACAAAGTTACTTTATCTTTTGTTGGTGCACGCTACAGGTTAAAAACTATCTGCATGTAATCTATCATCACAGATAACGGATGTGCTGTCCACATATTTGTTTAAAATTTAAAAAACAGCTGCAAGTTATAACAAGTAAGTAATATTTCAACTTGCAACAATTATATAACAAAATCACCACGCTTATTATCCGATTTTAGTATTCGATCTTGCTCTTTGGAGAGAGAGAGAGAGAAAGTGTGTGTGTGTGTGTGTGTGTGTTATAAGAATAATGTGATATTATCAGTTCGCAATCCGAAGGTCGGCGATTTTCTCCGGTCGGGCACTCCTGTTTCCTCCATGACCCCAGATCTAACCCATAAAAATTCTAGATTTATGATCATTCGATATTTTATCAATTAGGTACAGCTTTTTTGGCTCTAGCATACAAGCCGTATATACATGCAAGGTAATAAGTGCTTGAGTGTTGTGGAACTCAGTCTGTGTTTTACAGAATTTAGTCCAGTATTCAAAGAACTACGTTAATCTGAATACATTCAAAACAATAAAAAAGCTGCATGAAGAACTTGTGTAAATCTGGCTTTAATTTGTTCTGAAATTTGTGGAAAAAACATGTTCATCGGTCATTGTGATTTTATTATATCCACACTTCACAAAATATACCATTGACTTGAAATCAAACTTTAAAAGCCTTCAAAACACCACACAAACCCACATGTAATATATGGATACATATATAGGTTATGCGTCTTTCCTCAGCAGCTTAACACCATGTACGTCATCAATTAGGTCGCCGGAAAGTTACGAGCGGTGTCGGAAACTACCGAGTATTAGCAGTTCCTTAAGGTAAGGTTTTAGTGTATTATAGGTAAATGTAAGGCGTGGGAAACCGTCAGACACATCAATATTGACTATTCTACCCATAGGAATACAAAATTGATAAATTTAGTGACCGGTGACCTTTAAAGACAATCAATACATTCTACTATTCTTGAATCTGGAATTTGAATCTTTATCAACTGTTCGCAAAATGGCACATGTAATAATTGTGTTTATTGAAATACCCTACAATAGTATTTCTACTAGTCCAGAAAGAAAACAATACCGAGTTTTTGAGAAAAAATGAATTATTTTGGAGCAAAAAGATTAGTGAACTGTGATATTTTTAATTTACTGAATGGGAAAATATTCAGACTGGTTACAAATGCTTTTGTAATATTGAACAACCTTTAAACTACAGGATTGTCGGTGAGAGATAACATACATTATGTAGGATCATGACTAATATTGGAACTGTAATCGGCCAGCCTAGTAATTGTATTGTTATAATACCAATACACGATTGATTTTAGCGATACGTGCAAGTTATTATCAAAACCATTATGTATTTTAATGTCAGCACATGCTCTCCATCAGTTATGCATACGCAAACTTCCATAATATTGTCTGGACGAATCGATATCATCATCGCACGCGCATTCACGTGCTTTCGAGTGTGATGTATTCCAAAATACAACTGCAATTTTATTTGAAATGGTATTTTGTTCGTTTCATACAATATAGGTTTTCGTATATTGAGTTGCAGAGCATTTGATTGGTTCAAAAGAGAAATGGTACGAGAATTATAATAATTTATCTACCCAAATTATACCAGGAAATACAGCTTTTTCTTTTCAATTTTTTAACAGTTCTGTTTTGAAAATCAAAAGTGCGAGGCGTGCTATTAAATGGTTTTTACTAAAATATTTAAATATCTATAAACAAAAAGATGGTCACGATTTTTGAACTATAAACAATAAAAATATTTCCTCCTACCTTTTATAACTTCCTTTTCAAAATGCTCCGAAAATATCCTGTGTTTAAATTTTTACTCTTTGGATGTTGAATTATGAAGGTACATTTGAATCGCCTTACTATTCCAGAACCCTTGAGCATATGCTTATTGACTATGCATAATGACGATAAGATGCAGTTCAATAGAATCAACGCATATGATTCATCATATTGTCTGTCGTCTGCTTCATCAATGGTAACAAAAACTGGACACGTCTGATTGCAACGAAGAGGAAGTTTATAACCTGACACAAAAACAGTAAAAATATTTCATTGAAAAATATTCACATTGATGTTTCTTTAACTATATGATGTTTTCCCCATAAAATGTCATCGTTGTTAAGAATGAATGGTTTTGAATAATTACCAATTTCAGTGGAAGCCCGCACTTTAAAGATCGATTCTTGAGCTTTATGAGCAGACGGCATTATAATAACATTCGGGCAGTACTAGATCGATAGATGTAAGGTGGATATCGTTCAATTTTCACCAGAGTACCTGCTGCTGCTGAAAACGAAACAAAGGAATCAATACCAGAGAAAAATGGCAGACAGTGAAGAAGATGGGAAATCAGTTTCTCAGGAAAGTGAAGAACTTCCCGGAACGCTACAAATCCAAGACCCTACAGTCGGAACATCTTTTGAAGAAGAAAATCCTTATAAGATAGTGGCTGCAATAGACTTTGGGACCACATTTAGCGGGTATGCATATTCGTTTATGACAAACAAAGATGCAATTTACACGAACAAAAATTGGGGACAGACACAGGGATTTTTACTACACAAGACTCCAACATGTCTTCTCCTGAAGTCTGATGGCGAGTTGGATTCCTTTGGTTTTGAGGCCGTCCATAAGTACAATGATTTATCGGAGGATGAAGCTGCTAGTTATTACTTCTTCGACAGGTTTAAGATGAACCTTTATGACAACAAGGTAATTTTTTAGATTTTTTAATTTTCAAGTTACCCCATTGCACCTCTATTGAAACCTAATTTTGATAGACAGATTGCACGTTACATCATTCTTCCACACTACTAAAGTTGCCTAAATCAATAAGTCAACTGTTTAATATTGGTAATACAATTATTTTGTAGTTATTGGTGTAAGGAAACCTGCTGTTAAAGATTACGAGGATGTGTATATATCTGTCATTTATGCCGAGCTATCTGTTGTAATCATCTTGCTGCCTAATTTAATTTTTTAGCAACATTAAGAGTGCTGAATTGAATTTCAACGTAACGTTGACAATGCCAAATTGAAGTTTACTTTACAAAGAGATTATTAGCATCTCTTAGTTTTGTAAAGAAGAGTTGTCAATTCCTTTGAAAGGAAAGGCTGTCGTCGTAAAAGACGCGGCATGTCCGTGTGGCAGACTATCGGTAGAGTACACATCTGTTTGGAAGCAAAGTGGTTAACGATGGCAAGTTGCTTTTAATTTCATTATTGCTACGATGCTCAGCAAAATCAGAAAGAAACTTACTATCGTTAAGGCAGATAGTTCGGCCAAATTTGTCCATCTGTTATAAATTGAATATTTTACTGCCTTATAATAAAATTCTGCAATTGGCAATGTTCATTGATGTTGCACGTAGCGGTTCAGTCTAGAATGCTGGAAATGTCATATGTATGGTCCTATGAGTTCCCCTGTTATGACTGAGACAGGTTTTAATCAGACTGGATTTTGTCGATTGGAAATAAATGGAGTGGAGTTATGTTGTTCAACACCGTAGTCAAGATTCTTTCACTTAATGGAGTTGGTCAATTCTGGGATGGTTGAGGAAACCGGGGTACCTGGAGAAAACCACCTACCTTTGGTAAGCCAGCTGACAAACTTTCTCACACAAGGATGTCCCTAAGTGGGACCTAACCAGTAAGAGGTATGTAACCTTATTTGAAATGAGGAAGTGTGCGAATATCATGTACTGTGACAGTAAATACCACGTTGGAAATGTGTAGTATCATGTGTATACTGACATCATTTACCTTCCGTGTGTATACTGTACACCTTTTAAACTGACATTTAAAAATGACAAGTGGAATGTTTTGTTCCGGAATCAATTTTCATTTAATTAGGTATTAATGACAAAATTAAACATGTACCATATGCCAAAACTCTAGTAATGTAATGCATTAAACTGAACTTTATTTGAATGTCACATGTTAATTACACGCATTTATACGTTGGTCATATTAAGAGACACGCCAAACGGTGGCCTAGTGATCTAAAACACCGGGTTACGGATCACAGCGCCTCTCAACGTCCTGGTTCGAATCTCATTCGGGGACAGATCCTAGTGTGAGAAAATTTGTCAGATCGCTTGTCGAATGACATTAGTTTTCTCATGGCACTCTGATTTCTCCACCATCTCAGAAATGACGACCCCGATCTAAATGAAAGAATCTTAACTGGGGTGTAAAACTCCATCACTCCACTCCTTTTTTAGAATGGGACAGTTTAGAAATAACTCTTTGTTGTCAAAAACTACGGAAGCGCGTTTAGGACTTCTTAAAATATTTTTCTTGAAAATAATTCATGTCCACGAATTACAATTCAAGGGAGCGAATTATGCGAATTATAATTCGCTGAAACAAATTATTTTTATAAACTAAGAAGTCCTAAAAGCGCTTCCGTAAAAAACCTAATACAGTCCAACCTGCGTTAAAGACACCTCTATATATAAGGGTCACCTGCTTATAAAGGCCAGTAAAAAGTATCCCGATTGTTCTTTATTCATATTATTTGAACATGTATATAAAGGCCACCTGCCCATATAGGTCACTTTATTGGTTCCCTTGGGTGACCTTTTATAGACATGATTCACTGTAATTATACCAAAACCTGGAAATCCTACTACATGTATATTTATAGTGGCTAAATTTGTTTATATCTCCGTCTCTGGTGCCATCACGGTAGTAATTAGTATGGGATAGAGAACACAAGACCGATTTCACAAAGGGATCAAGTTGATTAATAACACAATATCTCCATTTAGCTAACAATGCCTAATTTGGAATAATATCGATTTTAGCTCTGTCTAGCAAATGCTAAATAATCCAGCTCATTTGGTTACAGACCGTTTTGTTCATTCTTTATTCATAAATTCTATGTTGGTATTTAGCCCATAATTATCTTGGAATCCTGGACACGTAAATTTAGTTACTAAAATTTAGTTACATGCGTTGGCATATTTACACGAAGTGTGTCTTTTCGTAATCTATTCCTCGCTGCAGTGGTTTTGAACGAAGAAAGCACAAACACACACACAGATAGAGAGAGAGAGAGAGAGAGAGAGAGAGAGAGGTGGGCACACATTTTAGATATATTATATACTTACCTTTTGCCCAATTGTAAAATCGCACGCTTAAAAAGACCAGGACCAGGTTTCACAATAATTTCTTAAACCACGATTTTCCCTTAACTTAAATTTAAATTTTGACACTTTCTTATGAAACTACAAATTTAAGCATTTTTGACATAAACTTGAAGTAATCTTTTAAATGACATCTTAAATTCCTTAAAATCTTAAAAACTAAGAAAGATTTCAAATGTTATCAGAAGTTCAGGAGAATCTTTGTTAGGGGATCATTGTAAAACAGGGGCCAGACATCTTTATTGTTTTTATCACAATTTTTTTCCTTCACTTAAATTTTGGAAATGTTAAATTTTTATTTTTGTATTGTTTAATTCTCTGTTTTATTCAAGGAACTCCATCCAGACATACTTCTGAAAGATGCTACCGGTAAAGAAAAGCTTGCTGTTGATGTATTTTCTAAATCACTTTGGTATATGAAGGCCCATCTAATACGCCACTTAACAGGGGCACTGGGGTACGAACCGGACGGACAGACAATCCGATGGGTAATCACAGTTCCGGCCATCTGGGACGAAAATGCAAAACAATTCATGCGTGAAGCGGCTTATAAGGTAATGGTTACTTACAAATAGATTTTCCACTCGGGGACATTGCAAGCCTGGGCTCGCCAAAGCCCTCAAAAAGTTTTATGATCGTCATCACAATTTTGTTGATTAGTACTAAATGATGTCTATGTATCCAAAATTATTCTGGATATATTTGACGCCCAAACGTTCGATGTCCCTTACATTCACAATTTAGATATTACAGGTGTGAAGCTGGCTGTAGATGGGAGCTGATTACCATTTCCGAGCACCGGTCTTACTTCCCTGGCGGTTGTTCGTGTGTTTAACTTGAATCTGTCAGTTTTTAAGGATTCTTTTGAGATTGTTATTTGGGTGTGGACCGGTATAATAAGTATTCTTTGATCTCACAAGGAAGCTTTACAGGACTCTTGTTATATTTCAACTTCCTAAAACTAGTTAAGGGATATGCAGGGGCGTATCCAGGATTTTTTTAAAGGAGTTTGAGAATTACTAGTATATCAATGCTAGGTGCGAGCGCCGAAGGCGCGAGCTTCCAGAGACGTGGGGTCTAGTAAACGCGATCCGGAACAACACGTATTCAGAAATGGGTCACATTAATCAATAGCTCTCTCTCTCTCTCTCTCTCTCAAATTTTTCAAAAGGGGGGGGGGGGGGGGATAGTGACCCAAACAAGAACCCATCGTAAGGAAGCAACTCGTACCTATTTCAAATTTTAAGTTTTGTGTATTTTATTTTTAAGGCGGATTTGATTGAAAGTACCCATAGTAACCAGTTGGTTATAGCTTTAGAACCCGAAGCAGCTTCATTAACCTGTCGAACTCTACCAGCAAACACGTTCATTGGTGAATCCGGAGGACAGGAAGCCAAACCAACATTTGAACCAGGAACTAAATATCTGGTCATCGACGCCGGAGGTAAAATATTGTGTCAACGGTCAATATTGAGACTAACAGACATTCAAATACGGAGCCCTTAAAGTGACATGTGTAAAAAATATTTAGCAATTTTGTATATTCGCAATAGTTATACAAAATAACTTCTGCGAATAAACGAATTTTCTATTCAGAAATTACGAAATACTATTTCGAATTAACGAAAACAAATTATACAGGTTACTTTACGAGCTTCATATTTAAATTATTACACAATGAAAGCCAAGTCATACTGATACAACAGTCGAAATAACTACGCATGAGGACTTAATTGTGGTTTATTGGTTTGTTGAATGTTGCTTTGCGTCGTTCAGCTATGCGCTCAAAGATTAATCTAAACATCTAAGTCATGTACTATGTGTACCGCAATGCTGGTATTTTTGATCTGGTTTCAGTTTCACAATCATTCCTTATCTTGAATCTGACAACATTTGGCAATATTTTATGGAACTTCAAATTTAAAAAAATTCCAAAAAAATTAAAATAAGGATGCAATAAGCTGTTATCTTCAATATGACACCTTAAATTCAAGAATGTCTTGAAAACTAACGAAGTTTAAAGATGATAAACTTGCTAGATTTAAGTTAAGGAAACCCTTAATAAAGAAAAAAATTTGGAAACTGCGGTCTGCGTTGCTGCTTTGTACTAGTGAGCACTGACGCCGATCTGTAAAGTACCAGTACACTTGCTCCTAATCTACAAGATAAACATCCCAGAGACCTACGGCAAATAGAAATCCTATTCTAGAATGAACACTGTTATTTGGATGCGTTTATAGCAATTTAAGAAAAGTTGTATTTTTTATTTTAGGTGTACCATTGATATCGTTGCACACAAAGTACGGAAGGACTGCAAGATCCGTGAATTGTTCCGGGCAACTGGTGGTGCATGGGGTGGTACTATGATTGACTTAGAATTCGTTAAAGTATTACACAGAATATTTGGCGAAGATTTCATAGACAAATTCAAGAAGGAATTCCCAAAAGATTATGTCGAACTCCTTCAAGATTTTGAAATTAAGAAACGGGGAGAATGTGACAGTGTCAGGGTATCGCTTCCATACAATTTTTGCAATTTCAAACATGAAGGGAAATCAATACAAGAATGTATAAAATCGTATGCAAATTCCACAGAAGCACGCATCAAATTCTCGTCTGGTAAACTGGTTCTACCGTCAGCCATTGTGGAAAGTTTATTTGACGATTCTCTCAAACAAATCAATGACCATGTAGAAACACTGCTTCAAAGACCGAAACTCAAAGATCTTAAATACATTTTTTTGGTGTTGGATTTGCAGAATCTGCAAGATTACAACACTCAATCAAATCTACGTTCAGTGACAGGGTAACCGTCCTCATACCGGAAGAAGCAAGTCTTTCTGTGGTGAAGGGAGCGGTTGCGTTCGGTTGTGATCCTAGCTCAATCTGTCAAAGAATTTGTAGATTCACCTATGGCGTCGGGTCCTACCTTCCGTTCGAGGAGGGTGAACATCGCGCGGATTTGAAAGTTGATTCGGACGGAATGGTGCTTTGTAAAAATATATTTCAGACCTGGGCAGAAGCGGGAGAAGTCATTGGACATTGTGAAGTTTGGCGGGAAACTTACACGCCAATAATAGAAAACCAAAAAGGGATAATATTTGAATTTTTCAAGTCAAGCAAACGACGGGTAACCTATACTGATGAAAATGGTGTGGAAAAATGCGGAAGTTTAGTTGTAGAAATGCCAGACCCGACAGGCAACAAGGAACGCGCTGTTGATTTAGAAGTGATATTTGGCGGGACAGAAATTAAGGTTGTTGGATATGACCACACAAGTCAAACCAGAAGGGAGACATACATAGATTTTCTTTCGTCCTAAGTCCAGTATATTGACGTGCCTTATTTTGATTGCGTGCATTTTGCATTGATTTCCGAAAAAACTCTACTTTTTTCCGCGCTAAAAAGACTGAATTATCTAAATGTAGCACATCGGATATAAATGGAATTCAATTACTAGTTTTCAATCTCAAAAATTTATTCCACCAGACATGTTTGTGATTTCCTCATATAAGTAGCTTATAAATGTAGTTGGAACATTCTTTCTCTTGTCGCGTGCTACCTTTAAATGCATTATTTCATTAAACGTCAAAACATATGCAGTGTTCAAACTTGGAATTTCCATTTTTTCAAATCGTCTAAAACACTATAACATCAATATTTTTGCATTCATGTAGATCTAATGTCAACTTGAAATGGGCCATTTAGTAAAATTAGTGGTCAGTGTCCCCTTCTAGAATGAATGAATGGGGGGCGCAGTGGCCTAATGGATAAGACGCCAGTCTTCAAATCCAGGGTCTCTCACCGCTGTGAGTTCGAGTCCCGCTCGGACCACATGTGGAAAAGTGAATTTTCCTTGCCGTTGGCCTTTACTGATTCACCTGGTATCCGTATAATGGACTGGGGGAGTGGTACGCTTGTCTGCGGCGTACTGACTTTGTGAGCTAGCACGGTAAAGTCGCCCTGAGTGCGCGCTAGTACAAGGCAGACCATACAACACACTCGCACTTCACATGCATACACAAAAATTGTTCATAGATTAATCCATAGAGATTAATTAAATAGCTCTCGTCGCGAATAGCTGAAAAATTGCTGATGCGACGTTAAGCAACATTCAACCAACCAACCAACCCTTCTAGAATGAACACTGCATATGATAACTTATACATGCAAATTCCTCTGGGGTGAAAAATTTACGCTTGAACCTTTAGTGAATATCGCAATATCTGAGCCTTTGGTGAATCTTGCAATATTTATCAGTTACTTTGGTGAATATTTCAATACTTATCAGAGCCTTTGGTGAATATCGCAATACTTATCAGAGCCTTTGGTGAATATTACAATACTTATCCGAGAGCCTTAGGTGAATATCGCAATACTTATCAGAGCCTTTGGTGCATATTACAATACTTATTCGAGAGCCTTTGGTAATATCGCAATACTAGTCAGAGCTTTTGGTGAATATCACAATACTTATCAGAGCTTTGATGAATATTGCAATAATTATCTTAACCTTTGATGAATATCTCAATACTTATCTAAGCCTTTGGTGAACATCGCAATACTTATCAGGGGCTTTGGTGAATATTGCAATACTTATCAGGGGTTTTGGTGAATATCGCAATACTTTAGACTTCTTAAGAAATGGCAGATTTTATTCTATTTTTCTGTTAGCATAGTTGTTGTTTGTAATTAAAACATTTATATATAAACAAAATGATATAATTGTCACTCTTTTACACCTATTGGGGTCGCTTACATTGGGGTATGTGGTTTTCTCTTGGCTCTCCGATTTCCTCCACCATCCCTGAACTGAACGCGTAAAACTCCATTACCCCGCCTTGCTTCATCCACATATATAAGTAAAAGATTAATCGGAAGGCGATTTTGTTGTCATTAGAGTTAGAAGAGCTGACACGTGTTCTGTATCTGTGGCCGAGTGATCCAAACTGCTGGCTTACAGATCACAGTGCCTTGGTTCGAATCCCACACCTCCGGCAGATATAATAAAATTTGTCAGTTCACTTAGTGAATGTCGGCGTTTTCTCCATCATGCAGGAACTGACCTTGATATCGGCATAAATTACTCAAACTGGAGATAATAAAGGTTTTGATCAAGCAGTATTTTTGTGGCATGTTCTGCTAAGCTAATTCTAAGTTTCCTTTCTCTTTAATTCTATATGCACCCTATTTCTGCAGGCAGTATGTAGACTCTAGTATGTATACCTTTCCCCTGTTTAAAGGGATGCAAGATGTTATTTATGCAGGCAGTGTGTATGGGTGTGAAAGACATTATTCGGTTTTCTGAAAAAATGCTGGCTTATCAGCACTCGTACTTAAAATTGCTAAATTAGATCATCTTAAGTTGATATTCCAAATACTTGACCTTTCTTTTAATTTCCATTCGCCAATTTTCTGCCACTACACCTATAGCTGGTGACATCTCGGTACAAGTGAAATATTCTTGACTGGGACATAAAGCTCCCCAATCAATCAAACAAGAGACTATAAATTTTTTCAGTACATTCAGCTAAGCCTATTTTTAATGGTGTCTTTTAAAAAATCTTTCACTTATCAAAATGCCACCAGCATTCCTCTACAGACTACTAAGATTTATCTTATCCTGATCCAAAAGTTGCAAGACCTCCATGCCCCGGTTTCACAATCATTCTTTAGCTAAGATTTTCCTTAACTTAAATTTAGCAAATTTTCAAATCTTCATTATTTTGTTAATTTTCAAGATTTTCAGGAATTTAAGGTGTTATTTTTAAGATCACCTCAAGATTAAAACAATTGCTTTTAGTTTTGACAAAAATATTCATCAGTAGTTCCAAAAAGAGATTACAAAAATTTGCTAAATTTAAGTTAAGGGGAATCTTAGCTAAGGAATGATTGTGAAACCGGGGCCAGATACAAGACTTCCTTCCCTACATGGGAATGGATGGAGTTTTATATTCCAGTTCAGTTGAGGAATGTACCGGTAGTAATTGTTTTCAATCCCAGTAAATGAAGGTGTGGAATAATGTCAATTAACACCCAGGTTAAGTGGAGAAATCGTGTTCCACACACCAGTTACTAATAAGTTGAGGAATGGAGTAGTGGTGTTTTAACACCAAGTCAAATTGAAGTAATGGTTTTTTGCACTGACTTAAAGTGAAGGAATGGGGCAATTGTTTCTTACACCCCAAGTAAGGAGTGTAGTAATGATGTTTTAGGCTACGGTTTAAATTCTTTCACTTATATCCACCTTTCTCAAACTAGGATCTAGCAGAGTGAGTTGAGTAATGGTGTTTAACGTCCCAGTCAAGAATATTTCACTTATATCGAGACATCGCCAGCTATAGGCGAAGGTGCAGAAATTTTGCCTGTGCGTTGTGCTGATGGCATTATACAGCAGGGTTCTTTATCGTGCCAAGCCTACCAAGACACGGACCTCGATTATTTTAGGTTCCCATCCGAAAGAACCGTGACTTTCATTTTGTAATGCCGAGTGCTTGGCGAAAGAACAGTCACTACCCACTTTTAAGTCTTGGGTCAGACCCGGCCGGGGTTCGAACCCACAACCTCCCACTTACCAAGCGAGCACTCTACCAACTGAGCTACTGCAGTGGTTGCCTCTAGCAGAGTGGGATTCAAACCAAGGTGATGAGAGGCATTGTGATCTTGATGAGAGGCATTGTGATCTTAAGTGTATGCTTTAAACTACTCGGCCCTTGCATGGACATTATTTATGCTCCATATACTCTCCATTTTACATGTATATTCCGTTAGAGTGGACAAGAGCAATTAAATTTCTTGATCAAGAACATATAAGGCTGTGTTTAAACCCATGACCCTTCAATATTTAACTAAATAAGAATTATACTTCTTAATGTCACTGTGACCTTGAATTTACAAATGCAGGTCAAGGTGAACCAGCTTCACAAACTTGCAAGAGCTTCATGTCCTAATGCTATTTATGAAGTTCAAACTACTAGGTCTCTTGGTTCATGATAAAACAGCTTTATAATTTTACTACTTTAGGTCACTGTGACCTACTTGAACCCATGACCCTTCACTCTTTAATGAAGTATAGCTCGTCAGCGATATTCTGGCAGTGTTCATAAACATGGGCGAGTCTACAAATGTTAGTAAGTATATATAACGGTGGTTTTGATGAATGAAGTCCTGAATATGTATATAATAACACCAATTTGAAAAATTTACACTCATCCTAGTTTATACTCTGCCAAAATATCGCTGACGGACTATAAATAGGGTAACACTTCTTTTTGTAAACAAAAAACAAACAAAAAGGTTTTACTTAATTTGTTTAATAGCAAAATATGCTTACAAAGCGAATAATTATGTTTGTTAAGATAAATGTTTAAACAATTAATTCTAACAATTCAGCCAATACATAATGAGAAAAGAAATAAATTGTTTAATAATAATAATGGAAGCTAATTGAACAATAACCTTCAAAAGTTTGACCAACTGGAATGCAATAATAAATCCATAAATAATAATAATAATAATAAACTTTGAAAATGTTCACAGATATCTTTTGTTAAGGGGAAATTAAGGAATTTTAAAACAAAGGCAAACTAAGATGGCAAAGGGCTTTTGTTTCAAATTTAGCCTTTTAAAATAATGTTCTAGGAGGAACATCAAGGCATAGTTTAGAAAAAATATTAAAAGCAAATTATCAAGTAATAAATAGCCACTAAAACTTGAGGAATGACATTGGTAGTTGGGATAAATACTGAAATTTCAAAATTTAAAGGGAAATAACTCAATAGATTCAAATTCAATAAGTAAAGGGAGATAACTTTTAATGAAACATTTTAAAATTTGGTCCAATCTTTCAGGAATGCTAGAAATATCAACAATTCAAAATATTTAGACCCACAACAGTTAACATTCAATAAAATTTATAATAAACATTTGTTACATGTTTTTGTTTCAAAATTGTCCTAAAAATGCAAAAAATACCCTTCTTTGCTATTATTAATTCTAATTGCACTTTTCATGTAAACATTTATCAAAATAAAAATTTACCTTTACCCATAATATCCTAATTTTGTTTGTTTACAAAACCAACATAATGCCAAAAAATATGAACTTAAAATATTACATTGATGTGTGAACAAATTACGCTTGTTACTCAACTAAAATTATCTTTATATTATTATACCATTAGAATTTTAATGACAAAAAAAAAAATTTTTAAAAATGAAAGAACATTAATGACAAAACATTTGTTCGAAATACAGCACCAAAAAAATTGAAAAAGAACCGATTTCATCAGAAAAAACAAGAAATGAGAGAAAAAGAAAAGCTTTGTATATTAATCAACAATTAATGATATATTAAGTGAGAACTAATAACAATAAACTAGACTAGGCATTCTGTTAAATAAAAACATTGCATTATTCCCTCTGTTGTTCTTGATAAACAATGAACATGTATATAATTAAGGACGGTTAATAGAAATGAATCAGATTATGCAGCTGAATAGAACAATTAAATCTATCAGTACCTGTTGTGTGACATCAAGAAATCTTAACCCAAACATCAGACATTTTTGTATGTCTTGAATGAGCTTGAGGTTTTGCTGCATGGAGAACGGTGTACATATGCTGATGTTAATCTATTTCCGACAAAGCAATTATTTGAACAACTATACCATATGGCGGTTATTTTGGTGGTTAGATCAAAATTGCCAAAAATAAGGGAAAGTTTGGCAATTAATGTTTCACCATAGTTTAACCTTGATTTTCGTAAATACTTGACCAAGATCAAAAAATTAGTATTTTACATGATAACTACCCAGCTAAAGTGTGCACATTATATATGTTATCATTTTTTAGAACTACACTCACATATCTTATTTTTTTTTAAACAATTCTTAGTAGTTTTTTTCACCTTTTGTGTCTCAATACAGACATATTCCTAAGTGTTCACCAACATTTCAAACTGGCAAAACTAAAAAGCCAAAATTTACAATTGATTTTTGTTAATTAAAATTGCCAAAATTTAAAACCGTCAAAATAACCTGTCACATGGTATGTGATCAAATACCAATAATGAAGCCTAACAAATTATTAAATGAATTTTGATGGGCATCATCATTATTTTTTGTAACAAATCATTTCTCTAATATTAGAGCTTTCAATTAATGTTTATAATGATTTGTCATTATTGAAAGCATAAATTTCTTTCAATAAGAAGAACAAAAAAAAAAAGATTTTGGTTTGTTTTTTCAAAAAGACTAGATCACCACAAATTTCACAAAAGACGGAATTTTGAAACAAAAACAATTATAAATTAACAGATCACAGATCAGAATAATTTTTTGTCTCCAATGGAATTTAATCCAAAAATGATAATAAAATTTTTGGACTTTAACTCGTAATCAGCAGTCATGGTTATGCTTACTGAATTGTTTGAACTGTCCAGACATTAGTTGTAGTATGAACTCGATATATACCTTTATACATGAAGAATACATTAGACACATATAATAAATCAATGTTATATAACTTTTTCATAGATATATAGATGTTATGACGGTTTTTCATATATATATATATAGATGTTATAACAGTTTTTCATAGATATATAGATGTTATGAAAGTTTTTCATAGATATATGTAGAGAGCTTGTACATTCCTTGTACCACATTTTCATTAGAATGAAATTTCAAATTTAAACCCTGAATTTTGTTGTCAATTTGTGAATCACTTTATCAATACAAAATATCCCAAAGGTAAATGGAAAACAAAATTTAATTTGGCAAATTATGATGACAATGAAGAACTTCGTTAAGTTTTTAATCACTCTCATTAAACCTAGGTTGGTATCTAGTATATATCATATACAAAGACAAGAAAATTGACTTTAATTTTTAAATGAATTTTTTTTTACATCAATTGCAAACAAATCGAAACACTATGAGATTCAATTAAACAGTACTAACTGTAATTACAACTAAATATTGTAAAGGTAGATATCTTAAAATGAACTAATGAAGCATTAGATGATGAGCCAAACTTAATGTAAAGGGGAGATAATCCAAAATGAACACTAAACTCATTGCAAAAGGGAGATAACCCAAAATGAACACTACACTCATTGCTGTAGTTTAAATGTGAAAGGGAAGTAACCCAAATGAAATATATAATGTAAGCATGCAAATTGTCAAAGAAAAAATTAAGCACTAGTAAAAAAAAAAATATAATATGTACAAAAATGTTTTATATAGGATAATGGTATACAATATCATATTATGTTGATCATATCCTTATAACATGACTAATGTTATCATAAATTATATACAACTTAAACAGCTAATGACGTCACAATAAAATCATAATACTGATTACTCCGTGAGCAGCTCTACAAGATTGACTGATTATTCTGTAAGCAGCTCTATAAGGTTGACTGATTTTTCTGTGAGCTGCTCTACAAGATTGACTGATTATTCTGTTAGCAGCTCTATAAGGTTGACTGATTTTTCTGTGAGCTGCTCTACAAGATTGACTGATTATTCTGTGAACAGCTCTACAAGGTTGACTGATTTTTCTGTGAGCTGCTCTATAAGATCGACTGATTATTCTGTGAGCAGCTTCTCAAGATCAACCGATTGTTCTATGAGCAGCTCCCCAAGGTCTACAGATTACTCTGTGAGCAGCTCTACAAGATCGAGTGATTTTTCCATGAGCAGCTGTACATGATTGACTGTTCTGCAAGCAGCTCTACAAGATCGATGTTTCTTGACTAACAATGATTATTCCCAATCTACAATGTTCCAATATTTTTTCACAATTGCTATAAACTCCCTATTATATACCACACGCTTCTTACAGCTTTATCAACTATCTTGCGGTCTGCCTGGAACAAAATTAGCCCCTTCTTCATTATCAAATCATATGCTTTGCAATTTTACTGAAAAATCAACAAAACTTTGTTGTAGAAACCCCAAAAAATATTGAAACAGTTGTGTCATCTTTACGTATTGTTAGTTGATAACATACATTAATATTTTGAATAAATGGGTATAAAACTGAATAAGCCAAAATTCAAAAATGTTTTAATTTTTTCCAATTTGAAGAAAAATGTGATCATGTCCTTTTCTGAATACTGCATTTTATCAAACACTGATACGGTATATGTCTTAATAATTTGAGCACCGTTTTTTATTCCTATTGTGAAGAAATTTTTCTGAAATGTACTATGTAATTGGAACACCCTGGTTTTCCTATTGTCTTATTTAAAATAATTCAAACACCTGCACTTTTTCACAGAAAAACTGTTTCAATATGTGATTATTATATGAGCGTAAGAGTTCACAGGCATTCACATTTGTGTACAAGAATGCCAACTGGGGTATAAAATTCAAGATTTTGGCTGTGTTCTTAATTTTCCTTTTTTTATAAATCTGATATGTTTACTTGTACCTCATTTTTTAAATCTGCCATTGCCAAAAATTTGCCATCTGTTTAAAATGATCTGGCATCATTGTATAACATTACAAATAATGGATTTTATTGTGATGTCATTAGCTATTCCAACCAATAATATCTTATGTTTCATTGTTCTTTCCTAACACATGACTGGCCACTAGCACCTTTGCTTCAAGCTTTTTTAACCAATCAAATTTTGATACACAAAGGACATGTTCTTCCAACTGGATGAATTACTTTTTATCACCTCCTGCTTTCTCAGCTTCAATATCTGAAAAATAACAAAATCCTCAACATCAACTGTTTTCAAATGTACTAGTTATTATTATACCCCCAACAAACGAGTTTCAGGGGCTATATAGGAATCACCATGTCTATCCGTCAGTATGTTTGACTGTGTAAAATCGTGTCCTGGCCATATCTCAATTGCTTTGGATGACTAGCTGTCATAAAACTTGACATGAATAACTTTCATGGTCCAAAGGTGTCATGACCTTGATCCAAGATCATATCAGAAAGGTCAAGGTCATAGGAAAATATTAAATGTTGGTATTTAGCTCTTAAAAGACAGTTGCAGTTTAATTTGGTTTTGTTATAAGGTTTAACATTGGGTGAAAACTCAAATGTCAAAACACATGTTTAAGTGGCCAAAGAGTATTTAAAATTTTTTATGCCAAAGTCAAGATTTTTCCCACTTATTTTGGAACGGTCAGTTCAGAAATAGTGGAGGAAAGCAGAGTGCCATAGAGAGAAAACCACCAACCTTCCACAAGCAAACTGGCTAACTTCCTCACATTAAAATCTGCGCAAGTGGGATTTGAACCTAAGCAGTGAGAGGCACTTTGATTCTTAAGCTCATGCACAAGATCCAACTGACTTAGCGGGTCCAGACAGATCAAATCTTTATATGATTTTCTTATCATAAATGTATAGTGGTGATGAAACAAGTTTTTACTGTAATTTCTGGTTTACATACCAGCTTTTGATGGCAGCAGAACTTTTTCTGCAGTCTCTGCATGCTTCATGTCAGATTTATTAAATCCTTCTATGGAGTGACGGAATTCTTGTTCTCTCTTTTCTTCACTGATTGCTACAGGAAAAGAAAATATCAATAATCATCTACTCTTAAGTAAATATTCAGGGATGAAGCTTCACTATTTTCAGTTGGTAGTTGTTCACATCAAAAAAAAGTTGTAATACTAAAATATAGCTATAACATGTAAATATTTAGGGGTCCAGACTTATTTTTAGGATCCATTGGCTACTGGGTCCCCTGCTATCGCAATCTTCGGTATTAGAACACAATGCTTGTAAAGTGGCCACTGGTATGTTTAAATACAGTTGTCAAGGAGATTTATGTACCACAAATCTGTGCAAATTTATCATACAGTGGTTTAATGCCTTTTATGAGTATTTAACTTACATCAAGGCAGCCTGTTCAAGATATGGCTTTTGACAAGAGTTTGTCATTTATATCAACCTATCAAGGCAGTCAGTACTAGGATGGGAGGGAAGTGGGGAACCCGAAGAAAACCACCATCAATTGTGAAATAAACAAGACATCGACACAAAGTTGAAAAATTTATTAAAGGGTATCAGGTGGTATTAAAACCGCATTCAGAATTAAATTTTTTCACCCTTTGACACTTTGTACACAATTTAATTTTGAAACTTGATTTGTATCCTGAAAACAAAGAAAATGAAATGTGGATAATATGTTATCTCAAAGTATACATATAAATATGTATTTATATATCTGTAAAAATAATACTGAAAAACAATTTTATGATTTGCATATAACAAACTATACATGTCGGACAACACTGAACTCAACTGCATCTCTGATAAATAAACACAAAATAATACTAGGTACAGATGTTAATGCTTACTTATGGGTACATTAGTCTTTGACAGAGTACATGGGGCCGAGTAACCTGCCTAAAACCTGTATAACATTTTTGTGTCCCTTCAAAGCAGCAATTCTTGGGCCTTTTTAACATCATTTTGTGTACCTTATCGCTGTGTTTGTTTACCATAACTAGATTGCTAAAATGTAGGCGTTACTTCCCTTCCACTGCTAAACATCAAATACATTTATAAACCACGGCAGATGCCAATACACAAACATAGTTCCATGTACCTGGCAAATTTACCAATGTGAGAAATTACTTTGAAGGTTGACAAAAAAATCTTTTTTGGCAGGACTTTTGGTCTTAAACACTATGTGAAAGTCAATTTTATATAAAATTAATTATGTTCTTAATTGCAAACTTCATACAATTAAATTAGTTTTACAACTACATTTTCTATGACATTTAATAAAACTTTATGAATTTTGTACCACAATATTGTATTGTTAAAAAATAAACTATCACTAGGTTGGATACTGACATGCTGTTTTTAAAAAATACCCGCCTCCACAATTTGTTCCATTTTCCATAAACTGGGTATCTATGACAAAGCAACAACCAACCAACAACAACAACCCCCCCCCCCCCCAGCTATCTATAACATGCAATTGTCACCCCCTTTAACAATTATTTAATTTTCTTAACAAATACTCAATACATATTTACAGATTGAGAAAATACATATTTTATCTGCACAGTTTATAAAGCTTGTCTTTGTACCAAGGACCAGTTATCATCGATATTTTGTAGAGATGTTATTGTGGACAAAAAAGGTATCGCGATATCGCCAAAAAAATTACATTATCATTGCAATAATATCACAATATTTATGGATGAATAGGGTCTAAAGATGGGGTGGGTTTTCACTGGACTGCAATAAAGTCAAACATAATAAAAGAATAATAAGATATAAATTTCAAATTTTATCAAAATTATTGAAGATTCATGGCAAAACCACATGTTTAATCTGCTTAATCAAGATCATTACACAAGTGATGCAATGATTTCAAAGAATTTTGTTGTAAATAATAGGGTTCTACGATATCCTGATGTATGCTTTCTTCCATGATATTGTTATTGGCAAATCCTCGGCGACAATAATCGCAATGATGATATACAATTACATCTATAATTAAAGTATTTTAGGTATAAAATGTTTTTTTTAATGGTACATCATTGTATATTTATTTTAAATACAACAGAATATGATGTAAATATGGTCAAATTTAAGAATCATATAGAGTGAGTCAGATAGAGCAAGACAGAAAGTAAGGCAAAAAGACAAAAACCATACTGAAAGATAAGACCGACAAAAGAAAATATGCTGAAACATAGAGGGTTGAAAGCAAGCAAGGATTATTTGTATATGCCCCAATATTACAGCATCCCAGCCCTCCTCTATGGAAAGGAATGGCCAAAACAAAAATTTACATAAAAATTTTAATTTTGATGCAGATGACCTCAACATCAGAACTTACAGTACATCATAGTCTTGTTTCTTCTCAAAATACCACAAAATGTCCTGTATAATTCATATGAAACTGCTGCTTCTGTCAGTAATCGTAAACAACGGTTTCATGGAATAATGTCATCATCAAATGATTTAACTCCATATTCAATAGAGTGGAGTAATTGAGTTTTACGCTCCAATCAAGATTCTTTCACTTATAGAGGTGGTCAGTTCTTGGATTGTAGAGGAAACTGGAGTACCAACAGTAAACCATTGACCTTTGGCAAGGAAGGCTCTGTGATCTGTTAGCCATTGCTTTAAGACTGCTCTGCACCAAAATTATTGTGGCTCCGATATTAAATAGTGTTCCATAAATGTTATGCATAATCATGTGGTACAACTTATAGTAACTTTTATCTTATATATCTAATCTTTGTTTGCGGCAGTCATTTATTTTGTTTGTTTTTGTCCTGGCCCACAATGTTTCGACACAGGCCCTGAATGCTTGAATTAGATGCAAAAAGAATGAAAACTTGGCCTGAATTGTGCTGTTTAGTGATATCACTGACACTAGTACATCATTAGTTGCCATGATGCTGCTTTGGTACCATGATTGTGGCCAGTGCAGAAACATAAAAGGCATGGCAAGCAAAGTGTCAATTCCCTCCATTATCCAAGAACCGACTGCCTTCATTAAGACAGAAAGAAATCTTCATTGGAGTGTAAACTGGGATGCAAACCACCATTACTCAACTCCATTCTAGCTTGTTGGATCAATATTATAAGTTAGACTGAGTTATAGCTAACCTGTAAAGTCTGGTAACGGGTTCTTCTCCTCGGTAGGAGTCGGTTTTAACTGATTTTGTTTATCAAATTCTCCTATAGATTTTCTAAATTCCAATTCCTGTTTTTCTATCTTTAGCGCTAATCAAGAAACAAGGCAAGCAAAATAAATATAAAAACATGCAAACTAAAAAACAAACAAAAATACAAAAAACAAAGGATGGCGAACATACGAAACATGCAACCTAAATTTCAGCAGCAACAATAAAATAACAACAACATGCTACTGGAATGTTTAACAAATACAGTTTTTCAGACATGCTTTGACATTTCCCTTTAGTGTTCATTCTAGAAGGGACAATGGGGTCATTGGTCCCTTATTTTGGCAAATGATCCCATTGTTAAGACATTAGGAGACAGTATTTTACATTGCATGAATGTTAAAGTATTTATGTTATGGTATTTTACATAGAGGAAAGTTTGTGAAAATAGCCCCCTTCTGAGGGGTACCAATCCTAGGTTGAACACTGCTCTTTATAAAAATATTGAGGCTTAAAGGTCAAAGAAAATTTTGCAAATGGAAGCTGCACATGCATTATGGAAGTTAAACACCAGCACTGCAAAAAAGTTGGATAAAAGCACTCCAATTCCAAACTGAAATAGAACAGGAATAGATTGCATATGGCAAATAATAATTCTGTATATAATAGAGTATTCAGTAATAAAGTTCAATTTATAGTCAGAAGCATACAACATTTAAGATATATATAAATATAGAGCATACAAAAAAGACATGAATAAAGAAGGAGAGAGTAATTTTTCTTCCATTTTCCTATGTTTGAGATAGAGATTTTCACTTGACGAAACGATGGAAGAAATTTCTATCTTCACCTCCACGTGCAGCTTTCAGTGACGTCACAATCAAAGGACAAATTGAATGACGTCATATCGTGGAGACATGATGTTGTCTTGCGGGAAAATGACACCCGAATCTCCAAAACTAAGATATTTTCACTGCGTTTCAAATGTTTATTTTAGATTAGAATAAATGGCTTTGTTTTCTAGTTTACCGGTATACATTTTGTATAAACCAAAATCAGGTACATTCTGTCCGATGGTCGTATTTATTTTTAAGTAAAATGTTAAATAAGAAAGTTAGATTTACAAAGATGGCGTCGGTGTTGATGTGACTGATACTTCAAGCAAAAAATTGTCATCAAAATGGAAGAAAAAGAATCAATCATGAGTTTATCCAAGTAGGATAGGGAAATCCCACCCTTGGGGTTGAATATTTCTGTCAGAGACTCGGCAAGCCTCGTCTCCGACTGAAATATTCAACCCCTCGGGTGAGATTTCCCTATCCTACATGGATACTCATGATAGATTCTATTATTGAATATTTTTCCTGAAATTAAATAATCTTCAACACTTTTCCTTTCTTTGTTTCCATTAAGATTCATATTCCAATCAGAATGGTGTGAAATATTTTGACCAAGATGTAAAATCCCATTCAGTCAATGATTCAATCTCCTTTATTTGTTTCCTCTAGTCAAGGGGAATAACTCCTATCCGTCTTGAAATCATATTTCTATCTTTCTGATCATTATAAATTTTCTTAAATAACACTTTCACAATCTCTAACCTTCTTGGTCAGGTAGTGGGTTCTTCTCATCGACCTTAGCATGTTTTAACTTTTCTTTATCAAATTCCCCAATCGAATGCCGCAATTCCACCTGAGTTTTCTCCTCTTGTATAGCTAGTTTATAATGATACAAAGTGACTATTTTACAAAAACACGCAAGATAAATAATAATAACTTACTAACTAAGCAACAGCAGTTATATATAAACTACTGGAATATTTCATATATACATGTAGTACAAAGGAGTACCGTTTAATCACCAGAAAATGTTATAGTACAATAGAGTATAACTTACAAGGCTGAAATGATTGGTCTTACCTTAAGATGATGAAATGATATGCCCATCTTATATACAATAAGTGTTATGTTTTAAGACTGTAATTCGGAGGAGGAGGAGAGGAGAGATCATCGCAATAGCTCAGGTGACACAGGATCGGGTGATACAAGTTTAGGCGACACAGGCTCAGGCGAGCTAAAAGGTTTTTTTATTTCAGCTCTAAGGTGCAAATAGGATTTAAAAGGGACAGAAATTCACACACTTTCATACTCCCTACCGGCCCCTTCCCCTAATCATTCTTAAAATAATAATCATACAAGGCAACAGGAGGGGGAGGAGGATAGCAATAGCTCATCAAAGCCTGTGACTTTAAAATGAGGAAAAAAATTATTTATTTCTGCTCTAAGGAGCGAAATGGATTTGAACAGTAACAGACTCACTACCAGCCCCCATTTCCCCAAACCAGGGGTTGAAAATTTTTTCAGATGAGTTAAAGCCCAGGACTTTTTATACAGAAAAATCAAAAGCCCCCATTTTTTTTATCAAGTCCAGAGTTTACGGCAAAATCAAGAAAGACACAAATCAATATGCATCATTTCTATCGGCAGTTAGAGTTTTTTTTCGGCAGTATTTATCCTCATCATAAATGATCCATGGAAATTTGTCAATCCATGGCTGTTGAAACAATCAGACACGCTTGTCCTTATCATATTTGGTGTTTTTATTGTCTTGTGACTTTCTTTTCTCACCACTGGAGCCCGATGCAGTCTGCTTGTTAGATGTCACGGAAATTAAAATTAAACAGCGACATAATCGGACATGAATATTTGAAGCGATTACAAGCGCTTTAATATCTAGATTTTTCTTTATCAACTGAACGCGTGAACTGCCTACCTAAAGACTAACATTTCTTACAAGCACTGTAATGATCAAGAATGAATGTAAACAACAGGGCAACGTAACTACAGATAGTTTTTCAAGATTTTTTCAAGACAGTCTTTTGAGTATTTAAGCCCGATGGGCTTTTCAGTAGATTTTTTGCCAAGTTCTGCTTGCCAAACTTCTAGTCCTGGGCGTTGGACTTGAAGAATATTTAACCCCTGCAAACATTCTTCACATAATAATCATATAGTAATGGATCAATTTATGTGCAATATATGTGTAATGTTACTAATCTAGGCACCAACATCATTAATAATACTACACATGTAGGGAATGACGTGTTCTGACAACAGACATGGCTATATTTAGTGAATGACGACTAAATATGGTCATGCTTCAGTTCATTCATCATTAAGTGTTTTTTGTCATTTTATAAATTTTTAAATAATTCTGTTTAAGAAATCAAAATAGACACATTTTGATATTATTTGAATATTAAAACTAGTAAGTTTAGTGATGACTCATTGGTGCAAAGAAAACTTGTGACTTGTGGTTAGTGGGGCCCATCCTGACCTAGGCCTTTAAAAAAGTGGGGCCAAATTTTAAAAATAAGTCAACATTATATTAGACAAGTTACACAGGTTTATTTAAACATAAAGTAATGTTAATTTGTAATTCATATAAAAACATACTAAATCTTTATTTATGCAAATAATACATGTCATATGTCCTGTGTCATCTTTGATACATGCCATATAATTTGCAATGACAATTTATGGTTCAGTTTTGAGATAATAAAGGGGGGCAAACAGAAACTAGCATGATGTTGATAAGATGGGCCAAGGCTGGCCTACTGACAGTATTTTTCGGTCATGTGGCATGATGGCGAAGCACATTTCCACTATTTTGACTTGTCTTTCAAAAGCTTATCTGCTTGCAAGTATCAATGATTGACTATGTACAAACCAGCTATGAAAATATGGATTTTGTTCTTTGTGTAAATGGATATACAAGACAAACAAAAAACAGGGTAGGATTACATAGGATTATATGTACATGATGATATATAGGTGATAAATTACATGCATATAACATATTGTGCAAGGGCTGACTATTCTGTTTAAGCAGCAAAACTATACATGTTAACTCCATATAACAAATCAAAAGTTAACGTGAGTTGTAAGGATATGATGGCGTGGTACATAACAATGGATGAAAAATTTGAAAAATTTTCATTTTCTGATTTTTTTAAATAGAAAACATGAATTCCATAGAATAAGGAACTGTTTAGCTTCTACAGGCTTCATAAAGCAAGCTGGCACTACTTAGCTTAAAAAACATTTTTAACACTATGTTCACATTCTGACAGTCTTCCAAAGCATTAAAAAAATTCTATGCAAAATGTCAATCCAATCTGTTGTCATTCACATGAATTGCATTTTTCAATGGAAACAAGATACACATTACCTATTTTTTCTCACAAAAACACTTTTTCGAAGACGAATAATGGCGATATTGGATAACTTCCCTTTGTAAGAGTTCAATAAACATTACTGTCCTAGTTATTATTTGTGACAAATGCATCTCAATGCGGCAAAATTAATTTCTAATCAGAAAGGGTTAAATAGTTTCTATGGATATCTGAGTACGAATAAGGTAAATAGCCAATCTTGTGAAAGTAACTGGGAATCAGGTATATAGCCAATGGTGTGAATATAGGTGGAATCAGGTAAATAGCCAGCTCCTGAATGTAACTGGGAACCAGGTAGATAGAAATCTTTTGAATATAAGTAGGAATGAGGTAAATAGCAAATCTTGTGAATAAAGGTGGGAATGAGGTAAATAGCAAATCTTGTAAATATAGGTTGGAATGAGGTAAATAGCAAATCTTGTGAATATGAGTGGAAATAAGGTAAGTAGCCATTCTTGGGAATATAAGTGGGAATGAGGTAAATAGCAAATCTTGTGAATATAAGTGGGAATTAGGTACAATAAGTAGCCAATCTTGTGAATATAAGTGGGATTAGAGATCCATAGCCAATCTGAATACCTATATACCCCTGTTGTGTATATCATGCAATCAAGAAAGCTCAAAATTAACAAGAATCACTAAAGTTTTGTTTCCATTGACGAGTAGTCAAAATCACCACTGGCTACTAATTTCTGAGAAATTCTTTGGAAAAGTAACCTATTTTATCAAATCTGTGAAAAAATGCTTTCAAACCTAGCTAAAGTATTTCTTCCAGACAATTTTGATGGAAAGGTATGTCACATGATAAGCTTGACTCTCCTTCCATATATCATCTTGGTTATTAAATGTTTGGTAGGTTATTTCTCTCACAAACATGTACAGAACATGCAGTGAAACTTTTCTCAATTTAATATAAGTGGAATTTGTCACAACCAGTTACCACATGGGACATCCTACAAATCCTACATAACCTTGAATCGACCCTTAGATACGAGTGTTGAAGGGTTAAAGTTAAAATTACCATTTCCTAGCAATTGGGTAAGGGAAATAACCACAAAACAGCATATATTTTGGTTAGCTATGTGATTGCATGATCAAACAACTGTGGGGTTATTTCTATCAAAGAACTTCTCTATAAGTGTCGACTACATCATGCCATTTGATTAAGCTTTAGAACTAACTCCAGCTATATATATATACTATATGACAGAAAGTTAGGCGTTGATGATGGTGGCTATACTGATGATGAGTATACCTTCTTTGTCTGGTAGTGGATTTTTCTCTTCCGTTTGTGATCGCCTTAGGTTATGTTTATTAAAACTTCCTATAGATTTCTTTAAATCCGATCCCTTTGTGATATTTATTTCTAACATATAAATATAATAACTACTTGATCCAAAATATACACAATAAATAAAAACATACATATATATACATCTATATATTTACAAGACTTAAATGGAAAACAAAACATGCTAATTAAAACTGACCAATCATATTCCTTCTTTTATATACTGGTTACTATATGGTAACCAATCACAATATTTGGAATACATGACCAATCATATTCCTCCTTTTATATACTGGTTACTATATGGTAA
Source organism: Anadara kagoshimensis (assembly GCA_021292105.1). Classification (NCBI taxonomy): domain Eukaryota; kingdom Metazoa; phylum Mollusca; class Bivalvia; order Arcoida; family Arcidae; genus Anadara; species Anadara kagoshimensis. Next base: position 31,162,874 of record CM037873.1, on the reverse strand, counting down.
CCAATCACAATATTTGGAATACATGACCAATCATATTCCTTCTTTTATATACTAGTTAATATATGGTTACCAATCACAATATTTGGGATATACTAACATAACAATGTATAATCATTCAAAAATTATAAAATTATGTATAATATTTTAAGAATTTTTGGCCTTTCAGCATGCATAAAGACTTTAAATATTTAAATTTAAACAGGAGCAATATTTGTTGCAAGTCCAATGAAACATCCTTGACCGAGGAACTTTTTTTTAAAAATACAAAAAACTTCTAGACTATATAATATAAAACTTATATAAACTAAACAACAATTTTACAACATCAAACAGTAAAGAAAAACTTTAAAAGCTAAAATATACACAATAATTAAAACTATAAAAGAAAATTTATGAAAAAATAAATATCTTAATGTAAAGAATGATTAAAATGAAACCAACAACTTACCATCTTTAGAAGGTAAACAACTTTTTTCCTGTGTATCAGTGTGTTTTAATGCTGTTGTGTCAAAGTGGCTTATCTCCCCTTTCAAAGCCTGCTCAGTTTTTTCCTGGGCAATAGCTGAAAAATAAATAAAACATTTCAATTCACAACTATAAGAAATGAGACCTTATACTATTTTAAAATTAAGGGGGAAAAGAATGTAAAAATCCATAATGGGGTAGGATATGGCAATATCACTCAAGGGGTTAAAAATTTCAGTCAAGCAATAATACTAGTAGTCTCAAAAGTGAAATGTTTAACCCTAAATTTAGTCCCAGCTTTTAAATACAACCTCTTCCATTCAGGGAAATCCATGCTGCTCATATAACAAGACTTAAAAACTAGAGTCAAAAACACAACATTAAAATCAGAATAGAGAAAATTTAAACATATTAGCAATGTATATTTATTTACATGTGCAGTTTTTGTAAAGTGCCCAGGGCCGTAACATCCATTTTTTGTACCAGGTTTGAGCCCAGGAAATTAGGGAAAACAAGTATTGTTTCATGCAATTTTGGGAAAAAGTCAATTGTAAAATACACTAAAATGAGATACAATTTTGTATCTGATTTATTCAAATTGGGAAACTAGACTCAATCAAATATTTAGGAAAAATATAGATTTTGAAACTTTTAAATGGGGTGAATTTTCTGCCCCAAAATATGCAGACTGACAGCCATGGTTCGTCCATTCTTCTAAAGTTAAACATAACTGTATTAACCAATGCCATTATATCATAAATATATAAACAAAAGATAAATAGTAGACAGTAAAACCTCATTGAAATGCCCCTGAAAAACTTTGGCATCTTGCTTATCACTACGATGCCGGTATCTTGAAATCCAAAAAAATCCATTTTTAATATGTTTCTCATTTTAGCATTTCTTGATTTTTATCAAACTCCTTTTAATGTCAAAATTTGACTGGAAAAAATGGCGGTGATAAGTCGAGGTTTTACTCTACCGGGTAATTCAAAATCAATTAAAATTAGGTCACTGCTTAAATTATTACATTTCAAAATTAGTACACTGCTAAAATTAGCAGTAAATTAATAACATTAATAATATATTATTTCAACTGTTTTAAAGTAATTAATGAAAAAGTTACATTAGTTATATTAGTAGTTTATTAATACCATAATAAATAAAGATGGAAATTATACACATTAGTATAAAGAGGTTCAAATTACCTTAACAGTCGGTCGAGGACATTCAGTGCAAACTGTCTTATTGTTCATGACACAAAAACCTTCAAAGTCATGACACAAAGGACCTTCAAAGTCATGGCACAAATGACCTTCAAAGTCATGGCACAAAAACCTTCAAAGTCATGGCACAAATGACCTTCAAAGTCATGGCACAAAAACCTTCAAAGTCATGGCACAAAGGTCCTTCAAAGTCATGACAAAAATGACCTTCAAAGTCATGACACAAAACCTTCAAAGTCATGACACAAAGGACCTTCAAAGTCATGGCACAAAGGTCCTTCAAAGTCATGGCACAAAGGACCTTCAAAGTCATGACAAAAATGACCTTCAAAGTCATGACACAAAACCTTCAAAGTCATGACACAAAGGACCTTCAAAGTCATGACACAAAGGACCTTCAAAGTCATGGCACAAAGGTCCTTCAAAGTCATGACACAAAAACCTTCAAAGTCATGGCACAAAGGACCTTCAAAGTCATGGCACAAAAACCTTCAAAGTCATGGCACAAAGGTCCTTCAAAGTCATGACAAAAATGACCTTCAACGTCATGACACAAAACCTTCAAAGTCATGACACAAAAACCTTCAAAGTCATGGCACAAAGGACCTTCAAAGTCATGGCACAAAAACCTTCAAAGTCATGGCACAAAGGACCTTCAAAGTCATGACAAAAATGACCTTCAACGTCATGACACAAAACCTTCAAAGTCATGACACAAAGGACCTTCAAAGTCATGACACAAAGGACCTTCAAAGTCATGGCACAAAGGTCCTTCAAAGTCATGGCACAAAGGACCTTCAAAGTCATGGCACAAAGGACCTTCAAAGTCATGGCACAAAGGTCCTTCAAAGTCATGGCACAAAGGTCCATTAAAATAATGGCACAAAGGACCTTCAAAGTCATGGCACAAAGGACCTTCAAAGTCATGGCACAAAGGACCTTCAAAGTCATGGCACAAAGGTCCATTAAAATAATGGCACAAAGGACCTTCAAAGTCATGGCACAAAGGACCTTCAAAGTCATGGCACAAAGGTCCATTAAAATAATGGCACAAAGGACCTTCAAAGTCATGGCACAAAGGACCTTCAAAGTCATGACACAAAGGACCTTCAAAGTCATGACACAAAGGACCTTCAAAGTCATGGCACAAAGGTCCATTAAAATAATGGCACAAAGGACCTTCAAAGTCATGGCACAAAGGACCTTCAAAGTCATGACACAAAGGACCTTCAAAGTCATGACACAAAGGACCTTCAAAGTCATGGCACAAAGGACCTTCAAAGTCATGGCACAAAGGTCCATTAAAATAATGGCACAAAGGACCTTCAAAGTCATGGCACAAAGGACCTTCAAAGTCATGACACAAAGGACCTTCAAAGTCATGACACAAAGGACCTTCAAAGTCATGACACAAAGGACCTTCAAAGTCATGACACAAAGGACCTTCAAAGTCATGGCACAAAGGACCTTCAAAGTCATGACACAAAGGACCTTCAAAGTCATGACACAAAGGTCCTTCAAAGTCATGGCACAAAGGTCCATTAAAATAATGGCACAAAGGACCTTCAAAGTCATGGCACAAAGGACCTTCAAAGTCATGGCACAAAGGTCCATTAAAATAATGGCACAAAGGACCTTCAAAGTCATGACACAAAGGACCTTCAAAGTCATGGCACAAAGGTCCTTCAAAGTCATGGCACAAAGGACCTTCAAAGTCATGGCACAAAGGACCTTCAAAGTCATGGCACAAAGGTCCTTCAAAGTCATGGCACAAAGGTCCATTAAAATAATGGCACAAAGGACCTTCAAAGTCATGGCACAAAGGACCTTCAAAGTCATGGCACAAAGGACCTTCAAAGTCATGGCACAAAGGTCCATTAAAATAATGGCACAAAGGACCTTCAAAGTCATGGCACAAAGGACCTTCAAAGTCATGGCACAAAGGTCCATTAAAATAATGGCACAAAGGACCTTCAAAGTCATGGCACAAAGGACCTTCAAAGTCATGACACAAAGGACCTTCAAAGTCATGACACAAAGGACCTTCAAAGTCATGGCACAAAGGACCTTCAAAGTCATGACACAAAGGACCTTCAAAGTCATGACACAAAGGACCTTCAAAGTCATGGCACAAAGGACCTTCAAAGTCATGACACAAAGGACCTTCAAAGTCATGACACAAAGGACCTTCAAAGTCATGGCACAAAGGACCTTCAAAGTCATGGCACAAAGGACCTTCAAAGTCATGGCACAAAGGACCTTCAAAGTCATGGCACAAAGGACCTTCAAAGTCATGACACAAAGGACCTTCAAAGTCATGACACAAAGGACCTTCAAAGTCATGGCACAAAGGACCTTCAAAGTCATGACACAAAGGACCTTCAAAGTCATGACACAAAGGACCTTCAAAGTCATGGCACAAAGGTCCATTAAAATAATGGCACAAAGGACCTTCAAAGTCATGGCACAAAGGTCCTTCAAAGTCATGACACAAAGGACCTTCAAAGTCATGACACAAAGGACCTTCAAAGTCATGACACAAAGGACCTTCAAAGTCATGGCACAAAGGACCTTCAAAGTCATGACACAAAGGACCTTCAAAGTCATGACACAAAGGACCTTCAAAGTCATGGCACAAAGGTCCATTAAAATAATGGCACAAAGGACCTTCAAAGTCATGGCACAAAGGACCTTCAAAGTCATGGCACAAAGGACCTTCAAAGTCATGACACAAAGGACCTTCAAAGTCATGACACAAAGGACCTTCAAAGTCATGGCACAAAGGACCTTCAAAGTCATGACACAAAGGACCTTCAAAGTCATGACACAAAGGACCTTCAAAGTCATGACACAAAGGACCTTCAAAGTCATGGCACAAAGGACCTTCAAAGTCATGGCACAAAGGACCTTCAAAGTCATGGCACAAAGGACCTTCAAAGTCATGGCACAAAGGACCTTCAAAGTCATGACACAAAGGACCTTCAAAGTCATGACACAAAGGACCTTCAAAGTCATGGCACAAAGGTCCATTAAAATAATGGCACAAAGGACCTTCAAAGTCATGACACAAAGGACCTTCAAAGTCATGGCACAAAGGTCCATTAAAATAATGGCACAAAGGACCTTCAAAGTCATGGCACAAAGGACCTTCAAAGTCATGGCACAAAGGTCCATTAAAATAATGGCACAAAGGACCTTCAAAGTCATGGCACAAAGGTCCATTAAAATAATGGCACAAAGGGCCTTCAAAGTCATGGCACAAAGGACCTTCAAAGTCATGGCACAAAGGTCCATTAAAATAATGGCACAAAGGACCTTTAAAGTCATGACACAAAGGACCTTCAAAGTCATGGCACAAAGGACCTTCAAAGTCATGACACAAAGGACCTTCAAAGTCATGGCACAAAGGTCCATTAAAATAATGGCACAAAGGACCTTCAAAGTCATGGCACAAAGGACCTTCAAAGTCATGGCACAAAGGTCCATTAAAATAATGGCACAAAGGACCTTCAAAGTCATGGCACAAAGGTCCATTAAAATAATGGCACAAAGGGCCTTCAAAGTCATGGCACAAAGGACCTTCAAAGTCATGGCACAAAGGTCCATTAAAATAATGGCACAAAGGACCTTGAAAGTCATGACACAAAGGACCTTCAAAGTCATGGCACAAAGGTCCATTAAAATAATGGCACAAAGGACCTTCAAAGTCATGGCACAAAGGTCCATTAAAATAATGGCACAAAGGACCTTCAAAGTCATGACACAAAGGACCTTCAAAGTCATGGCACAAAGGTCCATTAAAATAATGGCACAAAGGACCTTCAAAGTCATGGCACAAAGGACCTTCAAAGTCATGGCACAAAGGTCCATTAAAATAATGGCACAAAGGACCTTGAAAGTCATGACACAAAGGACCATAAAAATAATGACAAAAACAACCTTGAAAGTCAATCAAGGATATCAATGAAAACAGTTTTTTATTCATGACATAAAGACCTTGAGAGTCAGTCAAGAACATTGGTACAAACAGGTTTTTTGGGGCATGACATGAAGCTTTTTCACAAGTTTTACTCTTTTATGTGACTATGACCTTGAAAACAGGTTAAGGTCAACCAATTTATAAACACTGCAGATAATTCTATGATAATTTCAATTTTCTGGAAGTGAACTTTCAAAGCTATGATAATTTCAATTTCTGGATGCAACCTTTTAAAGCTAACAGTTGGAAAAACTTACAACAATAAAAACAGGAAACAATAATTAAACTGGGAACAAACAGATGGTTAACAAACAAGTTATCATGCATGTTAGTTTTGAAAACCGGGTATATTACCTACTCTGAGCATCAGGGAGTGTTCTTTTCTCTAGAGAGTCAGTCCGTTTTAAGCCTTTTCTACTAAAGTCACTAATACCCTTAAGATGTGTTTGTAGAAGTCTTTCTGCAGCTAGGACTAACCAAAAAGCAGCATAAGCAAAAGATATACAAGATGCAGGCAAAAAGCAAAAGATTTACAAGATGGGACAGGTTGTTCAAAGCTCAGTTAACTTATCCAAATGGTTAGTGAAAAATTCAAAATTTTACAAGAATTAAAAATATCTATTACTGACAAAAGTTTTCACTTATATTACTGATAATAGCAAACAGCTTATGCATTATAATTAACAAGCAAATTCAATGAATTAGGATCCCCAGCCATCAGGTGGTTTTTTTTTTTTTTTTTGGTGATTTGCACTATGTTCAAAGGGTCATAACTCCAAGGAAAATTACCATACCAATGCAGGTTAACCAATGCACATCTCCTATCTAAGTTGATACTTTTCAACACATCTTGTCAAATAGTGCTTCAAAATTTTGGAGAATTATTGCAGACAAGAATTTCTGAAGGATGGAAGAAAGGACGGACAGAAACTCGAATTTAATATCTCCCTCTTTCTGTAAAAGGCTATAATTAACCATTGAACAGAGCTTAAAATTAAAGATATAAATTTTCACTAACTGGCTGGTCAATTTAACAAAGCTTTGAACCTCCGAACTAGATAGTTTATGTAGGCTATAGTCAGAATTATATACTGGAAATAGTTCTAAGTGAAACCGAGTCAGGGTGAGCTTAAAACTGTTGCATCTCTTGTGAACATATTTCATATTAATTTCAAGGCTCTAAATTCATGTTTTTTCCAACTGCCAATGATTAGCCAAAAAGTTTTATTTGTAACAGAGATTTACAATTTCTTAGTGGCATGAAAACCAAAGTATGTTTTTATAAAGCTAAAATGAAGCAATTATTTCCCTCTCATATTTCATTTTAAGTTCAAGGCTCTAAATTCATGTTTTTTTCCAAATGCCAATGACTAGCTTGTAGCAAAGATGATTTTCAATTTCTTGGTGGCATGAAAACCAAAGTATGTTTTGATATAGCTAAAATGAAGCAACAATTTCCCCTCACATTGACGGCATACTTCTGACTATAAACTATAATCCATCAGCGATATTGTGGCAGTGTTTATAAACATGGGAGAGTCTATATACTGTCAATGTATATAAAGGTGGTTTTGAAATACAAGAACACTGTATTAATACCCATGCACGTAGAATAAACACTATGCCAAATATCAACGAGGGACTATACATGCATACAAAAACACTATACTCATCTACAATAGGAATAGCATGCAATTAACATAAAAGTACTTTCTATATATCGCTATAATGAGTATGTATTTTATACATAAACTGATAGAATAACTAAAAGGTCACAAACATGTGAAAATCATCATGTAAAAGTACATGGCTATTTTATCTGTGTCTGATATTAACCATAAGATATATTAATTCAATCAAGAAAACATGCCCTGTGTCTGTGTGTTATGATAAGAAAATTTTTATTTGTAAAAACAAACAAGACCTGGATCAATACATAATTTTCCATATTTCCACATAGTACATTAGTTGGACAGTTAGTTGGAATCTATTTATTTTTTTAATTAATTAATTATTTTTTATTTATTTATTTATTTATTTATTTATTTTTAAAGGCATATCATCTAGATATTTTACCTGGTGCCTGGTGGTTTTTTCCAGGCGATCTGGTTTCCTCCATTTCAGAACTGACAACCTCAAAATAAGTGAAAAATCTTTGATTAGGGCATTAAACATCCTTCCATGTTGTTCAACATCAGCAATCCTTTAGAAATTAATCTTTAAGGATTAATTGAGGAACAGGTCAGTGTATGCATGTGTTTAAAGGTCTGTCTTGTACTAGGATGCTCAGGACCACTTTAAGATGATAGCCCACCAAGTCAGTATGTTGCAGATAAGCATTCAACTCCCCAAGTCATCAGCCAACTCAGTCTTCTAAATATAAAGGACCAGGCAAGGAAACAGTATCTCAAAATTTTATGTCTTATGTATGTCCCAAACTGGGATTTGAACCCAAGACCTCCCAATTTAATCCTGCAATGGTATGTGCACTTGGATGCATGGGACATCAAAGTAATTTATACATGTTTTTCCAACTTTTCCATCATTGTTTAAAGATATCATGATGATCTACACTAAGTAATCACTAATGTCTAAATCTAGCAGAAATATGCCAAAAACAACCACAATTATTTCCCTGTACACGTATTACTTTCAGACATCAAGATCAACGCTTTTAGTCTGACGGCTGGAGCCACAAATAGGATTTAGATATGTATACTTTTTTATCAAGTTGATATATTAATAGTAATTTCAGAGGTAACTAATGTCAATAACTTGAGTGGAGTAATGGAGCTTTACTGGCCCCAACCCCGTCAAAATAATTTCACTTAAGTTCTGAAAGATTCTTTTACTTGTATATCGTGGTGGTTAGTTTGAGGATGGGGGAGTGGAGTTACAGCATTTTACACTCATGTCGAGAATCACTTATATTGAAGACAGTTCATGGATGGTGGAGGGAACTGGAGTACCCCAAGAAAACAACTGGCCTTTGGCAAGGGAACTGATAGTAATTTAAGCAGAGCAGTCTTTAGAGTACTAATGATTGTAAAAACCAGAATACCTGAAGAAAATCCAACAAGCTTTGTTTTTAAGTGATACTTTTATATACATGTATATATTTTGCAAACTTGTCTTTATATCTTTATAAGATGAAATTAACATTTCCCAACATTCCCTAAAGCAATTATTAACAACTAGGAAAATATATATATATACTTTTTACAATTTAAACCTACAACCTTGAATAAAGTTCAATTTTTTTTTTTAAATTAAAAAAAAAATTTGATTAATACAAAATATTGAATTTGTGGTATACACAGGATAAATTCAAATTAAAAACTAAAGCAGTGAAGTGCGAGATTAAAGAGTATTAAATGTGTACTATATATAGAGTGCAAAAACTAAATCTATTAAAATAAATTCTACATTAATCAAGTGCTCTGTAACTCACTGCCTGGGTCTGGGAGGATGTTACGCTCAGAGGTCTGAGCATGTTGTAGTTTCTTGGAGTCAAACCCTTCAACGTTTTGTATTAAAGCTTGATGCGTCTTCTCCTGCTTAACATCTATAAACAAACATGCATAATACTAACAGTTGACATGCAAAAACTCAAACCACAACCCCATGCATCATGGGAAAACTTGATATATTTAGAGCAAAGATTTAACATTGATTTCACTTTGTACATACCACCTCCCCCTTCCCCTGAGGTCAGCAAATTTACAAAAGAAACCCATATATATATACATAGAATGTGTGAAATCTTTGTTAAAAGTTTTTTTTTGGTTTTTTTTTTTATACAAATGTTTAAAATTGGCTGTACGCCTTTAATCATCAACATTCATTTTTGTTCAGTAAAATTCTGGCATTATAAAGGGGTTTGGCAATAAGACAAAAAGAAAAACATGAAAGACTTTTGGACTTTAAATATAATCAAGGGCATTCTAACGAGGCTTTACAATAATACTGGTAATCTAATAAAATTGTAAAATTCATTTTTAGCAATACTCTCATACCATTTTCCTTTTGGTTTGTAATAGTAGAGTCTTCCTTTTTCAGAGCTATCCATTTTCAACATAGATGGATGAATGAATGGATGGACAGATGGATGAATGGATGAATTGGAGCTTTATGTCCTAGTCAAGAATTCAACATGAAAAGTGTATCTCATATTTTGAATACTGGTACAATTATAGTTTTAATGAACAAAATAGGAAACTGTTTAATTGGGACACTTAACATTTTTTTAAGTTAATTATATCAAGTTTTCCCATAATTATAAACATAAAACATCATCAACATACAATTGTATTTGGATATTAACATTGCAATATTTTGTTAGTAAAAATTTCTCAATCAACAATGGTTAAATTTCTACTTCATGTAAATATAACTGTTATAGTGTTGAATGTAGAACTTAGAACTGCTGAACATGCAACTTTGATAATTCCAGGGTTGCAATGCAATTAGAATATTGATCATTTTGGAGGCCCTAATGCATAATCCATAATAACCATGTGAAAACATAGTTCTGCATAAACACTGGCACTCATATTGTAAAACATGGTGAAGCCCAATTATTTTTAATAAATGTTATGTCAACAACATGATGAAGCTCATTGACTTTTCCGTAAATGTTTATGCCAGTAACACAGTAAAGCCAATTGACTTTTCATAAATGTTTTAATGCCAATAGCATGATGAAGCCAATTGACTTTCATTTCCATAAATGTTTTATGCCAATAAATATATCTAAAATGTCAAATTCTTGGATAAAAATACATGCAACCCTAAAATTTGTTTTATTCTTTCAAGATTAATTTTCAATCCAATATTTTACAGATTCTATAATGTTAAAGATAATCAACCAATTAACCAAATGAACAACTAACTGTTAGTAATAATACCTATATCACTGGATTAAATGTCAGAACTCAATACAACTTGTGTGCTTTGGAAAGTTCTAAAAAGACTCTCAACTCCATTAATTGTTATAGGGATGTTAGTCAGTTGCACAAGGGTTGTCAAGGTAACAAAGTCATTAAAATTTACAAAATAAATAAAAGTTGTGGTGTTCAATCTAGGATTTTTCAGAACAGCCTTTTTAAAAAAAAAAAAAAGTTTCGCTAAAACTTAAACATCAATATTTTGTATTCTTGACTTACTTGACTGAATTCCATATCTGACCTGGTGGAGAATTGGGCCAAATATTTTGTATTCAGGTAATGTTTAACATGGCATGTAATGTACTATAAAATAATATGGTAACACAGAATACCCTTGACAGCCCTAGTACATATAACAATATGTATTCAAACTATAAACATGCTTAGTGTTAGATTTTGAATGTTCAGGCAAGTGAAAGAGCCTGTTTAACACTAAAGTCTAAAAGCCACTGCGGTAGCTCAGTTGGTAGAGTGCTCGCTCCGTAAGTGGAAGGTCGTGGGTTCGAACCCCGGCCGGGTCTGACCCAAGACTTGAAAGTGGGTAGTGACTGTTCTTTCGCCAAGCACTCGGCATTACGAAATGAAAGTCACGGTTCTTTCGGATGGGAACTTAAAATAAACGAGGTCCCATGTCACGGAGGGCTTGGCACGCTAAAGAACCCTGCTGTATAATGCCATAAGCGCAACGCACAGGCAAAATTTCTGCACCTTCGCCTATAGCTGGCGACGTCTCGATATAAGTGAAATATTCTTGACTGGGACGTTAAACACCATTACTCACTCACTAAAGTCTAAAGGTCTGGAACAAACTCCACAGGAAGACTAGCAATTTCTAATCAAATGAAAATCTGTATTGCGATTTTGTTACAAGCAAATTCCACTGGCCCCAAGTTAAAATTCACTGGCTATTGGCCATCAGACCAGGGCATGATTGTAAAACTTGGACCGGTGCTAATTTTGAAGACTGGTTTTCTTAACACCTATAATCTTTGTGGATGTGTTGTCGAGGACTTACCATCAGGGCTTGGTAATGGATTCTTTTCTTGTGTATCTACATGATGTAGTTTATGTGGGTCAGCCTTGGCAATATCTCCTAACAATTTGGGGTTTGCTGCCTTGGTGGACATTCTGACCAATCAAAAATCTGTAACATAAGAAAAAAGATCAATATAAGAATGAGTCTAAAAAGAGTATGTAAAGTCCAAGCGAACTAGCAAATGTCCTCATTCTAGAATCTGCCCACCCCCCAGTAGGATTCTGACCTAGCCACAGTAGCCAGTTAGAGGCACTATGATCTGTGTGCCAGTTACTAGAGCAATGAATGGTCTATAATGTAAGAAACACAGTGTTCATGTTGCATATTTTCAATTTATTTACTGGAAAATAACACCATAGTACTGTATCCAACTAAGAAACATGATGATATGATGTTACGATCAGTGGACATTGTAGTGTGGATGGGATGGCGGTTTAACTAAGAAACATGATGATATGATGTTACGATCAGTGGACATTGTAGTGTGGATGGGATGGCGGTTTACACCCTAGTCGAGATTATTTCAGTTTTAAAATGGTGGAAAAAAAACAAGAGTATGAGAGGAAAAACACAAACCTTTTAACAAGTCAAAATGTCAAACTTTCTTGCACTAAAGTATCTGTCTTGAATGGAAATCAAACAAGTGACAGGTTGTAGCAACCGTAGCTCTATATTATGTGGGAGTTCCTATCTGCCCCTAACAGTTTGGTCATCACCAGACACTTAGAAATGTGTGGTTGTTAAAAGTTATAAAACAATATGTCTATCAACTAAATATACAGCTAACATTCCAATCTATTACCCCGCTATTACAAATTAAATCTTTATCTCTGACTATCACTAAACACACACTTATCATTATGTAATCACCTTATTACTCAGAATGGTGTTGGTTTTGCACTTTAAGGTTGTGCAGGCACAAGTTCGATTGATTTTTAAATGAAATCTGTAGGATTATTAGAAAGCTAATAAGGATGGGGTTTATCCCTGATTAAGTAGTGTTAAGAAAAATCGAGATTTATAAGTAACCTCTCAGACAGGCAGTCATTTAAGCTTGATTATTTCTCCATCAACCAATCTCCATCATTTCTACATGTACACACACCCATAAGTTTGTACACTTTAAATTGTTCACCATGTGGACTCTCCACCTTGCTGAAATTTCACACACCCATAAATCTGTAGACACAACCTGTCAACCATGTGGACTTTCCACATACTATGGTACAGTCCAACATGCCTTAAAGGCCACCTCTATATAAGGGCCACCTGCTAATAAAGGCCAATAAAATTGTATTCCAACTGTTCTTTATTCATATTATTTGAACCTGTATATAAAGGTCACCTGTCCATAAAGTCCACTTTTACTGGTTCCATTTGGTGGCCTTTATAGAAAGGTTTGACTGTATATCGATTTTGCTGAAAATTCACACACCCATAAATTTGTGATCTAAATCTCTCAACAATGTGGACTCTCCACCAACTATATTTTGCTGAAATTTCAAATCCCCACTCTGGGATGGTGGAAGAAATAGGAGTATCCCAAGAAACTAACTTTGGCATGCAAACTTTGCTCTCTCTGTGCGAGCACTACACTGTGAATGCACACACATACTTTTGACCACTAAGTTACAGAGGCTCCCTGCAAGCGTAGAGGAAACCAACCTGCTGCTGTAAGCTAGAGCCACAAAAACACCCGAGTGTATACCTAAAACTCTTTCTATCCTGAAACTCGTCTACTTGGTACTTATGTATTCCTTCCAGAGAGAAAGTGCTACTTGTATGTAAAATTGTACCGCAAAATACCATTACAGGAATGTTAAGTGTCAAACTGGTGTGACACTTATATCAGCCATTAGTATACTTAGCATTCAGAGCCATATATATATACTGCACCAAGTTTGACTTGGCTGTTTGACCTTTAATTTGAATATTAGATTGGGCTAATAGACTGTGTGATTTAGGTAAGACAGCATTTTTCATTACCATAAATACCCAGTATTACTGTCATCAACATTATATAGCCCCTATATTGCAAACTTGGTGGGCCTGTTTGAATATTCAAATTGGAGGTCAAACAGTCAGGTCAAACTTGAAGCACTATATATATGTATGCGTTAAGTGTTTCTCATACTGTGTACAGGTAACTTAATTTATGTGCCATATAATTCATCAACAAATTAGAAAAACAAAATATGGTTCCCTGCTAAAAGAGAGGAAAACTCATTTACATTGTACATTAAGTTTGGTTCACACACACAAAGAGATGTCATGTCTACGTCTTTTAACAAAGAAGCCCCATGTTTACTCTAAAATAATAGAGGCAGACAAGTGCAATATTACATCCAAATACATAGAAAAAATAACTTTTTCAATTTTAAACTGGCTAAAAATAAAAATTTCAATTTCAGAAGGGTTTTTATCATGACATCCCATGAAAGGGCCTGTTTTTGTACCCTCCACTAAAATTTGAATTTAATTTTGACTGCACAAGCCTAAAATGATGGAATCAAGTCACTCTGATCTTTCTTTTTTTGGGGTGAAAAATAATTTTTCAAAAATTTACCATGGAATTTTATGGGTGGGGAGTACAAAAAGAGTCTTACCACCTGTTTAATTGAAAACACTAGTGGTATCAAAAATGTTTTAGATTAAGAAATGAAATAATCGCCACATAAAAATGAACATTTTAAGCATTATTAAAGTGGATTTTTATCTAAAAACTAAAATATTTTTAAAATATATACTTACCGTTAACTTATAGACAATGAACAATAAAGATCCTTTGTTTAGTTGTGTTATAAAATTAATAACAGAATAATCCTTAGACAAATGAAAACAGGTTTGTATCAGAGTTAGATACTCTACATATCTAAACCATGAGGCACAGACAGGGGAGACATGACAGTGTCAAGGATGTAGACTCTTAATATATACATTTCAGAATTTGGACACATTTTCTGTAAAGGAAATCTTAATAATGATATGGGAAGGAATGAGATGTATTGGGATTGATTGATTGAATGATTCATTGATTGAAATGGGTTTTAAGTCCCAGTCAAGAATATTTCACAAATATTGAGATGTCATCAGCTATATGTGCACTCAGGGTGAAGAGCAATGATGGTTCTTAGTGTGCCACCTCTGGCATGACACAGAGCATTAGCTTTTAAGGTGTCTTCCCAAGGACCCCATGACTTTCATTTCCAAATGCCAAGTGCTTGGTGAAAGAAGTCTGGGTCAGAACAAGCCAGGGATCAAACCACTGACCTCCATCAAACAGAACAAGCACTCTACCAACTGAGCTAACTTAGTGGTTGTCCCAGTCAAGATTCTTTCACTTATATCAAGCCGGTCAGTTTAAGAATGGGTGGAAGAAACCAGGGTGCCGAGGAAAAACCACTGACTTTCAGCAAGCTTTCAGCAAGCAAACTGACAAATTTTCATACACTAGAATCTGCCAGTGGGATTCAAACCTAGGTGACGAATGGCAGTGTGATACATAAGTGTGTGCTTTAAGATCACTTGGTCGACAAGGCCCCTAATGAGTGTAAAGGCAAGACAGAATACTAATGTGTTTTGTATGTTGTACTTAACTTATGTAATGCCTGCCCATTTAGTACTACTAGCAGTGGAAGCCATAAGATATATACCAAAGTGCTGTCTGTTTCCAATTGGCTTAGATTTCCTCCATCTTTTAGAGACAATATTGAATAACTATGAGAGAGAGAGAGAGAGAGAGAGAGAGAGAGAGAGAGAGAGAGAGAGACTAGGGAAAAGTTTGCATAAGAAACCAAGAGAGAGATAGAGAGTTGGCCATTTTGCAATATTTCTTTTACTCAGATCCGAATTTAGTGGATAATTTCTAGAGTATGTTTAGTTATAAGCAACCAGTGAAATATTATTATAAAGCTGATTTTTGTCTTGGCATTTTTTCCCCTTCTGTGACAGTATATAAAACCTCCTGTAGGGTGCCTCCTATAATATCTATTACTACAAGCACTTGTTGTTCTGTACTTGATGCACATGCTAATACCACCAGACAAAATATTTAAAACATGTGATGACTTAACAGTCGGCTGTTTTACTTTTAACAGTTTATATTGTAACAGTACTTTTATTTACCACACACACCTTTGTAGCTTTACTTTTCACCTCTCTCTCTCTCTCTCTCTCTCTCCTTATTCTCACCTCTCACTTAATAGCGCACCTTTTACTGTAATAGGTTAGACTGTAACAGTACTTTAATTTAACACACACACCTTTGTAGCGTACTTTCACCTCTCTCTCTCTCTCTCATCACCCTTCTCTCACCTTTGTAGCCTTACTTTCAAACCTCTCTCTCTCTCTCTCATTATTTTCATCGCCTCTCTTCTCCTTATTCTCACCTCTCATATTATTACCGTATGTCTAGAGTAAATGACAATCTTGTCAACTTTCGTCAAATCGGCAATATTTTTCTTGTCTATTCATAACGCAAGTATTTGCTATTTGTTAAATGTGTGCATTATGTAACAGGGTAAACATATTATATCAATCATTTAAACAAGAACCGTCTCAACCCCCTAGAACTTGCGACCCCTAGAATTTGCAAGTCTCTATATTTTAAATTTAATAATAAAAAATGTGACAACTGTGTATAATAAAATTCTTTTTCAAAATAAAAAATGGGTCTTTCCCACAGCTTTTGACAAATAAAATTTTGAGGCCGTAAAATAAATTCACAATAGATTAGAACTGCAGGATATAATCTTACGCAACAGGTATAAAAATATGTATCTCTAGATTTACCTTGCTATAAAAAATGAACTTGATATAGTAAAACTTCAATTCACTGCCACCATTTTTCAGTATTTATAAAGGGTTTTGGTGATATAGCGAGGGAGATTTACAAACAAAGAAACATAATACATGTATGCTCTGGTTTTTATTAAAAGTGGGCATATAAAGACATATATATATAAAAGAAACATTCTTTGGAACTTCGAAATACATGTACTGTGGTGATAAGCAAGGTAGCAAAGTTAATGAGGTTTTATTGTACATGTACTTCTACTGGGTAAACCATGAATGCCAAAAGGGAGAGTAATGCTTTTGCACATTGTTTCATCAATATTAGGCAATGATGCATTTATTCTTAAAAGACAGGGAAATCCATGCAAAATTATGAAAAGATTAAGGAAAATATGACAATCCCTGCTTTGATGGCTAAAACTTAACCACTTGGTCACCAAGTCATTACAAGGGGTTTGAGCCACAAGATTATGTTTTATATACTGCTATGAAAGGATGATATTTCTCAGAAGATATGGTGAAGTTAAATGAAGGAGGTGCAAGTCTCTGGTTTGAAGACTTATACTTTAACCACTTGGCCACTGTAAAGTCTCTACAAGGGTTTTGGGGACACAAGATCACATTTTATAAACTGCCATGAAAGGATGATATCTGTCAGAACATCTAGTGATATATAATCAAGGAAAAGTGACAATTTCTGATTTGGAGGCTAATACTTTAACCACTTGGTCACTATAGAGTTTTTACAAGGGTTTGAGCCACAAGATTATGTTTTATATACTGCCATGTACAGCTGGTATCTGTCTGGTGAGGTTAACTTGAGGCCAGGGACCAGGCATGATAAGATTATTAAACTATGTAGACTGATTAAAAGTCCAATATTTACTTCCTCAGGTTATATTTTGATATACTAGTATTCATTTAAACACTCTGGGCAGGAAAGAAATGGTAATTTAAAAATAGTTAATTTACAGTAGATTTTCAATAACTAATATACATGGTTTTTCACAAATGCCATATATAATTTAACTTCCCATTTGGTGCACGACTTTCAGGGATTGAACTATTGTTGAAATTGAAATTCTAAATAAAGCAAGCTGCATTATGGCATGCTTTGGAATAGCTGGGATCTTCTTTGCAAAGATGTTATATTGTGAGAATATCTGAAAAATGTGTGGGTAAGGACATTAACTAGATTAACTTTG
This sequence comes from Anadara kagoshimensis, assembly GCA_021292105.1. Classification (NCBI taxonomy): domain Eukaryota; kingdom Metazoa; phylum Mollusca; class Bivalvia; order Arcoida; family Arcidae; genus Anadara; species Anadara kagoshimensis. Next base: position 31,145,223 of record CM037873.1, on the reverse strand, counting down.
CTAGAGCATTGTTTTTGTTTGGGGAATTTTAGTGGAAAAATTGGAAAATTTAAGGCATTTCCCCACAGGGGAAACTACCTATATTTGGTGGCAATTTTACCCTAACACTGAAAGGTGACTTTAAAATCTAGCATATGATGCTTGGTCTCATGTTTCATTTCCTTGTTGGGACTTAAATTGCCTCAAAAATAATTTAAGTTCAGAATTCTCCGATCATTATATCTCAGGGATGAAGCTCAACTATTTTCAGTTGTTCAGTTGGGGCCCAAGTTCGCTTCAGATAGTAACAAATAAATGGAACGCGTAAGGCTAATTTTTTGGACCCAATCCCTGTAATATCTGTTTAGAAAACACAACCTTCCCATTTTAACCTTTCTTTAGGATAAACCTATTTTATCTTTTTTTTATTTATTTTTGGGACAAACCTAAAATGCTCAGAGGGGTGTTGATACCCAATAAAACCATAACAATTGTTTACAGTAAACAAATACCAATGTTTACTTTAAATGGGCCATTATAACTTGATACATATAAACATCATGTGAAAGTTGGAAAGATTTCAAAAATGTAAATGTTTATAATAATGATAATCCCCCATTCATATATAAAACAGGAAAAAATACTTAAAACATATTCATGTATCTAATTTCACTTTACACTTCTTATCTGAGGGCCATAAGGAAAAGACCTAAAAAACCAATGTTCCGTGCCATAGTACCGGTAGGTATGGCACACTAAAGAACCTTCCTGCACATTGGCCCGAGCACATTACAAAGGTGAAAATATCTCCAATTTAGGTATATATATAGCTAGTGACATTTCAATATAAGTCAATCATTCAATCAACCTTATCTCAATGACAAATAAAGATGGGTAGAGAGAAATACTTTCACAGTGTTTTCACCCCTGTTAGCCAAAATTGCCATTGTCATGATTATTGGCAACTTATTTGTGAAATTCCTTTATTAAAAAGTTATTTTAGGTAAGTGAAAATAAACAAGAGAGAGAGAGAGAGAGAGAGAGAGAGAGAGAGAGAGAGAAGAGAAGAGAGAGAATTCAGTCTGATACCATAATACATCATATAACTAACTGATATTTAGATGTGTCAGTTTCCCTGAGAGAGAGAGAGAGAGAGAGAGAGAGAGAGAGAGAATTCAGTCTGATACCATAATACATCATATAACTAACTGATATTTAGATGTGTCAGTTTCCCTGAGAGAGAGAGAGAGAGAGAGAGAGAGAGAATTCAGTCCGATACCATAATACATCATATAACTAACTGATATTTAGATGTGTCAGTTTCCCTGAGAGAGAGAGAGAGAGAGAGAGAGAGAATTCAGTCTGATACCATAATACATCATATAACTAACTGATATTTAGATGTGTCAGTTTCAGAGAGAGAGAGAGAGAGAGAGAGAGAGAGAGAGAGAGAATTCAGTCTGATACCATAATACATCATATAACTAACTGATATTTAGATGTGTCAGTTTCCCTGAGAGAGAGAGAGAGAGAGAGAGAGAGAGAGAGAGAGAGAGAGAGAATTCAGTCTGATACCATAATACATCATATAACTAACTGATATTTAGATGTGTCAGTTTCCTTTCCAGGAAGTTAATGTTAATACTAAGTAGCATGGATTTCCTTTTACTCGGACACTTAAAACTGTTGTTCCTCAATATTTACAACTATCAGCATGATTTTCATAAATCAGTCAATCTAATCAAACCAGGAAGAATATTGATTTTTATTAACCAGTAATTTATTTTAGTTCTATGATCTATGAAAAAGAAACAGGATTTTTATCTAGATCTATGCAAATGAATCCAGTGATTCTGTTTGCTCAATATTACTACCGAACAAAGGTAATTTTCCTTAAGGAATATGACTAAAATTTCCCAATTTGTCAATTAACATTTCCCCAAACCACAGTGATGTACTGAAAAATTAAATCTAGTTGTCCTTACCTACAAAATATGAGATGGTACCAGAATATAGTGTTTTTGTAGTGAACCAGTAAGTCATAAGTGCACTTTGGTAGATCTCAGAACTTAAATTTTCCCAATCTTAAAGGCAGAAGGTAGTTTTCAAAAAATCTAACAAAACCACTGGAATCTGCATCCATACACTAGTGTTCCAAGACCACCACAAGACCAACAGAATCGTGCTAACCATAAATTTTGAGCTTGAGCTCTGTGACCAAAATTCATAAAGCTACAAGAAAATCAGTGCTTATCCTGGCAGTGTGTTGATATGAGTGTTAAACTCCAGCCTACACTCCCCTTTGAAATTTGATACAAGTCAACAACAAGGTTTGCCACTAAGTCACATTGATCTCTGACTTGGAGTGTGAGATGCCACCTACCCGGGATTTCAGTCGATTTCAAAGTTCCCCACTACTTCACTTTGTCCTCTGAGGAGTACAAGACTCCAACCCCTATACCCCACCCTTCTTCAGATTTGGATAGGATATCAGTCAATCTCGTTGATCTCCACTATATCACATTGTTCTGTTACTGAGAGTACAAGATTCCATCCAACCATTTTCATACCCACCACACTCCCTCGCAAATGAAGTTTAGGGGGTATATAGAGATCACCCTGTCGGGCTGTCTGGTCTCAATATTATGTCCGCTCCATATCTTCCATGTCTATGGATAGATTTTCATCAAACTTGGCACAAATGTAAACAAAACACAAGACAATGTGTCTCATATCAAATTTATGTGCACAAGTCAAAGGTGAAGGTGAGAAGGTCAATGTTGGGGCGTGGGGTATTGGCTCTCTAGTTTAGATTTGAATCTCAAGGTTTCAACTATGTCACTTTGTTTTCTGACGGAACAAGACTCAAAGCCCCCCCCCCCCCCCCCCCCCCCCTTTTCAGAGGGAATGCCAGCAAACAAAAGCTTTCCCACTAAGTCATTTTTCTATCCTTTTAAAACATCAACCGACAAATACTTTAGGATTCAATTTTCAACATGTTAAGTAATATCTGATCAATCACTGTCCTTGATCCCTGATGTTGGCACAACACACTTATCTTGTTAAACACATTACATAATTGTAAGTTTTCCCTTTTTCTCACAAAGTTTCAGTCTATGGTTCAGATTAAACTGTGTATCACAGGTGTAAAAGTTATTCAATATAAATTTTATCAGTGGGTCTAGATTGTTTTCCAAATTGGAAATTGGGTACATACCATAGCACATGAGAACTAGAAGAGTTGAGATGAATTGAGCAATGTTGTCAAGTTTCTTTCACTTATATTGAGGTAGTGACTTATGGTATGGAGGAAACCAGAGTGCCTGGGAAAACCACTGACCTGCAGCAAGCAAAGTGATAAACTTTCTCTCACTAGAATCTGCCCGAGTGGGTTTTAAACCTAGGAGGTGAGGCACTGTGATCTGTAACTGCATGTTTTAAACTACTTGGCCACAAAGGATCAGCGCTTAAAGAAAACTAAAATGTCTACTGTCAAAAACAGGCAGAGGTATAGTTTAAACACGGGACTGTATTACTCATGTTGGGGACATGAAGTAGTTATGTAATCTTCATCACAATGAATTCGTTAAAATAATGGGTTTTGATGAATACTTGTATGCTAAATGTAAATCATACATTATACAAAAACAAATATACAGTTTATGCAAAATGTCATTCTATGACATTTTAAAAGTAATCTCCACCCAAAAATCCTCTCTCCAGCAGTGGAGTGGAGTAATGTGTTTTACATTCCAGTCAATATTTTTTCACTTATATTGAGGCGGTCAGTTCTGTGATGCAAGAAACTAAAGTACCTGTAGAAAACCACCAACCCTTGGTAAACAAACTGTCAAACTTTCTAACACTAGGTTCTGTCCAAGAGGGATTCAAGGTGGTGACAATGTGGTCCATAAACCAGCACATCTAAACTACTCAGCCAGTGATGGTCACCCCAACCCACCCCCACCCTCTTGAGGAACCATGTTTTATAAAAAACATTAATATTCAAGACCACCTCTATTTATTGCCATAATTTCTCAGTACAGATAGGAGTTGAGTTGAGTAATGGTGTTTAACGTTCCAGTCAAGAATATTTCACTTATATTGAGACATTGCCAGCTATAGGCAAAGGTGCAGTAATTTTGTCACGCTTTGTGCTGATGGCATTATACAACAGGGCTCTTTATCTTGCAACACCTACAGTGACACAGAACTTCATAAAGTTCCCATCCCATAGAACCGTGACTTTCATTTTGTAATGCTGAATGTTTGGCAAAAGAACAGTCACTACCCACTTTGATGTCTTGGGTCAGGCCAGGGATTAAACCCACAACCTCCCACTTACGGAGCGAGCACTCTACCAACTGAGCTACCGAAGTGGTTCAGCATAGATAAAAGGATACTTCTATTTGACTTGCGTAAATAAAATTTCAAGGTATTAACTTTTAACTTCTTTTTAGTTGTTGACTCCAGTTCACTTTAGAAAAGAAGTTTAAATTGCAATAAATAGCTAAGATACATGTAAAATTTAAGGGCACAGACTTATTTTTAGGAGCCATGGGCTACTAGGTCCCTGCTAAACTTACTACCTACAAGGGCCTGGGCATGGTGGTTTGATGTTTTACGGTAAATACCAGTTAAGTTAAATTAATACATATTTACAGACTAAGGTTGATACCTTTAAAGTAATCTACAGACTATGTACAGTACCAGACTACCATCTATGGTTACTGGCTATCATCATTCATAATTGACAGGCAAGTAATCTGACATTCTTGTTAAAATTACAAAATTCTTACAACTACAGAAAGTTGATATTGTGATGGACATGTATATATTAAGGCCGTCTTGTAGCAAAAACATGTAGACCTGATAAACAGGACATTTTATTCATACTTTAGTATAAAAGAAATGCCATGAAGATAAATGAGTAACTGGAACACTTGTACACAAACTCGGTACAAGGATGAGGACATACAGTCACCTCACCACCACCCGTTTGGATAAATAACTATATGTTACTATTTCACAAATTTAAAATTATTAGTAGCCAAATCTCCAAAATGTAATAAATTATACAGTAAAACCTCGATTCATCGTCACCATTTGTTCAGTCAAATTTTGGCGTTATAAAGGGGTTTGGCAATAAATCGAGGGATGCCCATAAAGAAAAACATAAACAAAATGGATTTTGGGACTTCAAAATAGTGTGTCGATAAGCGAGGTGGCAAAGTTATCGAAGGGCATTATAACAAGGTTTTACTGTAGTTCTTTTTAGCTATTTTTTCAGAAATTTGCCAAAATAGATTTAGTTTTTGAAAGAATTCCTCAGAAATTAGTAGACAATGGCAATTTTTAATACCAGTAATAGATGACATAGGTAATTTCTTCATCATATAATAGACAATGTCTGTCTCCACGCATACCTACATATATATATACGGTAAACAAAATTCTCCAGACAAATTAAAAAACAAGTTACTTAGTATACTGGCTTACCCTGACTCAAATAAAAGTAACTTCCTTCACTAATTCACTTAATAAAATCCGGATATGAGGGAAAAACTTAATCAGGAAAATACTACGTTCTCAATTGATCACTAAATACTAAATACGTAAATAAATATTTTTAAAACAGGTAAACGTATATATTTGCATGTGTCAGTATGTCTACGTTGTAAACAACAGGAAATTAGGTCATCAGATTGCACCAGGTAGATGTCTATAGATAGAAACTTACACAGGTGAATCAACCAATTCCTTGTTTACCTGCTCATGTCAAAGGTCAAATAAGGGGAAAACTCTAGAATTCACCAATTATATTACAAGACCTAATGATTCAGGCACTAAAAATACAAGTAATGTTATTTCATAAACATTTTTTTTCAGAAAATGGCATATTTTTGTCAATTTTATGTTACTCTCACAGAAACTGAAAATTAGGAGGGAGGTTAAAGAATTCACCTATAACCTTTGGATGTAGGATAATCATAAACACCTTTTGTCTGTCTCTTACCAATTTTATTTACAAGTTCTTATAATTCAAACAGTAAAAAATACTGCATGAAATGGCATATTTTTGTAGATTTTAAGATCCCCTCATAGAAAAATTCTTATGAATGTCAAAAGTGAAAAGAGGAGAGCTACCTTACCTTTGGATGTATCGTTATTATAAAGGCCTTTTTATCTGTCTCTCAACCATTCTAACGATTCAAGTACTAAAACTAATGTTTATGAATTTTTCATAAAATGGCATTTTTATATATATTTTTTTGTGTGTTGAATTTAGAATCCTCTCACAAAAAAACTTACGAATGTCAAAAGTAAAATGAGGAGAGAGCTAGCTTACCTTTGGATGTACTGTAATGTACTGTAATTATAAAGGCTTTTTATCTGTCGTTTAAACCAAATATAGACAATAGGATACAGTTTATGACTAATACACATCCCATTGATTTCTGTACAGGTATACATGGTACATAGGTATATAAAGGTTTATTATACTGTTTATTTGTCAGTCTGACAGGTGATAGATATCAGTCCAATTATGGCGGATTTGCTAATGCAATAAGGATTTAAGTCCTATAGAGAGAGAAAAAGCTAAATTACTTATAAAATATTCAAGACATAAATATAAAATAGGATTTATAAACGTCAAACAGACAGAGCAGAGGCTATAGTACCAGTACAGTCAAACCTGTCTATAAAGACCACCCAAGGGAACCTGTAAAAGTGGCCTTAATGGGCAGGTGGTCTTTATATACAGGTTCAAATAATATGAATAAAGAACAACTGGGATATAATTATATTGACCTTTATAAGCAGGTGGCCCTTATATGGAGGTGGCTTTTAAGGCAGGTTGGACTGTACTTCTATAATATTTAAGACATACATATACAACCGACCTTTAAAACAAACATTCCTGTCCTAATGGATTCATAAATATTTTAAAATGAAAAATTTCTCTATGTCAGGAGACTCAGTGGTCAAGTAGTCTATGAGCACCGGCTTACAGATCAGTGCTCTCAATGCCTAGAATCAAATCCCTCTCTGGACAGAGATATTCATGGAAAGTCCACATACTGAAAGTTGGATGTTTTCTCTGGACACTCCAGTTTCCTCCAACATTCCTGGATCACCTTGATATGAGTGAGCACAAAACACCATTACTTCCTTAACTTGACTCTAATTTAATCTAGTTGACTTTGGGTTTTTTTTTCAGGAATCCAAGGAAACTGTTCCCACTGAAGCCACTTGAATGGGCCTTGATAAAATTTGTTTGAGGGGAGGGGGATGAACTTTAATCCTACAGCTACTGAAGCTTCAGTCTAGCTGTGACTACTGTATAATAATTGTGTGAGAAGCAAAAAATATCTCATATCCTGAATTAAAACATTCATTTATTTCTTCTTAATATATTTTTAATTTTTTATGTGTTACAACCTGTTAAAACATATGTTACTACTGTAATGTAACAGTTGGTCCAGGAATAGCTGATATAATGATGATGCTGCTTAAAACATTAATTCACTCACACACACAGTACTTTAATAAATCGAATTGACTTAGGACTGAAATTTGGCAGGGAAGCCCTGTTTTCACAATAATTCCAACTTATAGCCAGTTTAAGACTTTGTAATAGGGTTATTATGATTCCCCACCACCGAAGGTGGGGAATCATATTGTTTTCGTTCTGTTTCTTCTTATTATTATTATTTTTATTATTCTTATTATTATTCCTCTCTCAAGACCATATGCTGACGCATATCTCGGGAACGGCTTGATGGATTTAGATGAAATTTGCTACCAATATTCTGTTGTCTGTGTAGATAATCAAGACGCGTTCATTTTCGTTATCTTGAAGGTGGGTGGGTGGGTGTAAATAAATACGTAGTTAAATACCCAGGGAAACCAATTCTGAATGGACGTAAGCTGGTTACGACACCTTAATTATACCAAGTCAATGCTTTCACCTATGAGTTAATCCGATTAGTGACCGTTAAAAACTTGGCGATTTTTAAAACCACAGCTTGGCACGTCACACGCCTGTACTTAAAACCTTACACAATGAGATGAATGGTGTATACAATTTGCCTTGATAGATCAAATGGCTTGGGGGTTTTCTGTTAATCACTGACTGTGGAAGTAGAAGACTGCCCACTTTTTTAAGTTTATACCAATGAAATGTCTCCCTTTACTGACTGCCACTTTCCTAATGACCGGTATGTCGAGTACAAAAATTTGTAGTTTTAGTCGGAAATGAATCTTCCGAGTAAGCCGCCACTCTGTTACTATTAACACTTTTCAAATAAGAGATGGGCAATTATTTCAGGTATTGTTCAAGTTTAAGATAAAATATTTTTGTGTCTTTTTATTCGATTTAAACATTGGAATTATCGTAATTTGGACTGAAAGTTCACTTCGATTTAAACATGGGAATTTTCGTAATATTTCATAATTTGGACTGAAAATTCGCTTCAAATTCAGCATATCGAATTAACTAACAAATTTACATAGAAATACATAGCGATCTGACGGGACCATTTGTATCATTTTGATTTAAGCGAAATTTCGATTCAACCGATTTCGAATTAACGAGAGTCGACTTTATTTCTTTTGCATCAAAAACACCTAAATAATCTATAGAGCAATGAAGATCTGAGTCTTTTAGATGCTGGAAATAACAATATGAGATTTATTCCGTATACTACACCTAAACTAATATGTACCTCAACGTGTTGAAAAGTACGTTTTTTCAATAGAGGGGGTCTTTTAAATCGGACAATATTTACAGCGTCGATCTATTTCAACACACTATACACAGAGTTAACATACATGCTTCATATAAAAATGTCCGTCTTTTACTATTTTGACTGAGTAGATGTATCGTTATTATCATGAACCTCAATCATATAGGAATAACCGATATAAGTCGCGTAATTAAAATACAAACAGATGGCATCCTATGATGTGTATTGCGCATTAAATCACGATTATTAATCAATAAACTTTTTAGAAAAATATTAAATAAACATCACAAAGAGTAACTTTTATCATATTTTATTTTGGATTTTACAATAATTCCGAGTCCATCGGTGTTTATACTGTCTGACGACATCGGGAGGGCACCTGGGTATATCCTCAGGCAGTGTCGACACGCTCCAATATTACTTGGATCTACCTGCCCATCATTAGAAGGTCTTAAATTCGCACCTAAGACAACGATCTTAATCAACTCAGTCGTTAATTACTGTGTTTATTCAGTGACACTCGCCAATCCGTCACTGGCTTCAATGTGTTATCACCTGTTAATTACTGGTGACCAAGATACCGGTGAACTTTGAAAACTTGTGGCCAGAAAAATCGCAAAGCGCCGTGTTTTGTCGCAAGATAAAGAAAAAAAATCGCAGTTAACGATGCCCAGCGCAAACCCTCCCATACGTGTTTATTCATTGTAACACGCGGCTACGCCAAATCAGAGGCCTGAGAGGGGTTCTACGAGTTTTCTTATTCAATAAAATTCATTGAAAACGTCACTTCCTATGCCGAGAAGGCCTTCCAATGTACGATTTTTCTTAATCGAAAACTTTAATTCAAATCTACTTTAACTTTCAAAGAAATTTTAAAAAGCAATCAAGGTATGATTTTTTTAGTTTACCAGGTCGGCGCGGTACAAATGTACTTTATACACAACTGCCTTTAAAATGTAATTGTTCATCAAGGCAATATATACACAACATTAAACACGCATGTGACGTGAAAATCACAAGATTTTTCACCTTTTTGGTGACACAGTAATGAAATTGGCAACAAAATTTTACAACTGGCGATTTCCTTGACGACAGACTTTTACAACCCAGCGCTAACCCTGCTAGGGTCTTTTCACCAGATATATGCCATAAATTATTTATGGATGGTGGGGAATCATACGTAACTGGTATCCCAGTTACAATATCTAGTATTGTTATTATTATCTGTGCTAACACTAAGGTCTGTCCCAAGTTGGATCCCAACCTAGGTGGTAACAGATGCTGTGATCTGTAAGTGAGCACTTCAGACCACTCGGCCACCAAGCCCCCATCCCTCTCCCTCCCCCACCCCACTTTACTTGCGAGCACTTAACAATGCAGTCATTCATTACTGCCCCCTGTGAGCACTTTAGACCATTTGGCCCTCAAGCCCCCCACCCCAACCCCTCCCATTACTTGTGAGCACTTTGCACCAGTCAACCACCAATGTCCCCTTTACTTGTCAGCAATTTGGACCACTTGGCCACCAAGCCCCAGCCCCCCCCCCACCCTTTACTTTAATTGAAAATGTATTCAAAAAGGCCATCTCAAATGCAAAAGACAACTTAGCATAACAGCAACAACAAAAACATGTAACATGTACATGTAGTCTACCTGCATTAAACCTGGGTCCTGTTTCTTATCAAATTTGTTTAAACTTTTTCACAAAAACTGTAGGAGTGGAGATACACCAGTATATATTATTTTATGACAAGCTTGTCTTTGTATCCTGTTAAAATGACTCAGACCTGGAGCTTACATGCCTGCATATCTCTGGTCATCAAACACCTTTAAATTTTAAAAGTACAGAAAACACATTGATCTTGGTCTTAATGCAATGACATCTTACATAATGATTGAGTCGTCATCTTAAGTAACAAGTGATATATAATATTTTGATGATGAGTTGAGTGGAGTAAAGGTGTTTTACTTACACCCCAGTCAAGATTTATTTCACTTACTGTATAAGAAACATTCACCAGGAAGAAATACTTGCGATTTTCAGGGCGACACTTGTACTGCGAAAATTCTTCCCATCAAAAATGATTTATTTCCCTTAGTTTACTTCAATACAGATGGAACATGAAAATTTCTTAACGTGAAAAAGTTTAAAAGATCATAACTACGAAGGTTTCATTCCGCTAATATTTATACAGTATATAGAGGCTAACTGTTCTGGGATATTGGAGAAAACTAGAGTGTCTGGAAACTTTCAGCAAGTAATCTGATAAACATTCTTACATTAGAATCTTTCCTGAGTGGATAAGAACCTAGGTGGAAAGATTGATTGATTGAATGGGGTTTAACATTCCAATCAAGAACATTTCACTTATATTGAGACACCAGCAATAGGTGAAGTGTCAGAAATTTTTATCTTTGCAGTTGAGCTCAGGGCAATGTGCAGGGAGGGTTCTTTAACGTGCAACACCTGCTGTGACACCTGGCCTTCTTTATTTTAAGTTCCAATCCAAAAAAACCGTGACATTCATTTCATAATGCCAAGTGCTTGGCAAAAGAAGTCACTACCCATTTTCAAATCTTGGGTCAAACTCAATCAGGGTTTGAACCCACCCTTCCTTTTACATTATCCATGTGTGTTGCGCTTATGGCATTATACAGGGGGGGGGGTGTCTTTACCATGCCAAGCCTACCGTGACATGGGACCTTATTCCCATCCAAAAGATCCATGACTTTTATTTTGTAATGCTGAGTGCTTGGCAAAAGAAGTCACTACCCACTTTCAAGTCTTGGGTCAGACCTGGTCAGGAATTGAACCCACAACCCACAACCTTCCACTTACGGAGCCAGCACTTTACCAACTCAGCTACTGCAGTGGTTTCCAACCCAAAGAACACCTGTTTGATAGTCTGTATTACTTTGGTCCTACATGTACCGGTAGTCTTTATACACATTTACTATACATGCTTCAATTAATGGTCTGGATATACAACCTACATGGGGATTTATATCAATTCATGGTCTGGATATACAACCTACATGGGGATTTATATCAATTCATGGTGTGGATATACAACCTACATGGGGATTTATATCAAATAATGGTCTGGATATACAACCTACATGGGGATTTATATCAATTCATGGTGTGGATAGATATACAACCTACATGGGGATTTATATCAAATAATCAAATATTGTAAACAACTTTTTTCAAATTTAAGAACTATATAAAACTGCCAACAGCACTAAAAATAGCATTTTAAAATGTCAACCCACACATACATGTATCTACACAATACAAAAGTGACATAACAGTATCAAAAATCTTTTCAAATTGTTTTTATCCTTTTTCTTTTAGGCCAAAGTAAATAATAATGTGTTTCTAGTAATGCTCTTAGAAAATTTTTAGTTAGGTAGGTATTTTTAATTGACCATACAGGGTCAAAGGATGCCAAGTTTTAACACAGGATATTGTTATAAAATATAAAAACTTTAGGATTGGCATAAAAATCTACGGTCTGTCGGGTTACCAGATATACACTTATTTTTTTGGCCTTACTTGTCATATCTCTAGACATGATCAAGGTTCACTTACCATTATAGCTATATTACTTGTCTGCATTATTGTCAAATAATACACTGAATAATGATAATTTTATGCCCCAATTCACACCAATAAACAATTTTCAGGGCTAGTAACACTATGGAATTCAGATATTTATGAATATGACGAGGCTGCTTTCTTAACATGACAAGATAACTGGGACAGGAGAAGGGAAAAGTGATGTCAGGGGAGAGATGGGACCTTGATTGTCAATTACAAGATAACTGGGATGGGAGAAGTGGGAAGTGGGATGTCATAGAGAAAGAAAGAGAGGAGAGAGGAACCTCAATTGTCAAATGACAAGATAACTGGGATGGGAGAAGTGGGAAGTGGTAGTCAGGGAGGGAGAGAGAGGAGAGAGGGACCTCGATTGTCAATGACAAGATAACTGGGATGGAAGATGTGGGAAGTGGGATGCCAGGGAGGGAGACAGAGTGGAGAGAGGCACCTTGATTGTCAAGGGGGGGGGGGGGGGGGGGGACCTCGATTGTCAATGACAAGGTAACAGATAGGAGAAGTTGGAAGTGGGATGTCAGGGAGAGAGAGAGGGATATCGATTGTCAATGACAAGATCTCTGGGATGGGAGAAGTGGGAAGTGGGATGTTAGGGAGGGAGAGAGAGAGAGAGAGAGAGAGAGAGACCTTGATTGTCAATGACAGGATATCTGGGATGGGAGAAGTGGGGAGTGGGATGTCAGGGAGGGATAGAGAGGGGGGGAGAGAGAGAGAGAGAGCTCGATTGTCAATGACAAAATAACGGATGGGAAAAGTGGGATTTTAGGGAGGGAGAGAGAGAGAGAGAGAGGGGGGGAGAGAGAGACCTCGATTGTCAATGATAAAATAACGGATGGGAGAAGTGGGATTTTAGGGAGAGAGAAAGCAAGCAAGGGAGAGAGAGAGAGAGGGGGGGGAGTGAAAAAGTCCAGTCTTTGATATGGGAACACAAATTAGCTAAATAGATTGAGAGACTCCAAGAGAGAGGGGTTTCACATTTTCACAAACCTCTCCATAAACTTGACAAAAGAATTTTCAGGATTTCATCTATTATAAAGATGCTGAAACAAAGTAATGAAAAAGTAGGAACATTATTTATGGAAAGAAACTTACAATTTTTGCAACAGGTATTGTTTGAATATTATTCACTTTTGACTACCTCTATATAAAGCATGGCCAAAAAGATATTTTATATTTTAAGGCCTCTTTCCTTCATATGTCTACCATAGAAAGACCTACTGTCTATACATAAAGTGCATATTTCTTGGGTGTCATGGATGCTTCTTACACGAAAGATTTACTGTATTTTTGTACAAATAATATCCAGTGTTCTAAGAACTTTAACATGACAGTGAGTCTGTGTGAAATCACTGAGGCAGATATAAATAATAGGAAGAATTTCCATCTGTAACTCCATCCCAAAACCAAAATTTCAATTTTGTCTGAAAAAGCATAAACATGACAGAATTCAGCCTTTTAGAACATTTTTATAAAAACTTGTTTTCACCCATTTTACATAGAATTTAATGGGTGGGGGTACAAAAGGAAGTTCCAAGCAATTGATGTATAGCAACACTTATCAAGAGAAATTTGCTTAGTCCTGCAAAAATTTTGTTAGTGTTTGTCAAACCCATTTACTGGCAATGACCACAAATTTGGAATGTAAAGGCACACAACCCAAACAACCTGAAGTTAATGTGTATAACAGTCAGTATGATTAAGTTTTTATGGGGCATGAACTAAATTAAAAGTTCACCACAAATTTTGTTGACAGTTACACAGGACATTGACTCCAAAGTTATAATTCCTTCAAGGACTAGACTTTTTTTTTATTGTACACTTACAACTTTGTCCTAATAAAAAACAGACACCATTTTACGCCTTTATATAAGACAAAACTAAACAGAGCTAGATTTACACAATCAAAATTTGAAATAAAAGACTTTGATTAAGGTAACTTTGATCAAAGTTAACAGGTTTACGCTATTCAAGTTTTCTGTCAAACAGAATGGAGGAAGTTGGATTACTCTGGGAAATTACTAAACTTCATAGTAAACTAACTGACAACAGTAAGAATTCCTTTAAATTTGTATATCCCCTCCCCAATTAAATTTGATGTAAAATTCTGAAAAATATTTTTTTCAAAACAATGTTCAAAATGGCTTGATTCCATTATTTTTAGGCATTTTCAGTCAAAAATTTAGTGGAGGAGGGTATAAATTCCAAACAAGCCTTCTTCTATGTGTAGGCCAGTAAAATGTAACAGAATGTAACATTGAAGGTCAAGTATAATTAAATATTTAATTATAGATAAGGGATATCCTACATAGAGATATTGATGTTTGCTCTGGACTTGACAAGTGTTTGTTTTGAATACATACACTATCTATTATTATATTAAATACAGCTCGTGAGGTACAGGCAAACAAGACTGACTGACCTGTCTGCCTGACCTTTCATTAGAAATAATCATTTACATTTGAGTCATCCAGGACATCGGTAGTGTAAATTAAAGATTCACAGCTGATACATAACAATTCATGTTTCATGATGTAAATGAACACCATTGTTCCCAATACAGAAATGTACTGGTCCACAGTATTTATTACCGACAGTAAAGGTCAAATGGACAGGTCAATGTTGTTTGACTATAAACCTTATATTACCTTTATCAAGGGGGATCATTACCGCTATCTGTTTATTGGGAGATCATTACACCAATTGTTTATTTCATCTATTAAAACTAAAATCTCTAATTCAAATAATATAAAATTGTGTAAATCTAACAATGGCTGAGTATAATACAAGGACTGGAAGGATTTCAAAATCTGTACCCTCCACTAAAATTTTATTTGGACTGAAAATTACAATATCAAGCCATTTCTGTGAAAAGATAAATACAGCACAGCTCTCAACCGATAGGGGTTTCCTTCTTACAATACATTTCTGTGAAAATTTTACAAAAATTTGTAGAGAATTTCATGTGAGGGGTGGGTGGGGGGATTGCTGTTGTTATAAGAGGAAGCCCTACTCAAGAATTTCATTTTACAAGGGTGTGGTATTTTAGATAACCATTCATTTATTAAGGCCACCAGCACACATATTATCTGCAACTTTTCTTCTTTGCACTCATGATTAGTTGTTAAATCAACGTACCCGTGATTAATCTGTTTGCATTCCTAGTAGCTAAAATTTCTGATAAATTCTTTCAAAACAATAACCTATTTTAGCATTAGTGAAAAAAATACAGTAAAACCTTGCTTTAATGTCCATCATTCAATAACTTTGCCCCGCGCATATCGCCACAATATTTTGAAATACCAAATTTCATTCTTCTATGTTTTTCTTTATGATCCTCTCGATTTATCACCGAGCCTCTTTATAATGTCAAAATTGTGACATTCAGATAATAAATGAAAGTTTTACTGTACTATAAAAAAGACTACATATTTTCACAAATTTTCAAAATATGACTATCAATAATTTTAAAATTGGAAACTGACTAACCATAAACCAATAATAATTTTTTTTTTAATTTTTCACCTAAGATTGCTAATAATATATATAGAATTAAATAAGGTTAGCCTTAAAAAAATCAAATCTGTAACCTTTTATAGTAAGTTATTTTGAGGGTACTCCTATTTATACACCAATTTTTCAAATTATCACTTCCAACAATGGAATAACAATGCCTAAAACCTCAAAATACCTACTGAAAAAGAAATCTTTTAAATCAAGGTTAAATGGATAGAACATCTGTCAATCTATATTGTACCACATCACAATGGGTGTATATTGTACTAGAAAAAAACTTCCACAAAAGATTTACAAGAATAAATTTAACCTTAACATTTAAAAATGTATCCATCTGTTGTAGCCAGTAAATTGTTTGCAATTATGATATTTATCAAATCATATTATATAATACATGTACAGTACATGTATATTATATTCATTCACCCAATGCACAAGTACACCATATAAACACCGGTATATATAGAAAAGCAGACATTTAAACTTTAAATAAGCAACTTACATTGTCCTATAGCTAGCTTCTCTCGTGTACAGTGGTGACAACAGCTGTCAGGAAACTGATAGACTCATACTGACTTCCCAACTGGATCAGGATATTTATTGTCAATATCGGAGGTGATCCATGGGGAAATAAACGTTGATGTCAATTTCATAATGAAATCAACATAAATCTATTTATGATCGGACTGTGATTTGACATATTGGTTATCTACTGTCAATTACAGGTTCTAAATATGTGGCAAGGCAATGTTGAATCTAAGATTTTTCAGAGGGGTTCATTTTTCAAAATCAGTAAAACAGCTATGTTTTTGTATTCATGTAATGTTAAATATGGTCCACCAAGTCCTTGACAATGGGGTCATATGGCAAAATAAGGGATCAATGACCCGGTAGTGCTTTCTAAAATGAAGAGGAATTGAGTAATTGTGTGTTACACCCGTCAATATTTTTTCACCTATATCAGGCAATCAGTTCTGTGATAGTGGAAGAAATTGGTGTGTGCATGGAAAAACAATGACCTTCGAAAAGCAAACTAACTTTCACAAACTAAGATCTGCAGGCGATGCTGTTATTTATAACTGTGCTTAAGACCACTTAACCCATCAAGGAAACAAAAACTATTTGGACTATATGCAAGTGGCCCCTCAATGTTCTAGGAATCATAATAATAGCAAAACAAATTAAAATTGCAAGTTTATCTGAAAAATGCTAAGACATAAAATAGCCTTGTAGTTGGCATCATGAGTCATTACGGTAAGTGTTTTCTTTGTAAACCATGTTCATTTATAAATTAAAAGTTCTTTTCAAAAATTTACTATGCGCCAAAGCCAAGTGATCAGCAGCTTTCTTATTCACATATTACACAGGCTTTTAAAAAAATATCAAGAGCTGTCTTCCCTTATACAGTGAATAATTGAAGCATCCCTATTCCAGCCCTCCAAAAAGAATTAATGAATGAATGGTATGGTATAATGTTTAAGCCTCACAACAGAAAACTAATAACATCCTTAACAAGTGCCATCTGGCAAGAAATTAATTTTCTTTTTTTAGGTCTTTTAAATGATCACATGTAAAAGTGGCTTAGAGCAGGTAAGAGCCTGTTAGAAAATAGTAAATACTGAATAACACTTCGCCAAGCACTGGGAATTCAGTCCTAACAGGGTCCTTTGTAAGAAACCTTAAAATATGATGCCCTGTGTCATGTTAGGTGTGGCACAATAAAGAAACCTCCCCACACATTGCCCTGAACACACTACAAACGTCACTTCAGTACAGCTGATGACACCTCAATATAAGTGAAATACTCTTAACTAAGACATAACTCAATTTAAATTATCAATCAATCAAATTGCACTTGCATTTATTTTTAGTGGTTAATGACCTAATATTTACCTAGGCGTTTTATGACCCAGCCAAGATTTATGCACTTATATCAAGGCGGTCAGTTATAGGATGGTAGAGGATACAAGAGTACCTGGAAAAAACCACCATTTTTTTGCAAGCAAACTGACAAACTTTTTTAAATTAAGATCTGCCTCAAACAAGATTCAAGCCTGGGCAGTATATATATATGCATTGTGATCTGTAACCGCAAACTTTTATACCACTCAACGCCCGAGTCCCCTTCTTCACAACTGTGACATGAGGAAGAATTTATAAATTTATATAAAATATACATATATGTAATGTTTAAATTTTCTGAACTTTTATTGTACATGTATTCCTGAAATAAACTATGTCAAGAGTCTTTCCTGAATTCAAAATATAATGTACATCCATGACAAAATTTCAAATTCGATTTTTAAATTATCACAAGTTAATCTTTAAATAACTTTTTCCGTCATCAGATTTATCACGTAACTATTATACATGTACAGGGAAATGAATCATAGTCCATCATGATTTTTAAATCATAGTTCGTGATTTTAAAATTACCAGTATTTGTGGCTATTAAAACTTTGACCTTCTAGATGGATTACTTTGTCCTGCTTTTCAGTTTGTTAATTAAATTGGGCTTTTTACAAACCAATCAAGAATATCTCACTTATATCAAGACACCACCAGCTAAAGGTGAAGTGTTAGAAAGTGGAAGTGACTTTTGCTTTGCTGCGCACTCAGGGCAATGTGCAGGGAGGATTTTGAATGTCTCATACTTGCTGTGACACAGAAATCAGTTTTTAATTTTTCTTCTGTAAGGACCCTTTTACCAGCGACATTTAATACATCAGTATTAAATGTTGCTGCTTTTACTTTCCATATCTAAATGCAGAGTGCCAGAGCATGTACCAACTGAGCTACTTTAGCAGTTTTTGTTTTTTTTTTTTTTTTTTTGTTTACATAAGTTTCCAGAGAGAAGTGAGTGAGTGAGTAATGGTGTTTAACGCCCCAGTCAAGAATATTTCACCTATATTGAGACGTTGCCAGCTATATGCGAAGGTGCAGAAATTTTGCCTGTGCGTTGCGCTGATGGCATTATACAGCAGGGTTCTTTAGCGTGCCAAGCCCACCGTGACACGGGACCTTGTTTATTTTAAGTTCCCATCCGAAAGAACCGTGACTTTCATTTCGTAATGCCGAGTGCTTGGCGAAAGAACAGTCACTACCCACTTTCAAGTCTTGGGTCAGACCCGGCCAGGGATCGAACCCACAACCTCCCACTTACGGAGCGAGCACTCTACCAACTGAGCTACCACAGTGGTTTTCCAGAGAGAAGTTTACTAATTCCAGCAATTAGTCACGACTTTACAACAAAACTTTCAAAGAGTGTAAGTTCATGAGCATTACTTAACCTTTCAGCATTTTATTTGGTAACTAACTTTTTCAGTTTCAATAACTTTTATTATTTTTGAACATTTACAAAAATCATGCATTCAGAATTTATACTTGCTAAAATTATTCAATTATATTTATAGTATCAGATGAGCTCAAAGACTTGTAAATAGCGATGATAGCGTATCCCGAATCGACCTGTCCCCTACATGACAATTTACAAGTCCCCAGCTTCTTTCTTTGTTGATGGCACTGGATGCACAAACTGATGGGCAAATTCATTATAAACAAAAACATTTTGTTTTAAATAATTTCGCAATAATGTTTTTCAATTAAAGTAACTTCAACTTACCAAAAACCAACTACGACTTTCACTAACAGCCTAGGAATGCACAATTTACTTCCTCAAGTAAATGTAATGGTCGCCTGTTTACGCTAGTTCATACGACGTGCGTGGGTGTGTCAAACGGAAGCTGTATGTAAATCACTGACCTTGACGCATTTCAAAAAGCGCGGGAAATAAGTTGTTGACGCGAGTATTTTCCGGCGCGAACTTTCACTAGCCACCCACCTGCATTAGGCTTGGAGTTGCTTGACAAATGCAAAAGCGATTTTAATCAGAATAATAAAATTGCGAATTTATTGGTAAATGGGTATGCGTCAAAACGCAAAAAATTAATTAAAGTATAAATAGATATAATAAAACGACCCAAAATTAAAGCAGAGACATTAAAGTTAAGCTGAAAAATACAACGTTTTAAAGTCGGGAGTTCATAAGTGTTTTATGTTATCTATTTGGACAAAATAACATCGATATAATGACAAAATAATCGCTAATATTACTGGTTTTATTGTGAAAACGGAATTTTGTTATATAGGGGAGGTAATTCAATTTAAACCTTACAACTTAAATTGGCTTGTAATCCGAGACCGAATCATCGAAAATTCTACGGTTATTTTTTCCTGCAGTCACCGGGAACAAACATCTCCGCAATATTGACGAAAGTGTGGATATTGTCAAGCATTGATCAAGCCGAAGAAGCACTGTTTAGCACTGATCAAGGTGAAATTGTGGACAATGTTAAGAATCGGCTTAGGCGAAAATATGCCGATCACTAATCAATGATCAAGGGAACGGCGGGGGCACTGTAAAGCACTGATCAAGGCGTATGCGTGGACACTGTAACGCGGCACTGATCAAAGCGACACTGTCAAGTACTGATAAAGACGAAGGTGTGAACATTATCAAGCATTGGTCAAGGGGAAGTGGGAACACTGTCGAGCACTGATCAAGGCGAATGTAAGCTAAACAACCCTTCAGCGACTCATAGAGGACTGGAAGAGGGATTTGGATGAAAGCAAATGTGTGGGGGCCATTTTAATGGATTTATCTAAGGCATTCTACCGTCTCCCACATGACTTGCTTCTAGCAAAGCTACGTGCTTACGGTCTGTTTCAAGGAGCTGTTAGTCTTCTACACAGTTACCTAAGCAAATTAAACTAGGTGCCGATACCAGTGATTGGGACACTATTGCCAAAGCACACAATTGGGCTAAAAGTTGGCTAGTGACCTTTAACCCCAATAAAACCGAATCAATGATCATTTCGAGAAAAACAACCCTCCCTTCCATCCCCAACTGTATATGGATGACACACCCATACTAGAGGTAGAATCCCATAAACATCTTGGAATTCATTTTTCTATTCATAGAACTGTCATATTTCATCTGTTTTAACTAAAGCAAACTTTAGACTTTCTTTCGTAAATTAAAATTCCAATTAGACAGAAAAACTTCAGAAAAAATATATATAAGCTTTATCTGACCCTTATTAGAATATGCCGACGTTGTTTGGGACAATATGACGGACGAACTTATTGACAAGTTAGAAAAAAATAATATTGAAGCTGCAAGAATAGTAACTGGTGCTACTAAACTTGTAAGTCGCCAATTACTTTATCAGGAAACTGGTTGGGAAACTTTAAAAGACAGACGACGCAAACATAGACTTTTAATTTATTACAAGATGGTTAATAGTTTAACTCCTGATTATTTTCAATCTCTTATACCTAACAGACATTGATTCGGACATACACCAATACACAACAAGACATTGAATTGAATTGAATTGAACCAAAACTTAGAAACAATACATTGTCATACCAGTTATTATTACAACTTTTTTTCTGCCCACAGCTACACGTGACTGGAACGACTTGCCAATAGACACGTGTACGACAAAGCTCTATAAATAATTTCATCACACATCAATCCCCTTATATTACTTTTTTGGTAAACGAAAGGAACAGATTTTTCTTTGTAGACTTAGACCAGAATGCAGCTCCCTTAACGAACACTTGTATAAAAAGAATTTAATTGATAGTCCTCTATGTCAGTGTGGTCAAATCGAATCTGTTAAACATTTTCTTCTATTATGTCCCCTATATGATGACGTTCGAAAGGAATCCATAGATAATCTGACCGTCAACACAACTGTATAACTATTGTTATTTGGTGACTCTGAGAATTTAACTACCGAACAAAATGAAGAAAACTTTAATACAGTTCAAAAATATATCTATTTAACAAAAAGGTTCTAATATACTTCGCCACACCGATATAATTATGTACTTGTATTCATTATACTTAGTCTTATGTTAGTAGTTATATCATAATATGTTTTTGATGGGCAATCACTTTCTCTTTTTTTATTTTTAGTTTGTTAGTAATTTAATAATTAACCTACATGTACTTATAACTTTTTTTCCCTAGTTAACGGCCATTATACACTGAAATACTGTAGAACAATCTTTATTGTTTCACTGTTAACCCAAAGTGCAAATCGCGAAAAACATGAATTGGTTTGGGGTTGGCAGTTGACAATAAAGGTTGTTTTACATTATGTTGTACAGTTGTTCTAGAGACGGGTTTAAATAAGCTAGCGCTTGTTCCTGAATCCAGTTTAAAGTTTGTTATGAATTATATTATTTGTATCTAACGATAAATTATATAAATTATATGAAAGAACTCAACAATCAACAGACTGCAAGTGGAGGTTTTATTTTGACCGACTAGTTTCGCTGGTGAAGTCCCGGCGTCATCAGGATAGTTACAAATAAAATTCAGAGAGCTAAAGTACAAAGGTCGGTTGACTTAACGTCATGTGACTTCTATTGTTCTATGTGGCGATTGACAATTATTTCATGTGACGGTTGATCATTATTTAAAGTTATACAATACATTTTTTGTTGTTATTATTATTAGTGTTTCAAATCTAGTTCTAAATATTATAGACACTGTAAATGAAAATATTACGGTTTTGTAAGCAGACAAGTAATTCATCCTGACAATATGTTTCGTCTAAAGTATTAATAATGTTATTGTTAAATTGATTAACCCTGGTTCTGTATGATTCATAAGGTGTGTACTGTTCCACTGGTGGCGTATCTAACGATGAATAAATATTGTTTAAACTATTGCCAAAGGTATTCCCCAATGTTCTATTCTAGGGCCACTTATTTTATTTATTTATTTATTTATTTAAGCTAAACGCCAATTTCATCAATTTTAAGGTTGTCTTTTTTTCCCAAAATAATGAGAAATCATATGACATATACAGATGAACGCCAGAGTCGTTAATTTTTTGTCCATTCATCATAATACGTCGCTACATTAGCATTATTAGTACTGTCCGCCGTATTAGTTACTACAACGGTTACTTAAATGACGTCACAAACGGATCAGCCTCGATATGGGTCGTTTCACTTACAGGTACCCAGAGAGGGTCAAATCCAAGGCCTTCAGACCGCTATAACTTTCTTATTTGGTCATCAATTTTGATGCGGTTTTCGATATTGTGATATATAAATGGTATTTATCAAATATATGAAATTAAAAAAATTCGATACATGTACTCTTTAAGAGCGTCCTTGAAACAGAAAACCTGAAACTTATCTGGTGGTTTGATATCACAAACGTTGAAGATGCATGCCGAGCCGGAGAAGTTTCATTCAATCTGCCAAAACGAACATTGACTCTATAATTATAAATGATACGACTATTCCTTGCAAGGAAAATGTTACACTCCTCGGAATAAATATAGATTGTATGCTAAAATTTGACGATCACGAGGCTGAAATCTACAGGAAAGCTGTTAAAAGGAATCGGACAAGGACAAATTCCTTATTTTTATGAATTCTTTTATTTTATCGAGTTTTAATTACTGTCATTTGTGCAGTCAGCAACACAAATTAGATGGAAAGGATACAGGAACGGGTCATTCGCTTTATCACTGAGGGCTTTACTTTCTCATTGTACATGCATTTTTAACTTGATAATAAATATTATTTCATAAAAATTCAAAAGTAGCACATGACAATAATAATATAAAACTTTTGCATTTAAATAGAATGAAAAGCATTCCTAAAAAGGTTTTAAGAAAATAACATAACATTGCACATTTTTATATACAATATTTCATAAATTTTAAAATGTCAACCCATTCTTTCAAAAAAGCACAGTGTACCAGCCCCAAGCCAATACAACCAGGTATGGGCTAAAGTCATTTCGTTACGAGGCACCCCGAATATGAAACCATCGGAACAACAGAGCCATACAGTGACCATATTTAGAAGATCAAGTTTGGATGGCCCGGAATGTAAATGTTCTCTATGAAACAAATGGCTAGCTTTCCGAATTTTACCAATCAAATTTTCATTTTTATCATTTTTTATTTTAAAATTTTTATTTGCTTTCATGTGCTTTGTGTACTTTTAGTGCCTCAAGTTATGCGTATTCCTTTTATAGTTATTCGTTTTGTTTTTGCATGCGGCCATGATTTGATTTTATTTAGGGCGCGGTGGCCTAATGGATAAGACGTCAGTCTTCAAATCCAAGGTCTCTCACCGCTGTGAGTTCGAGTCCCGCTCGGACCACATGTGGGAAAGTGAATTTCCTTGTCGTTGGCCTTTACTGATTCACCTGGTATTAGTATAATGGACTGGGGGAGTGGTACGTTTGTCTGCGGCGTACTGACTCTGTGAGCTAGCACGGTAAAGTCGCCCTGAGTGCGCGCTAGTACAAGGCAGACCATACAACACACTCGCACTTCACATGCATACACAAAATTGTTATAGATTAATTGATATAGATTAATTAAATAGTTCTCGTCGCGAATAGCTGAAAAATTGCTGATGCGACGTTAAGCAACATTCATTCAACCAACCAACCAACCATGATTTTATTTAGATATGTTCTATGCTTCTTTTAGTTGCTTAATGGTGTATATTGCTTTTAGTTTGTTTTCTTTTTTTTTTTTTTTTTTACTTTGCATGCCTCTATAATTTAATCTGGTAAAGGTGCCTATTATTTAGTATGTCTATTCACGCCGGTTACTAAATCAATAGTTAACAGGTTAGCTGCTTTTTAAATTTTATCTAAGTTGTGTATATCAGTAGTTTTATGTCTATACTGTGATGTTATGTTTTTAGTTTTGTTTCTGATATATATATATATATATATGTTTTGTCGAATTACAAGCTCTACATGCATGTGAGCTTTTTCAAAAGCTATTGCTTGGTGCACGTTTCGGAGAGAGTTCGGTCGAATTCGGAATCAACTACGGAATCTACCGAAGCTTACGTCATGGAGGCCCCGTGCAAAATACACCAAATCAAGAAAATGGAAAACTCTCCGTATTTCTATACTGTTTGCATTATTTGTCCAAGCAAATATATTTTTATTTTTCTAACCAATATACTTCAATTAAAAATTACTTGGAATATGATATTATTGCAAATATTTTGAAATATATCGCTCAAAAACATTTATGTGCCTTATCAGGCTGGTGACTCCACGCTGATGACGTCAATGATGAATATTCATGAGGCGACTGGAAAATTTTCTGCAACGAAGAAGGCTGTGATGGTGAACTTCCAGAATACTTCTATTGTTTATGTACACTTAGTGTTTTGTTAGATAATTAGAGAAATCCCTTTTAACAGTTTGTACGCGTACAGGAGATTCTCTTCCATTTTCAGCAGATCAATTCGTAATTTATTGTGAAGAATTCGATATCGACCGCTATTTCCTTGACGTGTTGCACACTTGAAGTCTGACCGCCATATTTACAGATCTTCGTTTATTGTTGTCCTGGAATACACAACTTTACATGATACAAAGACAATGAGAGAAATGCCGACAATGGCACACGTCGTCGACACCACAGGTTTGTATTCATATAAATTTACTCGTTGGTGTATTTTAATTTTACAAAGAAATAAACCGAATATTCCTTATTTGGACACTCAGTCAAGACAAGTCATGCGCTATAATTCCGAAGTCGATCCTACCATAGTGCGTTTATACCAGAATTTGATTCATTACTGTATTAGAACAGCAAGTAACATGTAATCGCACATGACTACACCAGTTGAGCCACACTAGGGTACCCTTGTGTGAACATGCCCATGTGCTAGCCCACACTTTGGAGGGGGGGGGGGGGGGGGTAAGGGTTGTTGCCATGCTCCCTTGGTTATTCAGATTACAGGGCCCTATAGTCTGTGTATAAATTTTCTTAACTATATTATCAGTAAATGCTGTAACAAAGTGCAGTATGTGTGTATGATAAAAGTTACATTGGACTTGTACAACATTTTGGTATTCTCGCTTAAAACCAAAGCAGTAAACTACATGGCTTCTTTAATGTTTTCCATTTTAAGTGGACAGACAATATTTATAATGAAAGATTGTCTAAATTTATCATGTAATTTGGTATATCCATAGAATCTAGTTGTAATTCTTAATACCAATTATTACAGTTTTGATAGTGTATGGTTAATTACGATAATCAATTTAGGTCAGCCAAATTTGTCAAAATCAATCTGACCTTAAATGAACTTTTTTGGAACTTGTCCAACAATCCACACAATTCTTATTATCACACCATTTCGTATCCAATATAAATGGTATGTGATCTGTATAGATGGTAAGAGACATTACATGGTAGGTTGGAAAAACGTAACAGCCACATTGCTTACTGTGAGAAGTCTTAATCTTTAGATTGGCTTCTGATCTGGTCAAGATTTCTCTGAACTGTGTTTATAGTTGCCCTTGAAATGAAGTCATTAACTTAATAATATATGAAAGATTTTTTATAATGTCTGATTGTCATATTCCTGTGTATACTATGGTTAGGGTTCTGGTGAATGGTAAGAGTACTTTTGTCTTGTGATTACTTTTTGATATTGATTTACTGGTGTAACTGATATTTGTACATTAGTACATTATGCTTAACAACCATGCCTGTATGACTATAAAACTACTGAACACGGCCCAATTAATGTACATACATGTGTATAATGTCTATTGATACATGTACACCTATAATAATTAATTGTCCATTAACAATTTGAAAAGAACCGCTGAGGGCTTGATAGTTTTAAATTTCTCAATTTACATTTGTTAGGGAGTGTTGGTGGTAATACATTACTCGGTTACACTTTGAAAATCAGAAAAGAAGTGTAAAGAAAAGAAAAGAATTTTATATTTAGACTAACAACACTTAACTCGACATTACCAAACCACAACATTTTGAATCCAAAGGAAACTGCAACGTATGTTTGGTTGTTTAATTTGCAAGACCTATGTTTCAATTTGTTTGTGATAAGACGTTTGTAAATATGTCTGATAACAACATGGCTGGGTTAAATGTTTATAACAGCATGGTGAATAAATACAGGTTATAAATTGTATTATTGTATATGTACATGGATGATCACAGAAATATCAGTACAGTATGGTACAATCAATAGTCAATACTGTTGTTGATCTTGGTGAATCTCATTCTGTGAATTGTCTGTCCATCACTCGTGACATCATTAGAACTTGATTTTCCAGTAAATGATATATTTTAAGTGTTATAAGACCAGTGAAGAACTCTTTTACCTCAAAACATAAAGCTATTGAAGGTCATTGGAATGGTTTGAAGAATGTTTGGACTGAAAATGGATCCAGCTTTATTTAATCTGACACAAGAAATTCCAACATGTAGTGTTTTCTTCATGTTGTAACCAGTTGTTGCTTTTATTTTATGTTGCGTTTGTTATTTATATATTTAGTGTCTGATAAATTCTACATGTGATATTATAGTTTCAACTTGTTTCTTGATGTATTTCTGTTGTGGTGGCATAGATGTGGTAAATGAGTCTGTGTGAAAGTTGGGTATGTGTGTGGTATATGTCCAGTATAGATGGTGAAGACTAGTTGGCAGCCGTAAGGTTCAGATATATCAGTTAACTTATGGTAAACGCATATGTATTTCAGAGTTCTAAAGGTACTACCTGGTTCACAGTTCTGGACTATTTTGAACTCTGTGGTCAACATTTTATTGGTACACTACACAAACTACTTGTTACATTAAAGAGGAAGATTATACAACCTAGCCGTTACTATGACAACAACAAATCCAGTTTATCAGTGCAACCTTTGTGACAATTATTTTGAATCTTTACAAGCGTTTTCTGGACACGATTGTGTTAAGAACACAGATACTGCTACTACAGCTAATGTTGGTATGCTGATTTCACTTTAAGATTTTATCCATATACAAAATTAATTTGTTTAATTTTAAATATTTACCGATCCATATTCTAGCTATTCAGAGATTTGATTAATTAGACATGTCACATTTATTATAGATTTATTGTTGCATTCCAAATTTGGAACATGGTCAAGATCAGGCAGTAATTTTTTTCTCAATATTTCAATGATCTTTTTCACATTGTTTGTATTATTAAGAAATTTAATGACTGTTTATTGTGGTAAGAGTAATTATTTTATATGGGTTAATTTACCTGAACTTAAGAATATTCATCACTTTTGCACAGACACATCATGTACCTTTTTCATCCATAATCCTCTAGTCCATATAATGTGTAGTTTCAAAATGCTTTCACATCCTTTTGATCTATTTACATGTATCTGCTAGAAAATCTAGATCTAAAATAACAATGATCTGCTGTGTATATGTCCTAAATAACATAATTTCACTGTTACTCATGTTTTTATTTCTTTTGCTGGGTATTATGGTATGTGTGGGTATTGTGGGTTCTTTTTGAATTGTGAGTCTGTGACAGTGTCGTAATTCCATGAGTTGCCTTTAGGCTTTACAGTTAGTTGTAAATGCTTGTATGTTCAAATCAAGTTGACGAGCGAGAGCTTTGATTGTTGATGATATTGAATGATTGCTGTTGCAGTGACTATATATGAGTGACCTTAGTACTATGTTGGAAAAATCCAGGTACATGCATATGTGACCTATCTGATTTTCACATGATTACATGATTTGATATATTGGTAGAAAGTCGCAAGCTTGGATAGGCTGTTATTGAACATGAGTTCAAACACCAATGTTTTCTTCATTCTTATTTATTTATTTATTTATTTATTTATTTATTTATTTATTTATTTATTTATTTATTTATTTATTTATTTATTTATTTATTTATTTATGGACTTTTTATTTGCAATAAGTTATTTTCTTACTTTGATCATTCTGCCTTTAGATTTCGTTACACTTTTGGTTTGCATTTTTGTAACCAAAAGTTACTGAATTATGTGATTTCCTTCATTTTGTTTAGATCTACTTGTACTGAATTTATTAACAACTAGAATATTTTTATGCTGATTTAACTCTGCTTTGTGTGTGCTTTTTGTTTTTATATTATTTGTTGTGTTGAACTAATTACTAGAATAACATTTTGAGCACCTTCCTTTCTGAACAAACCCATTTCAGTCGCAGGCCTACAGATTAAAAGTCAGCAACTCTATCATCCAGGTTTAGCAGAACTTGCACACCAGGAATATCAAGCTGGAGACTACGAGAACTCAGAACAGCATTGTATGCAGCTATGGCGACAAGAGCCGGATAATACTGGTGTCCTGTTACTACTCAGCTCCATACATTTTCAGTGCAGGAGATTAGAAAGGTAAGCTCAAAATATTATACAATTGTTTTGCAGTTTCTTATCAGATGGGAAATTACTAAGATCTATTGTCAGTATTGAAATGTGTCTTGTGTTAAAATATTACTGTAACACAAATATAAAGTGGTGTACCAATGATTGATTTTACATGATTTCACAGATGGTTGATTGAAACCTGGTGCACCAATGATTGATTTTACATGATTTCACCGATCTGATGGTTGATTGAAACCTGGTGTATCGATGATTGATTTTACATGATTTCACCGATCTGATGGTTGATTGAAACCAGACTCAAAGCACTTAAATAAAGTATAGAATAATCTATGATTAATTCCCTTTTTGGGAAGAGAACCAGAAATAACAAAATGAAATGGCCATCATTCGTCTCAATGGAAGGTTATTCACTTTCCCTGAATCTAAGATAAGGGGATGGCATTGGTTGCATAGAATTTTGTCTATCCATGCAATGGTTAAACCCGATTAGTAACATCTAGCCTCTAGGTGTATAAAAAGGAAAGATTTGGACCAACAACCTGAACATTTTTCAACACTAGTTAATGTATATATAAATAGTTCTCTGTATAGCATTGAGACATTTGAGTTTCCTCTATAATCATAATCATGGATTTATATTCTCATTGTTTATATCACCATTTTCTCTTCTATTAGGTCAGCATATTTTAGTCAGTTGGCCATTAAGCAGAATCCAATGTTAGCAGAGGCTTATTCAAACTTGGGAAATGTATATAAAGAACGAGGATCCCTACAGGAGGCATTGGAAAACTACAGACATGCAGTTAGACTAAAACCTGACTTTATAGATGGTTATATCAACTTAGCAGCAGCCTTGGTAGCAGCTGGTGATATGGAACAGGCTGTACAGGCGTATGTTACAGCTTTACAGTATAACCCTGTAAGTTGTACAAAAAATTAAGTTTGAATCTTTCATACCCTGTGTTGGTGACTTTATGTAATAAGTGACTACATGTAAATGCCAGTGTTTTGGTGGTACAGCCAGTTACATTTTATGTTTCCATTCATGGTTGCCAAAACCACCAATGGTTACTAATTTCTGAGAAATTCTTTCAAACGATAATCTATTTAAGCAGATTTTTAAAGAAAAAAATGTGTACTTTGAAAAGGGATTTTATTTTCACAAATTTTGGAAATATGGCCATTGATGATTTTAAATTTGTGGAAAACTGCCGGTAGACTTTGTTGTAACATTTGAATACAGTAAAACCTAGATAATTTGAAAAGAAAAGAAAAAATAGAGAAAATAGATCTTGTGAAAACAAATTATTTTGATAAGTACATTGTTTATTGTTCTTTATTTGTAGGATTTGTACTGTGTAAGAAGTGACCTTGGGAATTTATTGAAAGCCTTGGGAAGACTGGATGAAGCTAAGGTATAAAGATGATATATTATGGAATATCAACTGCGGTTCATAATTTGTGTCCTGTGACTCCTTTATTTGCTGATTGATATATATTTACTGTATTATTACAGCTAGAATACACATCTTACCATTATTTGGCTCAAATACATATGTTCATTTCCAAATTTGGAAACAAGGCAGTATTTTTCTCTCAATTGGGATGAAAGTAAATTGGTAATGCATGTATTTTCTAGCTGAAAATAATGCACAGTTTCATGTATACATTCTCATCAGAATTTTAATAAAAAGCTCATTCACAGGGTTTTTACATACATTACAGCATTGTAGCTTGTACGATAACATGTATTTTTAGTACTTGTTGAGTATTAAACAGTCTCTATGATGACGGTTTCTATGTCATAGAGACTTGAAAAATAATTAAAATGATGGAATATATCATGTTTACTCACTGGAATAGTATCTACTATTGTTTAAACTCTTTGGTACTGAAAGTACATAATTGTTTTAGAATCGCTACAAGTTACAATACTGGAGTTTGCATTACAATGTCAGAAATTTTTATCAGAAGGTATAGGGGAGCAATTTTCTGTTTGGCTTTGAAAACTGGATTATTTATTTCACCTATTTGTCCATTTTCATGTTCAATTTGTTTAGTATCCTTATTTTATTGTTGGAGGGAGGTAATCCAACTTTATTGAAACCTTTTGTGGAATTGTCTATTACATGACAAGCATTTTCTAAAGTATTTGCGACAAGCATGGGGAAATAGGTAATTTGTTTTCGTAGCCTTTTAATATGATTATTTCTCTTAAGATGTAGTTCTTTGGAAACTTTATTGAATCTAATTTTAATGTTTAGGCAAGCTTGAATGCTGTTAAAAATATGAATACATTTATAGTGTTCATATTTTTAATCTGAAATAATGCATTTACGTTTCAGACATGTTTAAGAGAAATAGATCATTGCAATAAAATGTGGATAATTGTTCCCTTGTATTGAAGTTTGATCGAGATGCAGTGAAGAAAACAGGCAAAGAAAATGTTAAGATTTTATAGCAGGAACTTCACATCTCTGATAATACAAAAAATGGGGGAAAAAAGTTTTACCAAACATGAATTAAATTTATTTATTGTGTTATATTACATATTGTGTTGTACATGTACTACATGATACAGTCTTAAGTTCTTATTTGTTTAGGACAGGGTGGGTGGTTCTGCATGTTGTTTTAGAAAATGCTAAGAGAAGTTAAGATCCTGCTTAAAAATCAAAATGAATTAATATCTTCACTCTGATGAGAATGTTTTAATGTAAATGATTTTCTTAGAATTTCTTGCATTGTCATCTCTTACCATAAATTTGTACATGGTCTTGATTTTAATGGATCTGTGTCAGAAAATACAATTTCTGATGTTGTTGATATTTAAACTCCGACACTAGTGAAGCTGATGATGATATATAACCTCCTATGTGGTACCAAAAGTATCAAATATTGACTACACATATAAAGGATTTGTAAGACGCTATGATAGTATGCGTTGTGTCAAAACAATATATTGGCTAGAGAAATATGTGTATTTTGAAGGTTGTTCTGTATATAGAGTGATGCACTAATATACATTTTTACCACTATTAATCAACTTTATTCTTTATAATTTCTGTGCTAGAAAACATATATCAAACGGCAAAGTGGCAACATAATTGTACCAGGCAAGATATGCTACTCGGATGTTCTACAGTGGATTTACACTCCCGGCCGAGGCTGGTATGTCTTTGGTAATTTTTGCCTGAATATAGGCAGAAGGTATTGTATAACTGTCAGTAGTCAGTCATTAAAAAATAGTTTAAAAAAAACAAAACAAAATAAAATTGATTTTGGTGTTTAAATTCTTTGTGAGATTTGACTTATATTTAGACATCTTTGGAAAACATATCAACTATTTTGGAAAATAATATCAAAAAAAAATTTTTAGACAAAAGAAAATAAAAACTTTTTTTGGATAATGAAATCTTGATTTTTTATAAAACCAAAAAAAAAAGAAGAAAAAATTAGTGAAAAAAAAGAAAAAATTAAAAGGTTTAATTTATTTAAAAAACAAAAAAGAAAGAAAATAATTGTAATAAAGTGTAGACTGACTATGGTCTAAAAATCTTTTGGATATTAAAAAACAAAATTTTTCAATTCTCTTTCCCTCTTGCGCGCGTTTCCAATCTATTGCGCAGTAGGCGGTACGCAGCGGACGCAAGCGATTGATATTCTGATGACAGCCTTTGTTGCCTAAAAGTCAAAAGTATCAAAATTTTTTTTTACAAGTTTATGATTTTATTGGCATAATTTTGTAAACATGTAGCTGCATAGATCTTTAACAATGTAGATCTTTTAATTATTGTATTTCTTTTTTCCAAATTGGCAGATGATTTGTCACCAGGGTTGATTTTATTGCAAAAATGCTTGGTATAGAATGGTAATGCATACACAATCCATTGGCATATACTAGTATTTAATTTTTTCATTTTTGGAAAGAAAAGTTCTAAAGAAAAAGAATTTTCTTCATTACATTTTCTTTTGGCCAAGTAATTGTTATTGAAAAATGGACAAATTTTGAAATTTTCTATGTTTAATTTGAAAGCCAAAGGGAGATTTGCATTTAACATTTGAGTAATATCTAAAGCAATTTTGCACATTAGCGCTAAGCGGAAGACGCACAGGCAAACAAGCACAAGGCATAGCGGCGAAACAACATATTTGATTTCACATACTAAATGCAATTTTTCTTTAAATTTCTTTTCAACAAAAAAATTTAGGCTTGCTATTTAAAAGCAATTGAGACACAACCTAGCTTTGCTGTTGCATGGAGTAACCTTGGATGTGTGTTTAATGCACAGGGAGAAATATGGTTGGCAATTCACCATTTTGAAAAGGTAAACAATTAAATTGCAATATGTTCGAAATTAAAATAAAGTTGTAACATTTACTTTCAATCATTTTATGAAATATCTGCAATGTTTGAAATAACGGTCATCAGTCGGTGACTTAGTAAATTTTCCAATGTTCTATGTAAAATGTGTATGACGGGTCTAGTTGAAAAAATTAAATTACTTTCAAACATTTTTCTGTTTTCTTGCCAGGATATCTGATTTCTTAGTAATTGGTAAAATTCTAAAAGAAAGCATAAATTTACAAATGCAAACATAATTATAGGATTGCATTCTCTGTCTGTTTTGTAAATTCCATATTAATTTCTTTCAACAGGCTGTGGCATTAGATCCAAACTTCCTTGATGCCTATATTAACCTTGGCAATGTCTTAAAAGAGGCAAGGATATTTGACAGGTAACTTTTGATAAATACATAACCATATAAATCTGCCATCTGTTTATGTTATAAGCATCATGTCTAATTTCATTCATAGAATTCAAGTTTAAGTATTGAAGTTTTTTATGCAGTATTTTAAAGTGATATCCAAATGTATGCAACAAAGTCTTTTATCTTTGAAAACTACCGGTATGGCATTGAGGAAAAATATAAAATATAAAAATGAGGAAAAAATATATTTTTCAGGGAAAAAAATACTTATCTTAGCATAAAACCAATATTTAAACTTTACATGATATTTTCAACAATTTAATTTTTTGGAGATTTTCAGTCTGTAGAAAAGACAAGCCTGTCATTCAATATTTGTGTATGGAAAAGTAGTGCTGTTTTGAGAGAATTAAGTCATCTTTCAGAAAGCTTGAAAAAATTGTTGTTTACTGATTATACTTTTGTTGAATGACTTACTTGGACTGTTCATTGTAATTTCACATCTTATGGAGTGTAAATTGATTTGGTGATAAATTAGTTGTAAATGGACTAGGTGATAATCAAGTGTTAATGGATGTGGTATTTAGAAAACATTAAATTTGCCATTTGTAACCACAAACATTCTTTGTCTTTTCAGGGCCGTAGCAGCATATCTGAGAGCTTTAAATCTTAGTCCAAATCATGCAGTTGTACATGGGAATCTTGCCTGTGTTTACTATGAACAAGGGTAATTTTGACATAAATATCATAAATACAATAGTCTTGTTAATTTTTAACATTCTCAACAAAGAAGTATACACATACAGACAGACAGACAATACTTATTATATATGGCTTAACAATCATGATCTGAATTGAATATATGGAATATTTGTTTATCATTTAATTTATTGAATTTTACTACTTGAATGCATAAAATTATGGCTGAATAAGTAAATGTATCACAAGTTTGATAATTGGTGGCACAATGGGCTAAGACACCATTTTATGTACCACAGTGTCACTAGGTATTTATAGATATGATTTCTACTCTGGACAAATCCTTGTGGGAGGAAATGTCTGGTCTTGGATTTTCCCAGAGTACTACAGTTTCCTCCACCATCCCAAAACTGATTGCCTCTATATAAATGAAATGCCTCTGTCAGGGAAACAAATCTCTATTCCAACCAGCATTTTGTATCAGAGTGGTTGGAACTAGTATAAAGTAATAATATGGCACAGTTTGGACAATAAAGTTAAATATTTAAGAAGATTGCCACTGCATTACCACAAAAGCATACAGTATTTAAGTTTTTCGTCAACATACAGTTTTAATCAATTTTATTTTGGATTTAGATTGGTGGATTTGGCCATCGATACCTACAAGAGAGCTATTGAGTTACAACCAAACTTTCCAGATGCGTACTGTAATTTAGCCAATGCACTTAAAGAAAAGTTAAAGGTTAGTTAGTGCTTATAATGTACAGATCAGTTGTCAGGGATAGGGATGTTAATACAAGTGTTCAATTTAGTTTCCACAAAAATGCCATGAGAGCAATTATTTTGCATTTGTGACCAATTGGTTCTTAACAATGGGACATTTAGAAGTAATTAAAGGGCCAGTGGCCCCATGGCCATTATAGTATTACAGTTTTATTAATAATTATATATACAAAAAGAGTTCATCAAAATAAAATCAATACTTTATAAACCAAAATTGAAACTTTGCAGCAATTGCTTCAAATGTGACAATAAAATTTTAGAGCAATTGTTATTTATCATTACTTATATGGAATAATATTGAAAAAAAGTTGTCTTGGATTACCTGATTTCAAGATTTGTACTTGAATCTGTAAAAAAAAAAATATCAAATCGGAATGCTATCATGTCTAAAATGTTGTTCAAAATTTATGAGAACATCGTTATGATTATAATTACATGTAATCTAGGTGATTGAAGCAGAAGAATGTTACAATACAGCACTGAAGCTTTGTCCTACACATGCAGATTCTCTGAACAACTTGGCAAACATCAAAAGAGAACAGGGAAACACAGAGGAAGCTGTAAGATTATACTTAAAGGCATTAGAGGTAAGAAAATAGGAACATGTTTGGATTTAAATATCTATAAAAGCTGATATCCTGCTCGATATAACAACAGTTGGCATTTGTTATCAATGCACAGCACAAGTCATTGATTCTGCAAATAGAAAAATAACTTGTTGCCTTGGATATATTAAGTCTCCACAGTAATTTTATTAGTGTACAGAATAAATAGAACATATTTTGTAAAGAAGTCATATAACACTGCATTTTGTAATGTTCATAATGTGCATGCAGAAAAATGACATTTGCTTTCAAACTTTTATGTCTATAGTCCATTGTTATATCATTTATTTTACTCACTTCTTGGATAGATGTACATAAAATGTTTGTGTCTCTAATGTTAGGTTTATCCAGAATTTGCCGTTGCTCACTCGAATTTGGCAAGTGTGCTACAACAACAAGGAAAATTACATGAAGCACTGATGCATTATAAGGAAGCTATCAGGTAATTGTTCTTTTATAAATATACAGTTAAAATAGCCTTACAGTGCAGTTATCACTTTATGTTTAGATGTGAATTTTATGCTTTCAATACATCTATTATCATTTACTTATTAAGCATATTATTTTTTAAATTCTGAAAAAAAAAGAAAAAGAAGAGTTGAAATTTTGTATGATTTCTGAATCAATTATTGTAGAGTGATTTTGTCGTTATTGCCATTATTAGTTTGGCAAAACCACAGCATAACATTTTGCTTTTGTTGGCTTGTAAAGGGCAGGAGATTATTTTGCATGTTTGATTTCATTTGGAAAAATAAACATGTTTTTTTAAATTCTGAAAAAAAAGAAAAAGAAGAGTTGAAATTTTGTATGATTTCTGAATCAAGTATTGTAGAGTGATTTTGTCGTTATTGCCATTATTAGTTTGGCAAAACCACAGCAGAAAATTTTGCTTTAGTTGGCTTGTAAAGGGCAGGAGATTATTTTGCATGTTTGATTTCATTTGGAAAAATAAACATGTTTAATTCATATTTTTGGATATATCATTTCATAAATATTCATTTCAGAATTTCACCAACATTTGCTGATGCTTACTCTAATATGGGCAACACTCTCAAAGAAATGCAAGACATACAAGGAGCTTTACAGTGCTATACAAGAGCTATACAAATTAACCCAGCATTTGCAGATGCACACAGTAATTTAGCATCAATCCATAAAGATTCAGGAAATATACCTGAGGCTATATCTTCATACAGAACTGCACTTAAATTAAAACCAGATTTTCCAGATGCATATTGTAATCTTGCCCATTGTTTACAGGTATGCACAATTTTGTACTTTCATTAACTTAAATCCAGGGATAACTAAAATTACTAGTTTTCTGTTTTCATTGTACAAAGAAATTTGGGTTTATGAAATTTTAAATTTTACTCGAAGTATTAATGGATGGTATTTTTATTTTGGTGTACAGTATAAATTATTTTGAAGTCCTTATGCATTGTTTCCAGTACTACCAGCTGATTGGTATTTGGCTTACTTGACAATATATACATGTACCTTTTATTACTTCTTTTGAAAGCCCAACTTGAATTTGCTCGGATATTTGCATTACAAGCGACTTCAATTTGTTTTTGTCTTTTAAAAATTAACCTCGTAAACCAAAAATGATTACACAATATTATGAGGATTGACATAGCTTTATTTTGATTTATTTTCCTTTATTAGATTGTATGTGATTGGACAGAGTATGGTAGTAGAATGAAGAGACTGGTACAGATTGTTCAGGATCAGTTAGAAAAGAATCGTCTTCCATCTGTCCATCCTCACCATAGCATGTTATATCCACTCTCTCATTCCATGAGGAAAGCTATTGCTGCAAGACATGCTAATCTATGTTTAGAAAAGGTAATTGCTATACATATAGTGAATTTATTTATATTGGGGATATTGTGAAATCTCAATATCTTAACATAATGTATAACATGATGAATGTGGTTTTACATAGTTTTCTACATGTTACATATATACATGTATATGTATAGAGAGAGAGAGAGAGACTGACGGGCATAGTGTGTCAAAGTCAGGAATAGGAATATCGAGGATCTTGGATGGTGTGCAGAGAAATGTTATGTACATCTAGTGACAAATGCAAGTAATATGTATGTATTGGTTAGGCTTCTTACAACACGCCTGTCCTGTATTGTAATTTTCACGCCTCAAATTTAATGCAACTTTATAAAGGTTGGTTAGCTGACACTTGAAACAAGGATAAGATAGACGTATAGAACAACAGCATTGTTGGAGAATTTAAAAAACAAAATTGGAACGTTTTGATTCAGTGGCAGTGATTCAGTGTAAGCTTTGTTAATAATTTATTACTGTATTGATTTAGGAAACAGTTATTCATTTACTATTATTTATTATGTTTTGTAGATAAATGTATTACACAAACCACCATATGATCATATTAAAGATCTCAAAGCAAGCAAAGGTAGATTACGAGTAGGCTACGTGAGTTCTGACTTCGGAAATCATCCCACATCTCATTTAATGCAAAGCATACCAGGATTGCATGATAGAGAAAATGTAGAGGTGAGTTTTCAGAAAAAATATTTTACAGATTTCTCTGGCAGTTGTGAAAAGAAGAAACCCACTGCACAACAGGGAAATTATTAATTCCTGCTACATAACGTGGAAACCTATTTGCTACTTATTTGGTGTTTGCTGTTTATTGGATAATTCTGTAACTTTATTATTGTAAAAGTATTTAACCGAAATTCATGTACATGTTTACCCCTATTTATACCATACTTTTGATAACATAGATCTATTTTCAAGAAAGATTTCTTGAAATCCATTGACCTCTGATTTTGAGACATGTATTTAAAGCACACTCAAGTTATTTGCTGAATTAATATCTAGTTTGAAAGCATAATTTCAGGATTGTTCATGTTTCACAATTTGGCATACATGTACATGTTTGTAATACAGAGATATTTTTTAAATCATATGCTTCTGGCAACTGATTTCCTAATAATTTTTTAATCAATCATGATTGCTAGTTATTCATTTACTAGTTTATTCTGCCAGACTCAATTGTAAGATATCTATAAACTTGAAAATTATAAATTGAGTTTACAATCATGTCTGTTTGGTTCCCATAGTTTGTTAAATGATATACATCTCCAACTTAGAAATGTTGTGGGCACAGTCTCCCAAAAATTATAAACCCCTTTAATTGTGTATATAATAACATAAAGTTCGAATGTTTATTTTAGGTATTTTGTTATTCATTAAGTCCAGATGATAATACAACTTTCCGTGCCAAGATAGCTAGAGAAGCTGAACATTTTATAGATTTGTCACAGGTATGTACATCTCTTAACAGTTCTAACCTTTTGTAACAGGAGAGTAGAAACACTTCCTTACCCAGTGCCTGGGCTGAGGATTAACCTGGTTTTTCTGGATGATAAATGATTGCTGTACCCACAAGACTTCAGATCACATTACATTAGATCAGCCTTATTACATTCCTTCCCTTTTATCTTGCAATTTAATCTTCATTAAATCCTCTGTGTTATTTTGTGGGGCAACTAATTTGAACAGGATGGAGGTAACCCCAAGATTTGAGAATGATCTGCCCTACTCTCTCAGGGTTTGAAATTTATGAGTTGCACTATTCATTCATTGTTAACATGTTATGTGCATTTTCTTTTTTACGACCATTATTTCACCTTACTCTTCTTTTTATATATATCTTTCACTGCTACTTGAAATTATGGTACAAAGTTAAGTTCTAAAATAGTATAAATTTCTATATAATGTGTTGTTTATGTGACTTTTGTCTAGTTAATGTTAAATTAAAATTTATTGATTTTAGGTACCATGTAATGGAAAGGCGGCAGATCGTATACATGCTGATGGTATAAATGTGCTTGTAAATATGAATGGTTATACTAAAGGTGCAAGAAATGAATTATTTGCTTTGAGACCTGCTCCTATCCAAGTAAGTTAAATGTATTTATCATGGAATTCTAAAATCTAGGGGAAAATGGATAATGTGTACATAAGAGTAATATTGTATTTATGACCCTCAAACCTGGCCATTATAATTTTCGTATAATTCTTTGCAATTTGCCATAAATCTTTGCTGTATAACTTATTGTATAAGAAATCTGTTACAAATTTAACCTTGTATCCTACACAAATTATAAAGCAATGTCACACTGTTGCATAGTATTCACATAAATTACAATGCATTAATAAACTGGTTAAATGTTGCAAACTGGAATAAATAGTGATTTTCATAATGAAATTTTGGTTTGATTGTCCTGTGTAAATTCCTTGTGCATTAACATTGAACTTTTATCTTTCTTCCAGGTGATGTGGCTGGGTTATCCAGGAACTAGTGGTGCTTCATTTATGGACTATATTCTAACTGACCTTGTAACCTCCCCCATGGAGCTTGCTGATCAGTACTCAGAAAAATTGGCTCTTATGCCAGATACATTCTTTGTAGGGGATCATAAACAGATGTTTCCTCATTTAGTGCAAAAACTTTTAATTGAAGTTGATGGACAGGTGGCAGATAATTGTGTAGTGCTAAACGGATTAGACTTGGAACCTTTAAAAAAGACCGGTGAAGTCAAGGTAACTTAACAAGCTTCAATTCTTTGATCGGTTCATTAGGGAAATACTAAATTTCATCTTCCTTGGAGGATATTATATAGAAACATGGCAAGAGAGCGTGGAACTGAAGCACAATGAAATATATATTGAAACTCCTTTATTAAAAATAAAACTATTGACATTTGTATGATTCACTGTGCTTGTAAACTGTTTATCAGTGGTAGATAGGGGTTATCATATCCATAGATTTAATTTGCTAGGCAGAGCATGCAAGTATAAATACAAAAATTGAAAATTTCTAAAAAAAAAAAAAAAAAAAATGAAATCTTTCATTTTTTATTCCCATAAAAATGCAACCATAATTAATTTTTTCAAAGTAAGTTGAAGTTACTGCTATGTGTAGTTTGTGTAAATATACTTAATACAGAAACAATTGGATTGCATTACAGTATTGTTGCATTGCCAAATGTTGGCTTTCTTTTAATTTGCTTGATGCCCTGATTTACTACACTTCATGAAAAATATTAATCTTAATTCATATTTTTGTATTTGTAGACTGTTACATGGACAGCTTTACATGGAGAGACGACAGATGAGGAGGATGGTACACCAGCTACAGTTACATATGAAACAATGGACCTGCCTGTAAATACAGTCATACAAACCATGACTCAGACTGGACTGTCTCACTCCTGTATAAATAATGTAGTTATACAGAATGGTGTTACTACAAATCAGGTACTAAGTTAATACAAACACAAACATTCTGGTCCATGTCTAAATCGTCATCCCAAAAGTAAAGTAAAAACTTTAAAAACTTGAAAAAGGAAAAATGTTAACATGTGAACACACTTCCACCAGGGAAGTGAGAACAGATGCTCCAGACAATGCCCCTTTAAGTTTCAAATCTTAAAATGAGAATTAATTTTCATAATTAAAAACTGGTGAAAATATTTACAGTAAATCATATTAGAAAATATTACCAGTATGTTGTTGGGGATTAGTCAAATTATAATTGAATTTATGATCATTACTACATATAATTGACTTCTTGATTTTGGTAAACTTGTCATGCCAGCTTCTTTCAGCATTCATGAATATAACTTCTAATAGATTTGTGAGAAAGTTGTCAATTTGTTTGCTGAAGGTCAATGATTTTCCCCTGGGACTCTGGTTTCCTCCACTATCCATGAACTGACTCCCTCCATACAAATGAAAGAATTGCGCCTGGGTCATCAAACTCCATCACTCCACTCCACTATTTTTACTCAACAGATATTGAAATTCAGATGTCATTAATGCTCATTATAGATTTTACAACTACATTATTTTGACATTGTAGACAAATAACAAAGCTGCTACTGGTGAAGAAGTGCCACAGAATATTATAATTAGTGCTCGTGCTCAGTATGGATTACCCAACGATGCTGTTGTTTATTGTAACTTTAATCAGCTTTATAAGATTGATCCTCAGACATTAAACATGTGGATAGACATTTTAAAGCAAGTTCCAAATAGTGTATTATGGCTCTTGAGATTCCCAGCTGTAGGAGAACCAAATGTTCTTCAGACTGCTACTAATGCTGGTTTATCTTCAGGCAGAATTATCTTCTCACCGGTGGCTCCAAAGGTATATATGTTTCTATTGACTTCTATAGACTATCTCTAACATTTAGATAGTCGTTGATAGATCTAGTATATGATAAAAATTTCTTGATGAAATAATCAATACCTTCTCTCGACTGTCAGTACAAGTAAAATGTACCTTAATGAAAATATTGGTCTAGTTTATATTATGAATGGTAAACCACACCATTATTATGAATGGTAAACCACACCATATCTCAAAATTTCACAAATATTTTTCCATCTGTACATTAATTTTGTCAAAAAATATATTAATAGTACTATGTTAGTTTACCAATATATGTGACAACTAAAGTTAAACCAAAAAGGGGGGGGGGATCAGATTCAAACAATAGCTTATATTTTGATTTGTCTTGGTTTCATTTCATTTGTTTTTCACATACTTACCTGACAATTGTTTTGATTTCTACAGGAGGAACATGTACGTAGAGGTCAGTTAGCTGATGTATGCTTAGACACTCCTTTATGTAATGGTCATACAACAGGAATGGATGTACTCTGGGCAGGAACACCAATGGTTACTTTGTCAGGTAAATTAAACAGATGTAAGATAAGTTTTAAACCAAATTTGTTTCAAGTTTTCTGTTTTTCAAATTATAAAACAACACAGTAAACGTACATGTACCATGACTATGTTAGGGTTCGATTAAGGGACTGATTTGATATTTAAATGGGCGTCATGAAACATGGCACTAGAAGTGAACTTGAAGTTCCAGAATTGACCTTGAAACTTTGGGTTGGTAATACTGGAAATGATTTCTATCTGGCACACCTTTTTCGTAAAAAAAAACACAAACAAAAAAACAGCTGTCATAAAATACATGTATAAAACAAATGCCTATAACAGTTCATAAGCTCATAGTTACTTCTGTATTCTTTGATAAATTCTTGTATTAATCATATGAATTAAGATTTAAAATTGTTTCTTCAGGTGAAACTCTTGCCTCTAGAGTTGCTTCTTCACAGTTGGCTGCTCTAGGCTGCCCTGAGCTGATAGCTAAAACAAGAGATGACTATGTCAACATTGCTGTGAAACTAGGAGTAGAGAAGAGCTAGTAAGTAGTCTCTCTATATACATGTATACAACGGTTCTATAGAGAATGCATGTTACCAATTGTTCATTGGTTCTAAATAAAGGAATTTTCATCATCTTACAAGTTATATTTTGTAAATCTTTAAAAGTGAATATTATTTTGTAAATCTTTAAAGTGAATATTGTCATAACAGTTGCCCTCAGTCTAGAATCTATCTACATACAAAATAGTTTTGTTTTATTTTACAAATCAAATTGTTTACCATGTAGCTTGAATTGATAACCAAAGAGCAGGATTTTATGGTGCAAGGCAGTGAATGGATAGAGACATGGATACCTATCAAGTTTTATACTGATGTCATTGAATGATTTATTGTTGGTTTTTTTTTTCAGTTTAAGAGGTATGAGAGCTAAAGTTTGGAAAGCCAGAACAAGCAGTCCATTGTTTAATTGTAAACATTATGCCAGAAGTATGGAAATATTATACCGAAAAATGTGGGATCTTTATGAGAATGGAAAGGAATCTGATCATGTGACATCAACATAAGTGTGAAAACATTTTACTGTTCTGAACTTATTATTCCAAACTACAGTTGACTTTGTCCATTGTCCTGTTAAACAGCTTCTACCGCTCTGCAAGAAACAATAAATAAATATGTTACCTCATCTATGGAGGTTGTTTACAAAAGCTCAAATTACAACAAACATAACTCTTTTACTAGTGTTGTTGGTTAGTTTACAGAATAAAGTCTGATAGAGTTGTTTGTATTTATACATGTAACTAGAGTTTGTGTGAGGATATATATACATGGATT
The DNA here is from genome assembly GCA_021292105.1 of Anadara kagoshimensis. NCBI lineage: Eukaryota > Metazoa > Mollusca > Bivalvia > Arcoida > Arcidae > Anadara > Anadara kagoshimensis. The sequence continues at coordinate 31,101,256 of CM037873.1, read as the reverse complement.
TACCGTGGAGGAGAGTGTTGTCCGTCAGTTAGAGTGGCTATGTATTGCATTATCTGTGTTAAGTTATATAGTAGTAATTTTGTCATACCTTTATCAATATTTTCTGCACTAGACTGCTCATAAATCTTGCATATTAATATCTAATAATGAAGAAAATACACCACACATATTTTAATAGTAATTTATCACATTCTTTCAACAAAGTACAGACAAGTCTGTTATCAAGAGTAAGTACAGCTGAACGCTACAAAATGTCTTGCCAAGCATTAACAGTTAAAAGTTTTGAACCAATAGATGTTTAATATTCAAACAAACCAAAATTTGTGAAACTAAAGAACCAGCTTCTTTTTCATTTGATATATACAACTTGCTAGTCTTGTTTGGCCATATTAATATTGTTGAAATAGAACTGCATTGCTGCTCAAACTGAAATATATAATTATGGGTATTCTTTTCATTTGCATCTTCATAATTAAATCATTTTGTTAGTTGTTTTTTCAATATAATTGGTAGATAGAAATGTAAGTATTTTTCTCTTTAAACCTTTAGTGAAATGGGTTATGAAATCATGAAATGGTTTGCTTCTGTTTTTCACATTGTATACCGGTACATTAAATATGTTTAGAACGTGTACAAAGTTTCATTTTGAATCTGAAAACTGCTTCTTAATTCACTAATTATGGAGTAGGGTAATTTATTGTGTATCTAATGTCATGAATATAAAATAGAAATTGTAAAGTGAAATTTGTATTAAGTTAATTTAAAAAATATGAGTGTATAAAAGTAGTATGCAGGAATTTTATTTGTAAAAAAAAAATATTAATATGTGTTCTTGTGACTATTAATAAACCCAGTATGCAAATTAACAGATTGTACATTATTACCTCTGAAATCATAGAAATCATTCAGTGTACATATACACAAACATACACATTGACTGTACATATATACATACACACACATTGACTGTACATATACACAAACATACACATTGCACACACATTTATATGTTAGTAGATATACTATTATGAAGAAGAAGTAATCTTACATTATGCAAAGTGTAATAGTCATTGCCTTGGCATAGTTTTTGTTTTTCTTGTAGAGTGGCTTGATTATATAAATATATATATATGTATACTTGTGATAGCTTTTGATGATGATGATGCATGCTTTTATCATGTTATTTGTTAATTTTCTCCATTGTTTTAAATCACCCAAGATATTTCTGCAAGTTAAGAGGGGCAGAAGAATAAAAATATAAAATACTTAATAATGGTAGTATGTTGTTTGTTATAACCAAGTTTGCATTTGTCTGCAAATACAAGATGATGTATGGAGTGTTACAGAAATTAGCAGAAATAGCCGATAGCTGAAGTTGGGAAGTTCTATTTGAGGGTAACATTATTCTGTGGACTATTGGTTATTAAAAACTGATAGAAATGACTGCAGGCTTGTTTCTAGACTTGTAATAATTACTTTATAAGTGGTTTGCTTTAATATTGGATCAAATGTGCTACCTTGTTTGCCATGGTTTTATAACTCTTAAGCATGGCAAATTGCTAACTCTACTACAGGACTGATTTGATTGAATGGATGTTTTACATCCTAGTCAAGATTATTTCTCTTAAATCAAGACATCAGATGAAGCTACAACAATTTTCTTTGCATTGGCCTGTGTTCTTCAGTGTGGGCATCAGTTTATAAGGCTCAGTGGGTTAATGTTCATCATATCAAGGACTTGAACCGGTCAAGATGAATACCATTACTTTTATAGCAAAAATTTATCGGTAGAATACACCTCTGCTTTGTAGTGAAGATAAAGAAATCTCAACCTGAGGGATGTGGTCCTTTATTATCCAGACTGAAGACAAAGAATCTTGTCCCGAAAGTCTGGTCTAAAGCGCATGCTTAAGCACATACGGATCAGTGCCTCTCACCGCCTAGGCTCGAATACCACTTGGGACAGATCTTGGTATGAAAGTGTTGCAACAGTGTGTCTGAAGATCGATGTTTTTTTTCTTCAGGCGCTCTGGTTTTCTCTGACATCACAGACGGTATCGATACAAGTAAAAGAATTCTGACTGGGGAGCAAAACATCACTGCTGTGCTCATAAAGTAATAATAAATGAAAATAGATGTACACTACAGAAAATTTAGTGTCTATTTAGCAGCTCATTTCGGATACTTTTTACCTCTCGGCAGGTGTTTTGGACCCAATCTATCCATATTTTCACTTTGCACATCACCACTGCATATTTACACTTAAAATTTCCTTTATTTCCACGCATGCGAACAGTATGTAATCTTCTGATATAAGTGAAATATTCTTGACTGAGACGTTAAACACCATTACTTCACTTCTTTGTTAATTGTTCTTGGCTACATTGGGAATAATCAAGCTACAAATGATTTTATTTCATTTAAACTACAGCCCAACTTGTCTTAAACGCCACCTCTATATAAGGTTCACTTTTCAGTAAATTTTCATCTCAGTTCTTTATTCATGTTATATTTTAACCTTGGATGCCCTTTACATGCAAGTTTGACAGTACATTAGTGTTTTTAGAACTCTTGGACTTTAAAAGTTACAATCTGTCAAATCCCGAATTTCCAGACAAAGGAGTGGATTTCATATTTTATCTCGCAATATTAATTGTAGACAGTCTTGCAGTATTTCTTTTCTTGTTATCGCTAACATACAACCATGGGGCACCAGTAGCTACACAGAAAGATCCAAGTGTAAGAAAATTGGTCAGTTCGCTTTTCCACAGATCAGTAATTTTCAGTTACTCCGGTTTCCTCCAACATACCCGAACAGTACCATCCACTAAAAAACGTATTTACTATTTCTGTGGAAACTATTTGTTTTATTTATTTTAGATGTAATTTAATGGGTAGGGAGTACAAAATGAGACCTTAATCCCCTGAACTTACTGCCTCGATATAAGTGAAAGAATTTTGACCTGGGACGTTTAACACCACTCCGGACAACCATGATGGGCATGGTTCATCGATTTTTTATCTAAAGGGAGATAACTCCCACAGATTATTTATATAAAATGTTGACATAACTGTCATGTGATGTTTTTAGATTAGCTAGATCAATTGTATACCAGAGTTCAGAGAAAGCATGGAGGTTAGATAGAATATCAGGAATCTACAAAACACCAGGTATTTAGTTTATATATGTATAAATCAAACCAAATGCATACGTATGTCATGTAGATCTACATATTTTTAATACAATTCTATAACCTACTTTACGTTTTAACGGACCAGTGACTTCATCTACTTACAAGTATTAAATCTACTGTAATATATTTTATTTGTTTATGTCCTAAAACTTGCCATTAACACCTTTATGTTCATTGGAATTTTATCAGGGAAGCCTACTAGCAACTAATTTGTAAAAATTGTAAATATCACTGTCATGTGCTATTTTTGAATAAATAACATGTATTTCATAAAAATATAAAAGTAGCACATGACGATGATATTGATTTATTAAATATACTTAAGTACTACTAGTGTTTCACATTCATTTGTTATACACCTCAATACACATTCCTGGGCAAAGTCACATGTCGAAACAATCCACAGATTCTATTGTCTCGCCATGCCAATGCTAGCTAGGACATTTTTACACCTGTAGGTACTTGTTTCTTTCAATAATAGGGGGTCAATGGTTAGCCTGTAAGTACTAGATACGCTATTGAAGGTGGAAAAGGTGACACGAGGTGAGCGTAGTGCCTTGACTACCTTGTTATATATATAGTGTAGAGTATAGGCTATAACTATTGACTCCAATTATTGAAAGAAACAAGTGCTATACATTTTCAGTCTCTAAACTAGTACTTAACAATGATCGACCATGGGAACAAATAGTGTTAAGTTATATGAAATTCCCACTCAATATCAACGATATAAGTCCAGGTCATGTACCCTTCATGACCTTGACCTTCAAGATATTACCTTAGTTCAAGGTCATTAAACAGCCAATAGGTCATATTTGTCAAGTTTCATAAAATTCATAAATAAGTTCATAAGTTTCATAAATAAGTTGAATTGTCATCGTTAGAAAAAGACAAAGGCTCATAATTATATAAAATTAAATATGATTTTTCGTATTTGTAGAGAAACAGGACAATGGATGGGGAAACGGAACCGTTACTACGGCAACAGCAACGCCAGCCAATAGAACCAAAGATAGAACGAGAAAATATACAGAAAAATGCACATAGTGTTCATGCTCACGATAAATCAAAAGGTCTCCCCAAGACGCATTCCAGTGGTTCTTTGTCGTTAGAGGTCGAGGTCACGGGTCAAGGTTATATAACACAGAGTCAAAGTTCATTACAAATAGAACAGGTGCAGCAATTGTTGCACCATAAAACGACGTAAGTTGTAACTTAATATATCTCTTATTTCAGTTTTCGTTTTCATAATTTGGTTACTCGGATAAAACTGCTATGTCACGTTACACGAGGCATAATATCACGATAAACATTGTTTATATCCAAATTCCCGCCAGTCTAAATTGTGCTGAGTATGTGCTGATCAATACGGATTTTCTAAACAGCTTAGAACTGTATCCGAATATTAGAATGGGACATACTATTCAACATCTGCTGAGTATTTTCGTGACAAAATAACCATGTAGCTAGCTAAACAGGAGGTGCTTACCCTTTCGGAACACCCGGTCTCACTTTCCTGGTTTAAAGTTGTTACTTTGCTTTTGGGATTTTCATTTGGACATGGACTTGTATGTTTGTGTTTGATAGAACCAGCAAAATAGCTGTATTAAAGTCCTGTCTGAAGTTTAACACTAACCTAACGAAAAGGAGTCGAGGGCTGGCTATCGAGTAGCAGAAAAATAGATAGCTAGTGACCGAAATGGATAGCAGCTACTGGAAAGCTGTCGAGATACAGTAAAACACGAATATAACGAACATGCTTTAAACGAATACATTGATAGAACGAAGTCAATTATTTGGCCCGACCGTTTCTCTATATAAGTCTATATATAACAAATAACGAAGTCGCTATATAACAAAGTTAAAAATAGAGTCCCTAGGGCTTCGTTATAAACGTGTTTTACTGTATAGTAGTAGCTAACTAGGGGCCGAGATGAACCGCCTATTCGCCAGTAATTCGTTAGCTTATTGTTAAACATTCGACAGGCCTGTAATGTATATAAGCCCAATATTTTTGGTCCATATGGTCGAAGTCATGGCTTTCGCGATATTGCAATACAGAAAACCTTATAATATAAAAAAAATTCGATAATTTTACCACTTCGATAATTGCAACTTTTGAAGCCCTAAAATATTTTTGTTTTATGATTTTCTTTATAATCGCAAAATCCCAAAAATAATGCTAAAATCCGACTGAACAAAAAGTGCTGACGAATCGAGGTTTACCATCAGATATTTACTGCCATTTTTGAAAAAAAAATTAGTATTAATTTTTAGTTATTTTTTTATGTTCTGCACAACAGGAATCTACAATGTCTGATGCACCTGTTAAAGGGTATGATTGGAACTGGTATACTGGCCATGCCAGTGGCTGTTAAATATGCTGGAATATTGGTATGTTTAAAGGAATCGCTATAATCCGTTTGACCGTCGCATGTTCTTGTTCTACACGTTTCACAGGTCCTCACAGAATGAGACATTTTATAACCCCCATCCGAAATTTAGTTTGAGGAGAAGGTTATAAGAATCGCCATGTCTTCACTCGTCAAGTTTTAAAATGGTATCCGATCATTAACATCAATAGATAGATTTTGATCAAACCTGTTTCACATACCACATGTAGGGTTGTAGGTCAAAGGTCAAGGTTAAATTTGATTGTGTTCAATTCTAGAAAAGGATTTTGATACTAAAATGTATACGTTGGCACGATCACAAGGCCAAATCGTAGTTTCGTTTTCCAAATGTCATGCCCGCTCCATAATTTCAACAAACATGCATTTTGGATTGATTGCTATCAGACTTGGAATAAATGTATATAGTCGCATACCATTTAGGTATGTATGTGAAAAGCACGTGGTAAAATTTGACTTTTGTCATTAAAATAAGTGCTGAACATTACATCGGTGAAAATATTTATGTCGGAGGTGTTGAGGCGGGGGCATGACTCTAAAGAATGTCAGTAATTGTTGCTCTTTCTCTCTCACTGCGGTAGCACAGTTGGACAGTATCTTTGCTCAGTGGAAGACTGCTTCTCTGTCTCGCTTCACACTTCAGTATTGGATGTTCTTTCGATAATTAAGCACTCGGCATAGTAAATAGTAACGTGGATTTTAGGCCAAGAACTCATATCACATGTCTTTATAACATTGCAAAATTTAAAAAAAAATTAAATTTTACCTTTAGCTGACGTCTCAATGCTAGTATATATGAGATGTAAGGCCCCATTTAAGTTAGTAACTCACTTGGTCAATACTTGATTATCAGATCAGCAGAGGTATAAAAGACACGATATTTAAAACTTGAATGGATTTTTAATTTGCGATTTTTTCTTCTTTCAAATCTAGATAGGTCCAGCAGGAATCCTAATTATCGGTGCTATAGCGGTCCATTGTATGCACCAACTTGTTGTTAGCAGTCATACATTATGTAAACGGTGAGTGTTCAGTGTATCACGATTTGGAAATTTGAGTGGAGTGGAGTGGAATGGAGTAGTTGTATTCTAAATTTACGCTAGATTCTTTTTATTATATCGAGACAGTTCGTTCGCACTAGCCTAAGATCTTGCCCCGATTTCATAATCATTCCTTAGCTAAGAATTTCCTTAACTTAAATCTGGCAATTTTTAAAATCTTTATAATGTTTTTGTTAATTTTTAAGATATTCATGAATTTAAAGTGCTATTATTTTTAATCACTTCTAGATTAAAATATCTGCATTTGGTTTTGATAAAAATATTCATTAATATTACTGAAGAGATTAATATTTGCTAAATTTAAGTTAAGGAACATCTTAGCTAAGGAATTATTGTGAAACCGGGGCCTGCTCCAAGTTGTATTCTTACCTAAGCGGCGAGAGGCACTGTGATTGACAAGCCGGCGGTTTAGGTCACTCCCAAAAGTTGGATAGACATATGTATTTGAGATGGAATCAGTTCGATCTCTACAATAATGCTTTGTTGTATTTCATAATTTCCTTTGTCCATATGTAGCTCAGTTGGTAAAGCATCGGGCTCTATTGCCGATTGTGGGTTCGAATACCATGAGGCATGTTGTTTTTTAGCAAGTCTCTTGATTTTGCATTGCTGCCGACTTACCCGGTGTCAGGATAATGGACATGCAAGGCATCAATCGATGCAACTGCTGTCTTAGTGAGCTGCCCCCGGTTTCACAATAATTGCTTAGCTAACATTTTCCTTAACTTAAATTTAGCAAATATTGGTAATCTCTTTTCGGTAATACTAATGAATATTTTTATCAAAACTAAATGCAGATATTTTAATCTAGAAGTGACTTTAATAATAGCACTCTAAATTCATGAATATCTTAAAAATTAACAAAAAATTATAAAGATTTTAATTTGCCAGATTTAAGTTAAGGAAATTCTTAGCTAAGGAATGCTTGTGAAGCCGGGGCCTGGCACTTAAAAGTCGTTCTGATTGCGCATTAGGCATATGCATATATAATACACACCGCATAGTCACATCAACCCGGAATAGCCTAGTGCTTGGGCCTATGATTAGGGTTGGTGTAAGAAGTGATGGCGATGACAAGAACTCAAAATAAATATTTCGTTTCTAAAAATTGGTTTTTGGATTAGAAAAAAACAAGTAATGTGTTAATTAGGAGTAATGATAAACATAATAAAAATTCTATTGACGCTGTTTTACAGGATAAAGAAGGATACGCTAAATTATGCTGAAGTATTGGAAACAGCAATAGAAACAGGACCGTTAAAATATCGAAATTATTCTGGAGCTGGGAGGTCAGTGTCATCTACTTATGTTATTTAATTAGATATGTTAGGCTATTAGAAGTAATTAAAATACATGTACATATCCAATACTCACCAAGTACAGTCCAACCTGCCTTAAAGGCCACCTCTATATCAGGGCCACCTGCTTATAAAGGCTAGTGTAATTGTATCCCTATTGTTCTTTGTTCATATTATTTGAACCTGTATATAAAGGACACCTGCCTATAAAGGCCACTTTAACTGGTTCCCTTGGGTGGTCTTTACAGACAGGTTTGACTGTATACATCCATGATTGGAACCTTATGAACAAGATGACTTCAATTACAATTTAAGCTATCTTACCGTAGGTTTACATCTTCAAAAACTTGAATCAGTATCTTTGACTAAAGACACCTTGAAGGACGTTAAGACTATCAAAAGCCATGATAGCAGTTTTGACAAAGTTATATTAAAGATCTTTGATAGAATAGAACTCCATCCTATTTTTCTTAAAACTTTGACCAAATTTGATGGGATTTAACCAATCACAATTCAGATAGAACTAGATCAAGATCATAATTAGTGATACATTTGCTGAAGCACTAATGTTATTTTCAAAATGGATTATTCTCCCCAATAAAAGCAGTACTTTAAAGATACAATTTAAAGTAAACTATCATTTTATACAACTTACTGATGTGGTTGTATATTGTATAATTTTTTCTGTATATGGTATAATTTTCTGTATATGGTATAATTTATGGTATAATTTTCTGTTTTCTGTATGTGGTATAATTTTCTATATATGGTATAATTTTCTGTAATTGTATAATTTTCTGTATATTGTATAATTTTCTATAATTGTATAATTTTCTGTATATTGTATAATTTTCTGTAATTGTATAATTTTCTTTTGTAGAGTAATTGTTAACATATTCCTAATAATTACACAAGTATCATTTGGCTGTGTATATATTGTATTTGTTGGAGACAACATTCAACAGGTATGATGTACCTTCTTACTGTTTCCATATAACACAAATGCTTATGTTACTAGAAATGTTCATTGACTAGAACCAATATTACAAAAACGTAAACTAGGGCTCAGTCATTATCAAGATATCCATGTGACTGGTTGGTTTTATGTCAGAGAATGTAATCAAGTGGTTTGCTCTCGATTTTGATCTTGGAAAATTGTAAATCAGTAAGCTAGCATTATAAATATCTCCATTTCCAGAAACTGATGACTATGTAATGCAATTGCCTAGAAAAAAGATTAAAGTCCAAGTCATTGGGAAATGTAGTTAAATGTAAAACAAACCTTGGAAAAAGAATATAGGCAGTACCTGAAAAAATGAATATTCATTAAATTTGCTAAATAAATTTTTGGTGTTATTGTAAATTATTTAAGTAATTTCTTTTAGAATACATTTTATATGATTTTATACTATTGTCTAAATTGGCTGCTAGTTAAAATTTGAAGTTTCTCATGCAAAGTATTTCCTTAACTGATTTTGGTAAAATATATTTTGGTTTATTGGGTTTCTTTTCAACATCTTGGAAAAAATTTTGGTCTCATAATTTTGGTCCAAGCACTACTGACGAGACTGGTATAATATGTGAAATAAAATGGTATACCATTTCCTGACAAATATTTTCATAGGTTTGTTAAAATTATTGGTATCTTATATTTTGATTTGTTACATATGTTGTATTTCATGTTTTTCAGGTTGTGGAATCGTTCCAGAGTAGTGGACCAGGGATAATTGTATATTTTTCTGGAATTGCTTTAATTCTCATTCCATTTACATTTGTAAAGAATCTGACTACATTAGCTCCATTTTCTATGTTTGCAAATTTATTAAACATTGTCGGACTCATAATAGTTTTATCATATATTGTACGGGATTTGCCAAGTATGGACTCAGTATCAAGTTTTCCAACATGGGACAAGTTTCCTATGTATTTTGGCACTGCAATGTTTGCCTTCGAAGGGATTGGTTTGGTAAGTAACAAAGATATCAACTTGTAGTCAAGTTTTCCACATGGGATACATTCTATGTCACGCTGCAATATATGCAATTCCTGTCCCCGAAGGATTTGGAGTTGTTGTTGTAATATTGTTTCACTTTGCAGCAGCGATTTTTCAGCTATTCTTGAGGAGGTTAACCCTACTCATCTAAGAACAGGGGCCAGTTTCACAATCATTCCTTAAAAATGACACCTTAAATACCAGAATATCTTAAAAATTAACAAAATTATAAAGATTTGTAATTTTGAAAGATTTAAGTTAAGGAAAATCTTAGCCAAGGAATGATTGTGAAACTGGAGTCAGGTTGGTTTAGTAAATAACACATATAGACTGGTAGTCAAGTTTTCCACAGGGCTATGACTATAGGTTAAATTTGCTTTTGTAAAAAAAAGTACATTGACAATACACTGTAACTTACTGATAGAGTATGATCATGAGTTTTTTAATAATAGAGCTAGTAGCTAAACCTGTCTATAAAGACCCCCCATGGTGTATTAAAGCAGGGACTTTAAAAGCAAGAGGTGATTATATAGGTTCTTTTTGGTTGCAGTATGGTGCAAAAAGGTTCTAAAGCACTGAGCTTAATGATCAGATTCTCTCATTGAAAGGCGGTCACTATAACATGTTTAATTATATGTTAAACTGTTTTTGCCATAAATACATTTGTAATGCACCAAACATTCCTATCTCAAGGCCTTTTATTACACTGCAGTTCATCCAGACAAAAGTTTTAACTACAGTGCTAAGTACTTATTTGAGTCAATATATGGGTAATCATACTTATATATCTCATTATAATTTATAATGTTTATTAATTTAGGTCTGTTAATGTTCACACATACTAGTATATTGATTGACTTATATAGGTGTTAGTATTCAATGTTAAACAATCAAATTAATCTAGAAAAAAAACATTTCTGATATGTATGGTGGCTGAATTGTGCCATTTCGCTTTGATGCTTTTTTTTGTCTTCAAAACATGGAAAAAGTGCTTAAGTTAAAAATGAAATTCAAACATGAAAAAGTGCCAAGTAAAAAAGTGAAATTCAAACATGAAAAAGCACCAAACAAATGCCAAAAAGTACAAAAACCATGTTTTTAGCGCCATGCTGAATGAATATTCCACTTTGGCATTTTTCCCACTTTTGAATGCAAAAAAAATGCAAATCAGCCACCATAGATACTTGTAAACATATCTGTCTCATAAATAAGATACAAGTATATCAAACTACCGTACTTATGGTCACCAGTGTCAGATAATAATATTCCAAATTTGTCAACTAAGCATGTTGACATAAATATGCTATTAAAATGCACTTCCTGCACTCAGGTGATCAGAAAGGCTCATTTGTGGAAGTTTATGCATTGGTTGTTTGTTTGTTTTGTATATGATTGTTTTTTTTAGCAACAACATGACTCTAAGCTTTGTTTCAGTACATTTTTGAATGGTGTTTTACACCCCAATCAAGAAATTTTTCATGGTGGAGAAAACCAGATTGTCTTGAGAAACCTTTGGCAAGTGAACTTGCAAACTTTCTCACTTGGATCTGCTCCCAATTGAATTCGAACCTTGATGCTGAGAGGTGCTGTGATTCGTAAGTGCCTGCTTAGACAACTCGACCAATGAGCCCCCCTGTTTAAGTACATGTACTTATTAATTTGTGGTGTACAGTAAAACCTCGTTATAATGCCCCTCGATAACTTTGCCACCTCGCTTATCGCCACACTATTTTGAAGTCCCAAAATCCATTTTGTTTATGTATTTCTTTATGAGCCTCCCCCAATTTATTGCCAAACCCCTTTATAACGCCAAAATTTGACTGAACAAATAGTGGCGATGAATCGAGGTTTTACTGTAGTAACAACATGGAAAAAGTATAATTACCTGTGTTGTTCTGTCTCCAAATATTTTTTTTATATGTTTTAAACTTCATTATTTATTCTGATTTCAGGTGATGCCATTAGAAAATAAGATGAGAAATCCAGAAGATTTTGGTGGCTGGCTTGGAGTGTTGAATCTAGGAATGACAATAGTTATTTGTCTGTATGCAGCAGTTGGTTTCTATGGTTACTTGAGATTTGGTGATCTAGTTTTAGGAAGTGTTACACTAAATTTACCACAAGACAGTTGGTAAGATCCTTACCCGTTTCTACAACTACTTTGAAATCATTAATTTTCGTGATGTTCCAAATTTTGTTGTTTTTGCAAATACCTACAAATTTACATGTCACCACTGAAATAGCATATACTGTTCTAAAACCCTGTCATAAACAGCAAGTAGGTTATATAGGGACCTAAAAGATTATTTCACTTATATTGTGATATCACCAAGTTAAAAGAAATTATCTTTTAAAGCAGACTTAAATGGTTAGAACCACTGTATTTCAATAAAGCCTCTTGATAACTTTAACACTTCACTTTTTGAAGTACCGAAATCCATTTACAGTCCAACCTGCCTTAAAGGCCACCTCTATATAAGGGCTACCTGCTTATAAAGGCTAGTATAATTGTATCCCTATTGTTCTCTGTTCATATTATTTGAACCTGTATATTAAGGCCACCTGCCTATAAAGGCCACTTTTACTGGTTCCCTTGGGTGGCCTTTATAGACAGGTTTGACTGTTGACTGAATGTTTTTGTTTGAAAGCCTCTTTGGATTTATGGCCACTTATAATGCTAAAAATTTGACTGAACAAACAAAATGCTGATGAAATTGAGATTTTACTGTAATTTTCATGGTGTCACAATTTTCATTGTTTCCATGGATATCCTGAGCCATGAATTTACATATCAATGCAATACATTTAGTACATATAGTCCAATCTGCCTTAAAGGCCACCTCTATATAAGGGTCACCTGCTTATAAAGGCCAGTAGAATTGTATCCCACTTGTTCTTTATTCATATTATTTGAACCTGTATAAAAAGGCCACCTGCTCAGAAAAGCCATTTTACTGGTTCCCTTGGGTGGCCTTTATAGACATGTTTAACTGTACATTTATTACAAACTCACATTCAACTAAAACCACAAATCACAAATATATCTTCTAGTGGAATGGTATTTTTGTCTTAGAAATCACAAAAATGGACAACATGAAAATTGTACAACACGAAAATAGGACCCCTCGAAAATAAATTACTCCAGAGTATGTACATTAAGTGATTTTGTTTCATTTCCAGGTTGTCTATAAGTGCCAAGTTAATGTTTTCTGTGTCTATCTCCATATCCTATCTCCTAGTGATGTATGTACCATTCAATATAATATGGCCAGCCATTGAACAGTGTGTTACCTCCAGAAAAGTTAAAATCTACGGCTGGTATATATTTAGAACTTGTCTGGTCATATTTACATGTAAGTATTACTGTTTAACAGTAATCATTCATATTTTAGTAAGTTTACTGGGGGTTAGTCACCTTACCACATGATCAGTACATTCTTAACACTTGTTCCTCATGAAAAATGTTTATGTTGCGAACTCAAGGTATAAGGTCATTTTACAGGAATTTTTAACTTGAGCAATTTCATATGCATTGTAAAGGCTTAGCAACAAAATCCAATAGTATCAATAACGTTTTCTCTTAATCTGGTCAAAATGTTTACATAAATTTCATCCGGTTTCCCAATTCTGTCCTGGCCTATAAAAAAAATGACACTTGCAATGTGAATTCTAGCTATTGCAAGCACGTCATAATATAAAAATTCAGTTCTAAAAACAAGTTCTTGCACACTAAAACCCATAATTATAGTTTGATTTTTATTCAAGAACTTCAATTTTAATAAAACTGAAAAAGGTTCAATTCTAAAAGACAGAAGATTAGGTAGTAATTAAAACGCATAACAAAATCAATTCTCAAGTGTGTGTGTGTGTGTGTGTGTGTGTGTGTGTGTGTGTGTGTGTGAATAATAAAATACAAAAGGTCAAGTTTGAGTACACATATTTTGAGTTTGGTTTTGCAAGTTACATCATTTGACAAAACCCTGGCATGTATTTTATATGCTTAACAATGCTCATTTAATGTTTTCCCCATATGCACCAGTAATTAAGCAATAAAATTCGTTTTTAATCCAAATTATAAATATCTAAATTTATTTCTTTTTTCAGGGGGATGTGCCTCAGCTGTTCCACATTTAGATCTGCTTATTGCCCTTGTCGGTGCGTTTGCCAGTAGTTCATTAGCGTTAATATTTCCACCTCTTATAGAACTCATTACATTATCAGCAGACGGAGAACACATATCTAAGTTAACTATTATAAAGAATATTCTAATTATCCTCCTGGGTATTGTTGGAATGGGTACAGGGACGTATTCTGCTGTCAAGGCAATAGCTCAAAAATTTTAATTTTTTATAAGTTTAATAGTAAAAGACTAAGTCACTAAGAGACTGCCACAAATTATAGTCTAGGATTCTAGATTTTACATCACTAAAACAAAACACAAAAATATAGAGCTTTGTCACATTGTGAAAATTTTGACACCTTAAAAATCGAGCATTATTCAGTACTAGTGTTAAAAATAATGTAATGGTGTTAGAAAAGCCAATGTTATAATGTAAAAAATGAAATGTGATCAGTGCTGGCTTGCAAAAATTTGTTTACGCACAATATGGAAAGACCACATTCTTACATTTTGTGTTAAATTTCTTGAAAAGATTACTTGTTTGGAACTTTTTGAGGGAATAGTGCAATACATTGTATGTATGTATGTTTGTTTGGAATTTTGTATGTAGATACACATATTGTTTTTATGTTAATGCGAGAGAGAGAGAGAGAGAGAGAGAGAGAGAGAGATATTAATATTCCTATCAAGAGCATTTCACTTTTGTATGAACATGTTTGGTTAGAGAATACACAATCTTCTAATTGTAAAATGTTAAAAACTACTTGTTTTTGTAAGTAAATCCTGAATTCTTGAGATTATTTTGTATTTCTTTAAATCTTTTGTTTCTATAGTATTATTATTTTATTATGTATCTGTGATTATTGTATTCATCTATAAAGACTGTATAAATACGTGTATATGTTAATAGAAAGCAATATTTTTATCAAAGCTGGGTAAAAGTTTATCCAAAAATCGTAGTAAAAATTTATTTAGTTAAAGATGTTAACTTCTACCAGGGAAGTGAAGCAGGGTACTCAAGAAGGCTTAGCATCTCCTGATTAGCTAGCTACACCTGCCACATGTGAAATCCAAATTAGGACTGAAAGGAACATGGAACTATGGGATGCCAATTATATCCAGGACAACTTTAGATACAGAGACAACATACTTATCAATGTTATTGTGATGATGGTCATGGCCAATGCTATAAAATTTTTTGAGGGCCTCGATTGTTTTATATACTGCCATCAGATTGTTAACGACCTATTACTTCTTAAATTAAGACAAGACTTAATTTACATATCAATTTATATAACTTAGATTAATGTTATTTACCGGTACATATCATTTTGTTGACATAATATATTACTTTAAATGGTTTATTGTTATCACAGAATTAAAATACTTTAGGTGCTTTTAAAATGTGTTGTTAGTGTTTGTAATATTGCAAAAGATCCAATTTCTGTTTTTTTTGGTTTGTTTGTTATATTGTGAAATCATTTACTTTTGTCATGTCCAATTTTCATGGTCCTTAAGATTCCTAAAACAAATACGATTTTGTGGTTTCTTTTTACAGCTCTTGTATTGGCAGGAGATGAAAATCATCTCAGAAAATTTCCAAGTCCTGAGTGAGGTTCGAACCCATGACCCTTGACTTTGAAAGCCAGTGATGGTACCACTTGGCCATGTCCGCCCATTGTTGTTACAATAATACAAATGTAATGTGACGCTTCATTTTAGATGTAAAGATGTCTAGTTATAAAGCAATAACATAAATGAAGTAATTTTAATCCTATTTGGCTAAACATCCTGAAAGGATCAATGGCACTGTTCCATTCAATGACAAAACCAGTGGATGAGAAATGACAATCAGTGTTTTATAATATTAAATGTTTGGCTTTTTGCAAATTTTAACAGAAATGTTAAGGATTAATATTGTAAATATAAAAAACAATTTTCCTAATGTGAGAAAGTTTGTCAGTTCACTTGACAGGTCTGGTGCTTTTCACCACCATCTCAGAACTGCCTAAATATATAAGTGAAATGATCTTGACTGGGGTTTAAAACAGCATTACTCTACTTCATTCTTTGTAAATAAAAACAAATTCCTAAGCAATTTACCGCCAGTTTTATTTTGAACATTCAAAAGGTAATGAAATCATGGTATGGCACAAAGTTACAATTTAACAAAAACCCAGTATAGCTGCCAATGTAGACAGTTAAAAATTATACAACATGATAAGGAATTCCAATTGACGTATTGCCAGCCAAACCCACAACGTTTCAACAAAGGGCCAGCATGCTTGATTAACACAAAAAGAATGAAAACTCGGCCTGAACTGTGCCGCTTAATGACGTCAATGACACTAGTATGTCATTAGTTGTTGTGACACTGCTTTGGTACCGTGATGGTGGCCAGTGTAGGAACTTAATAGGCATGGCTGGCGATATGTCAATTCTTTCAAAAATAGAAAAATGTAAGATCACTTAACCATTTCAAAATCAACAATATCTAATAAGAAAACAACACAAGTGCAAATTTTGCTGATTGCACTGAGAGAGACAGACATGTAGATACAATGAAGTATTACAGTAACCCCTAAAGTCAGTATGGGGAGGCACCAAAATGAGAACATCACAATGCTTTGGTCATCGGTACAACACATAAAATTTGAACCCTAAAGTCGGATCAAAACCTTTAAAATTAACAGTAAAATTTGAACCCCTAAAGCCAATGAGGGAGCACCAAAATTGACAGTATCACAATGACAATGTTTTAGTCTTTGGAAAAGCAGTGAAAATTTTAACTCCTAAAGTCAAAATCACCAAACTTGACAATTTCACACAGTTTTGGCCATCGGTACAGCACATAAAAATTTAACACCAAAAGTTCCTAAAGGATGCACCAAAAATGACAATGTCACAAAGATTCAGTAAGTTGGGGAGGTATCAAAATTGACAGTAAAATTTTAATCCCTAAAGTTAACCAAGGAGGCACCAAAATTGACAGTATCACAATGTTTAGGTCATCTTTAGGGAGCATATAAAATTAGATTTTCCATTTATGAAATGTCATTTGATTTAATTTAAGTTATTTCAAAACCAGCAAATTAGCCACAAAAATTTGAATCCCTATAATCAGTCAGAGAGGAACTAAAAATGAAAAAATCATAAAGGCTTGGTCATTGGAAAAGCACATAAAATTTTAACCCCTAAATTCAGTACAAAATCACCAAAATAGACAGTAATTTTTACTTTGGATAGGGAGGCACCAATATGACAGTATCACAACGTTTTGGTCATCGATACAAAGCACATAAAATTAGATTTTCCATCAATGAAATCTGATTTGATCTGAGTTGCCATTATATAGCTTTAGGTTTCTGTGGCATACATAAATTATAATGAGCAGTTTTATCCCAGAAGTCCAGTCCTTTCCAACCACACCAACCCTGTAATAAAGTATAATACATATTTTAAGTCTCTTGAATTTCATTTACTTAAAATCCATGAATCGGGCCCTGGTTTCACAATCAATCCTTAGCTAAGATTTTCCTTAATTTAAATCTTGAAAAATTTCAAATCTTTATAATTTTGTTCATTTTCAAGATATTCAGAAGTTTAAAGTGTCACTTTAAGATCACTTTTAGATTAAGACACTTGCATTTAGTTTTGACAAACATATCCATTAGTAGGTCCAAAAACAGATTACCAAATTTTGCTAAATTTAAGTTAAGAAAAATCTTGGCTAAGGAATGATTTTGAAACTAGTGCCTGTTTCTAGAGAAGAAAGCAGAATTAAAACAATTTAACACTTCAGTAATATAATCTTTCAGCTGGAGAGAATTACAGTTCTACCATTACAAGGGGCTTATTCAGCATTTGGCCCCCAAAATACAACAAACATTTTTTTAAAATTTGAGTTGCATATCAATTTGAAGAGTAAATTTGAATCAAGATTATTTCTGCTAAAATGACAAATATAGTCTTTGATGACTGACGATACCAATATATCACAAATATGACATTTTACATTTGTTCATTGTTTTCTGAAGTGGGGGATATTTAGTGTTTACTCCATTTTTTCTGCCAACATCTTGTTTGCCAATTTTCTCAAAAACTATTTAGCAGATTTGAAACTTCACAGGAACTTTTCTTGGAGTAAAATGTGCCATTGGCTATTCATATTTTGATCATTCACATGATTATGGATTTCCAAATTGGGGTTTGTTTGGGGAACACTTTTCAAATAGCAGTTTCAATAACAAACTTGTTTTACATAGTTTTTCCATTGGAGAATATGAGTGCAAATGAGAACAAATGTCAGACTTTGAATGATGTTCAATTACGACAGGTTGCAACAAATATGAAAGTAAAGTTAAACTTGCCTCAAAGGCCACCTCTATATAAGGGCCACCAGCTTCTAAATGCCAGTAAAATATTGTCCCTATTGCTCTTTATTCATGTTACTTGAACATGTATATATAAGTGCCACCTGCCCACAAAAACACTTTTATTGGTTCCCCTTGGGTGACTTTTATGGATAGGTTTGACTGTATAAAGCCTTTTCTAAATTGCACTCTGTATTTGAAGAGTGGTTACAAAATTAACTGATATAAAAATTTCCTTATTTCCAAACAGTCTAACCTAACTTGTCAGTTCCAAAGTTTTTACTTTGCTTCTGGATTGTGATTCGGACATGGATTAGTATGTTTGTTTTTGATTACCTTATCTTGTATAGTTTTTAAGTCCTCTGACCCAGTATAATGTGGGTCCAAAATCAGGAATTTAACATCTCCGGTAACATCATTAAAATCTACACCAAGTATTGTGTGAGCAAGCACACCACCACCTAATAAAAATAATATAAAAGGCATAAATTATAAGCAAATTCGGTGAATTAGGATCCCCTGCCAGCAGTTTTTTTTTGTGATTTGCACTTATGTTCAAAGGTCCATAACTCCAAGGAAAATAAGCAAATCGACTCTGGTTAACAATATGCATTGGATAATTTGCACAGACAAGAATTTTGGACAAACGGAAACTTAAATTTAATATTTTCCTCTATCTTCAAAAGTTGGGGGATAAAAGGTATCTTTATATATATAACAAGTACATGTACATGTATTTACATATCTCAACAGTAACATTTTTAAAAGGTGTATAATTCAAACTACAGTAAAATCTGTATATAAAGACCAACCATAGCTGACTTTTGGATAAATCCAGTTTTACCTCTTTCGCCTTGTTCTCCAACTTAATTATCTCTGTTTTTCAAGGTCTTGGCCAGAATGACCATACCAACTACATAAATTTTCTAGATTTTCTGGATAATTTTCTGTGTACCCAAACTAACCTGGATATATATGAAATCCCAAAGTTCCATGTTCCTTTCATTTTCAATTTGACAGGTGTAGCTAGCTAAACAGGAGGTGTTTGCCCTTCGGAAGCACCTGGCCTCAATTCCCTGGTGGAAGTTAAGATGTTTAACTTAATTTGCCTGTTTTCAAAGTTTTTACTTTGTTTTGGGATATGTACATGGACCGGTATATTTGTTTTTGATTGAACACTGTATAATGTATATATCTAGTATCAATACTAACCAATCATAATAGGTGTTCCTTGAGTCTGAAAATGATTCACCAGTTCTCTCCCTTTAGTACTCATTTCTGCTCCATTATTAACAAACATAATTTTAGAAGTTATCTGTTGGAAAAAAAGAGTTAGATAAAATTACAATTTATAATCTCTCTCTCTCTCTCTCTGTGAATATCAAAGGGCTGTCTTTCTGAAAATTCAACATTTTTAGGATGTTACACTCCAATCCCCAAAAACTTACTTGTACGTTGCCACAATTTATGTTTTTCAAAAATGAAAACATTTTTAGAATTTGACATAATATCATATATTTAGGGACTCATTATTACAGAAAATGACAAGTTGTTACTACTGTAAACACCATGTATAATGTTTCTTGCTATATCACACAATGCCAAAAAGACCATTTTGTTTATCGGTACTCAAATGCAAGATTATTTTTCAGGTTAGACAATGTAACATCTATGTCCTAAATTTTGATAATTATCAGGATAAGGAAAAATCAAAGATTTCATTGTTCAATCCCAAATACATGTTTATAGCATTGTTCCCAAGGTTAACTGCCAACAATAGACAACTTTCCCACTGTCAAAATGTGATTAAAAAATATATTATGTCTATGGGAAATACTTAATATTGTTTGTTTGTCCATAACCATATCTTGTAAATGTGTTTGTGGTAAAAACGATGATGATGAGAATGATGACAATGAGAACGATGATTACGATGATAGTGATGAAGATAATGATGATGATGATGATGATAATGATGATGATTATGGTGATAATTATAATTATGATGATAATGGTGATGATGATGATGATGATGATGATGATGATGATGATTATGATAATGATGACAACAATAATGATGATGATGATGATTATGGTGATAATTATAATTATGATGATGATTATGGTGATGATGAGGACGATAATTATAATTATGATGATGACAATGAGGATGATAATAATGATGATGATGATGATGATGATGATGATTTTCCTTAAAATGTATGTCTTTAAATGTCACTTACCCCTATTAAATGATCTAAACAATAACTAACTTCCATAGAACCAATCCACTGTCTAGATCCAACAAACTTTGGTTCTTTATCTCCAACATCAACCAATGCCTGTTGATAAACAAATAATATTAATGTAAGTCAGTAATAGTAAAACTTAGTATGAATGTAGCAATACGTTTCAAGTTTGCAAAATTGTTGACCTTGACCTGCATTTAAGGTCACATCTTCTTGTCATGAATCGAAAGACTAATGAGCTTGAAACTTCATATATAGCATCAAGACATGAAGCTCTACCAAGTTTTGGAAGCTGGTTGACCGTGACCTACATTCAAGGTCAAAGTGACCTAAAGCTGTAAAATCTTAAAACATCTTCTTGTCATGAACCAAAAGGCCTATGAGCTTGAAACTTCATATATAGCACCAGGACGAAAAGGTCTGCCAAATTTGCAAATCTGGTTGATCGTGACCAACATTCAAGGTCATTGTGACCGAAATAGGTAACTTAATACAATGTATGTTTTCTTGTCATGAACTGAAAGGCCAAGGAGCTTGAAACTTCAAATACTTCATATATGGCATCAGGACAAAAAGTTGTACCAAGTTGGCAAAGCTGGTTGACCTTGACCTTGCATTATTATTTCTTTGTACTGGTGCAAGCATTATGGTGAACATAGTTTATATTGAACACGCCTCTGGTGTTATATTGCCAGGTTAATATTACATTAAGATGGAATGGATATGACCAATAATCATTATTAACACATACCTGTTGTATTTCTTTGTGAGAGGGTATTGGTTTGTCTGTATATCCATGTAACCTGAACCAAGATACCAGAGTTTGTAGTGACCTATATCCCCATTTATTGTCATAGCAACACATACCTGTTGTATTTCTTTGTGAGAGGGTATTGGTTTGTCTGTATATCCATGTAACCTGAACCAAGATACCAGAGTTTGTAGTGACCTATATGCACATCCCCATTTATTGTCATCAAACCTGTCCTGCATGTAATGATGATAACTATAAAGACCATCTACTAAGGCAATTGTTCCATCTTTCACTGAAATTATAAAAGAAACTATCACAATAATCTCAATACAATATACTTGAAATATCCAGAAGTCCTATGTCTAAGACCTTGAACACTGGACCAAGAAGAAATAGATTTCACACATTACATACAGTATTACAGAACATCTAAATGTTTGTGAAAAATGTTGGGTTTTTTTTAAAAAAAATGTTAAATCACAATTTTACAGAATAAGATATCTTTTATTTAAGAAATGACATTCTGATCATGGTATTTAAAGAGGTAATGTGCAAGATAGTGTGACGCATGCCAAATTTGATAAAGGGCGAAGCAGAAATGTCATTTCTTATATTTACAATTCTTTCTTTCAATAAATATTTTGTACCTATATTTGTTTCAACTCTTGGCACTATTTCTTCCGTACCTGCTCCTGGGTTTGTTTTTTTATGCCATGTGAGATTGGTGTAACCTTTAGTAACGTCATAATTAAAAGACAATCACATAACGTCACCCTGTGAGGAACATGACATCATCTTGCAGGAAAACTCATCTGCATCAAGGGTCATGACCCCTATTGACTTTCAACGGGAATTGCAATACAATTGCTTCAGCATGTTTCATCGAAGAGAGATACAGTCATATTGTAAAAACAGTACAATGTCAACAGATGTGATTCAATATCAATGGTAATTATTGTTCACCATTAGTGCTTAAAAGTTTTCCTGTTACATGAAATGGAAATAATGGTTCTGCCCTTAGCAGCGAACTAAAATAGGCAATGTCTCCTGTCCAAATAAAATATTTTTTCTAAATTTTTAATTTTATTAAATAAAACATTGTTTAAATTAAAAAGTTCTGTTTTAGTGTTAACATCTACCATATACTGTGAAATTATATATTTTTGTGGCGTCCAATTTTCATGGTTCTAAGTAAAAAAATACCATTTTCTATGGTGGTAAGTTTGTGGTTTGTGAGTTTCAATTTAAGGTAAGTGTGTACTATAGGTCAATTACTACATGTAAATTTGTTAGACATGTTTTTCACAAAGACAACATAAATTGGGACACCATGATAACTAATGATTTTACAGTATGAAGTATAGGGGCGACATCATTGTTTGACTTACGTCCTGAGGCAGGTAATCCTATATGAGGGTTAATTAAATAACCATATCTTGTAACATCTTCTGGAAACATTATTTTATTTCTTCTCTTAAATACAGGTTTGTCTAGCGGTAAACATAGCATTGTGTGTAGCTCTTTTCTTCTTTCTTCTACAATATAGATTTAATCATTTTTATTAATCGTATCAATTGTATTATAGTGAAAACTTGAATAATTCTGAGTACAATATACTTAGCTTGAAGTACAAGGGGCTTAACTTGATGTTCAAGGGAATTTACTTGAAAGGGACTTATCATAAAATACAAGGGACATAACTCAAAGTGCAAAGGACTTAACACAAAGTGCATGAGACTACATAACTCAAAGTACAAGGGACGTAACTTGAAGTACGAGTGACTTCACTCTTAACTTAAATGTGCAGTTACCTTGTCTTCTGAAAAACAGAAAGTCATATTCTTCTTATTATGTATACCAAGTTAAGTGAAAATATCTCCAACAATTTTGGAGGAGTATGCTGGATAAATTATTATGAACTGAAATATGGTCAATGCCTTACCATAAATATGCCCAGTCTCCAGAAATGGGCATATAAACAAACTTTTTTCTACACTCACCTAACTGTTCATCAGTTATGTTTCAAGGATACATAATGGTATAAATACTCTGTTTGTTATGTGGTTGTAGGAGTAGGCCAGACAAACTATTATAGATGGATGGATGGGCGGACAATGAAAGTACATTGTTTATCTAGAAATGAGGTTAAAAAACCCGTACATTATCTTCCACTCACCTAAATGTTCATCAGTTATGTTTCTAGGATACATAATGGTATAAATACTTTGTCTGTTATGTGGTTGGAAATGAAATGCCTCTGGTGTATAAAATGATTTATCCTGAAAAGTAAGAAGTGTTAAACTTTAAGTTCACTAAAGTAAGCCAGGACTCATATATACAAGCAAAATTAATCAAAATATGAATTGCATACTGTAAATTGTAAATTATTTTTCATATAAATTTGCAAGAGTAACAAGATGCAACATAAAAATTTCATGAACATTTGATTTTATTACACAATTTGCATATCCATATAAGTTACATACGCTTGTATTTAACACCATTATCAAATCAAAAATGTTTACTCAGTTCTCTTAGGAAAAATTTATCAAACCTCTCATGGCCAAAAACTATAAAATTTACCAAGCCCTCTTAGGACCATAAAATAAAGTTGTTTTAGGATAAGATGTCAGGAAAAAAAATTTTGTTGGTCCTTAGAACTTAAACATGATGAAAGTTTAATTGAATCTTTAAGGACCAGAACATGATGGTTCACATCATAACATGTATCTTGATAATAGTTCATCAAATTATTATGACTCCTGATTAATTTAAAACAGTGAAGTGAATGAGCATTGGGGAGGGGACTTCATATGTTGATCTTCACCACCAAATGACATTGTCAGCATTTGTGGAGCCCAGATTATGAGGTAGAATTTTTTTGAATAAATGAAAACTTACTGTGGAATGTCGTAAAACACAAGCCCTCACAGCATTGAGTTGATTACATACTGATGTTGACATTACTTTGGCTAACTCTACAACAGGTGTGTCTTGTGAGACTACAGATAATGCATCAAGTTCTACTGTCATATCAACTGTCCTAAAATCATCTACAAAATTGGAAATTTAATTGAGTCAAATTATGTATATTTACCAAGTTATCTGGATTTTGTGGGCAGAACCTAATTTGAGAAAGTTTGTCAGTTCACTTGCCCAAGTTTCGAGGTTTTCTCTTGGCACTGACGTTTCCTCCACCATCTCAGAACTGACCACACTGTGAACAGCCATTGCATTTGTAATTGTGATGCAACAAATAAAACAAAAACATGTCAATCCATGTTTTAATCACAATCATAAAAGAAAAGTCAAAACTTTGCAAACTGGCAAATTTATTTGAACACCCGAACTTCTACCAGGGATTTGAAGCAGGGTGCTCTGGCAGGAAAAGTACCTGCTAGCCACAACCGCCACATGTGAAATTAAAATTTGGAATGAAAGGATCATGGAACTATAGGAGGTCAAATACATCCAGGATAATCTTAGGTACTGAGACATCATACTTATCAACAATATTATGATTATCTCTAATTTTTTGGGGATCTTGATAAGCCTAGGCTTGCAATATCCTTGAGACAGCAATTGACGTATCACCGGCCACGCCCACAATGTTCCGTCAAATGGCCGGATGCTTGATTTACACGCAAAAAAGAATGAAAACTCGGCCTGAATTGCACAGTTTAATGACGCCACTGACACTAGTATGTCATTAGTTGCTGTGACGCTGCTTTGGTACCGTGATGGCGGCCAGTGACGGAACATTGCCGGCGTGGTCGACGATACGTCAATTAACTTGTAAGGTTTATTAAACTAAAATCATGTTTCAGTATAGTCCCCCCCCCCCGAGTTGTTTAGTTCAACTTTTACCTTGTTTTTGTGATATAACAGGTGAACACGATGGAATTTGCTGTAATGCCTTCTCTCCACTGATTTGAAAATACATCGTAAAATCAAGATATTCCTGTAACAAAAATGGCACAAAATAAATTATATACATGTATTATAATGGGTAAAAACAAAATCTGAAAATTCAATAGAATTTGGAAGTCTTTTAATCATTTAAGTTAAACCTGGACTCATTGCCGCCATTTTTTCAGTCTGATTCTGGCATTATAAAAGGTTTTGGCAATAAATTGAGGAAGAATTGTAAGAAATAACAAGAAGTGAATGTTGGAACTTCAAAATATTGTGGCAATAAGTGAGGTGGCAAAATTATTAAGGGGCATTATTATATAAAGAATTTACTGTTTTATAATTAGAATTTAAAAAATCTGAATTTTCAATAGCAGTCATGGGAACAAATGCTGACGTCATATTTAGACAGACAGCCATACATCATGATGACGTATGGTCTGTGACGTTCTCAGCTTGTTCAGATTGTTGTATGTATAGGTGTGTATGTGAGATTAAGTGACTGAACGAGTGTGTGAGAATATGGCAATTAGTTAATGTTTATTTTCATAAATGTTGAATAAACATTTATATACATTGTACTTTGTACGTTAGTGTTTGTTCCCTATGACATAGATTTACAAAAACATAAATTGTATGAGTTAAACAATACTAAAATTTAATAGAACTTGAAAGTCCTTAGGTCATCATACACAATGGCACACTAATCAGCATTTAATAATTTACATTTAATTTCGCATGAGATGATATTAATTAAATACTGTATGCTTGTCAGTCTGATTAGTTTAATCAATGATTTTAGTGGAAACGGAAAACATTAATTAGTTTTAAAACTAAATTTTCAGTTTCATGAAATTCTATTTTACTTACGATCCTTTAAACAAAACTTGCTAAAACATTTGGATGGTATGCAAGAATTTTTTTTAAAAAATAATTAAAGTACCCAGTAATAGAATTTTGATCAAGGGGCCCGGGAAACTAAATTTGTGGTATTTTACATGTATTTTCGGTATACCAATAAAGTTGTTTTACCATTTTTGAAAGTTTTGTTGATTTTCTTGTTTTCTTCTTTGTAAAGCCGTCATCGTCATCTATATAATCCTGTAGAGTATTACAGTCCAGATTTTCTGATATGCCTGACAGTCTATCTACACTAATTATAACATTACTATTGACTAGGTGGAAAAAACTACAGTCTGATTCTACACTTTCATAAACAGTCTCTATCTCTGATGCAAAACCAGTCTTCCAAGAATCTGAAAATATAAGGAATATAGAAAAATAAAGGTTATAAAATCTATTTTTCTGTAATTAATACATAATTGATGTATCGCCGACCACGCCCACAATGTTCCGACACTGAGGGCCATCACAGTACCAAAGCAGCATCATGGCAACTAATGACATACTAGTGTCAGTGACGTCATTAAATGACGCTATTCAGGCCGAGTTTTCATTCTATTTGTGTGTTATTCAAGCACATCGACCCTTTGTCGGAACACAATGGGCGTGGCCGGCGATCCGTCAATTACATGTTGAAATGTGTCATATTATGTCAATACAAAGTTATTATAACTCTTGCATGTTTGTTGTTTACATGGCAAGCTAATTTATAGTAAAACTAGACAGAAGAACATAACAAAGGAAAGAATATGCAACTGAAAGTTGCTATTAAATCTACTTTCACTAGCATAGTGATGCAGATAAAAAAATATGGATCAAAACTTTTATCACTTTGAATTTGATTGGAGTTTTTCATCTAGTCACTGAAGATAAAGTCCATTCTTTTACCAAAGTAGCTAGACACCTCTAGCATTGCAGTTTAAGCAGTACAAAACCACTGCCTGTCATTGTAATGAGCATAAGTTTATGATCTCAAACTTAGCATTGATCACTTATAATTCCCAATTTTGTTCTCACCAAGAATAACCACCAACCTTTGGTAAGTGAACTGACAAACTTTCTTTATAGAAATGAAGTTAAATTTTCTTTTTGTTATGGAAGTATGAAAGAATTGGATATTTTGCACACTAAATAATTTGCATAGCAAATTATGTTACGTGTGTAATGTACAATTCTTTCATACTTCCATAACAAAAAGAAAATTTAACTTCATTTCTTATAATTCAATTTATAATTTTTTTTAAAAACAACAAATAAGTGTATGTGATACTTTTACAACTTTGTAATGTGTCAACAATGTAAACATTGGGATGTAGGTCAGAAAAGTAGTTCCGGCAATGAAAGTTGGAGAGGAGCCAATTCTGTCATGGAAAAATAACACAAAAGATCTGACCAATCAAAATGCTTGAAACAAACGAAAATTGAATTATACACAAGTATCTGACTGAGTTGTATTCAAACCTAGGTGATGAGAGGCACTGTAATCCATAAACGCACACTTTAGCCCACTCAACCATTGAGTATCCAATATTTACCTATGACCTCAATGAGAAAATAATTACCTATTTGACCTATATCTATTGATAACGGTAATGTACATCTTGTCCGTAATAATTGTTTATTGTCTAAGAAATCTTCCTCTGTTATTGTAACAACGGCTTGTCTGACATCATATCCTTCATTACACACATAAAAATCATCTTCTGATATTCTGTCTACATTATCCTGATACACACATACAACTAATCTGTCTGAATCACTCAATAACTAAAATAAATAAAACAGGAACAAGTTACAAATCAAATAAGATGTCATTGAAAAGTGTCCCCTCAAAAAACCCAAATGAGAAATCCTTGTTTTCCCCACCATGTGCATGATCAAAATAGGAATAGTCAATGAGAAATCTACTCCACCCAATGATTGTTCCAGTGAAGTTTCAAAAAGATTTGTTAAATATTTTTTAAGTGGGGTGGCAGACAAAATGTTGGTGACAGAAATGGAGTACATACTTTCCCATTTGGAGGACACAATTATTGTTAATTATATTTCCCCATTGTCTACACCCTGATGTTATTGTTGCATTTGACACATCATAAACCTCAAGATAAATACAAATTAAATATTTTCAACAACAATGTCCACAGCAAAAGTAAACATCCTTTGTATTATATAGTCGAACTTGTCATGAAGGCACCCTCTATATAAGTACCCTTGCTTTTTAAAGTCTAGTAAAATTGTATCCCAATGCTCTTTGTAGTTTAAAATTAACTTTAATGCCCTAGTCAAGATTATTTCACTTATATTTATGCTGTCACTTCTCACCTGATGAAAGAAACTGGAGTGTCTTACGGAAACCATTGTTTTTAGGCAATTGAACTGACAAACTTTGTCACACTAGGATTTGTCCCCTAGTGACATTTGACCATAAGTCATTTACAGGCGCTGCCATCTGTAAGTTAGTGTTGTTTCTCACAGTTTAAACATAATTGGTGAGAGGCACTGTGATCCATAAGTGAGCATTTTTCATTATTCCTAGTGCATTAAATATTTGTTACTCATCATTACCTGATTAACTTGTAACTTTTTAAGTTCTTTTGTAATACTTTCTACATCTGATTTTGACTTCACAGAATAAAACAATCCACAAATATCAATTCCTGTAAAAATAAACAAACCAATAGGAATCAATAAAAAATTCATTTGTATTTTGAAAATTAATAAACATTTCATACAAAAATTAAAAGACAAACAACTCTAAATATCTACTCCTGTCACTTAATATATTTCAATTTATCTAACAATAGACCAGTTTTTCGAACTGATGAAATACAAGTCTTATTGAACAGGTATGATACAGAATCTTGTATCACCCCACTGTGGTGATACAACACCCCACTGTGGTGATACAACACCCCACTGGGGTGATACAACATTGGTGGTAAAGTACACATGCACTTTTAGTCAGATTACTCATTGTGATGTCATTGGGGAATCTCCGATTTGTCAAACGTAAATAATGACGCCATTACCACAGAACATATGTCATGAAATAGTTCATTGTTTTTCTGTGATTAAACATAATTTTTTACATAAAGTGGGGTTTTTATAATTTTAATAAACCTAGTTGGAAATGTTAGATAAAAATATCATTTACACAATGTGTATGTACAACCATTTGTATCAGGTCTTGTTCTTTTTTTCAGTAGCGGTATCACTACTCGCCGTGCTTGTTTGACTCTTGCGATACCTGCTTTTGAAAAAAAGACTAGACCCAATACAAAGAGTTGTTCATACACATTGTGTACATAATATATATGTATCAACATTTAAATCTTTTTATACGAGTACAGTTAAACCTTGTTATAATGTCCGCCTTGCTTATTACTACAGTACTGTATTTTAAAGTTCTATAACCTCCTCTCGAAGCCTGAACATCTTCACCTAGTCATAGTCACGAGTATGTTAAGTGGAACTACTGTATATTGCTTTATTTTCACGGTGTCTAATTTTCGCGGTTTGACGATGACTAGTGTATTCGTGGTGTCATATTTTCACGTCTTATCTGATTTAAGGAAAACGACTCTAGCAAGATTAATGGTTGGTAATACCAGTGTCTATTCACGATGGTTTAATTTTCGTGGGAATACACTTGACCGCAGATATAGCAAAAATACAACCATAGTGAAATATAAGCATTATACAGTAGCACTAGTTACAGTGTAATAATAATAAAAAAAGTCAGTGGAGTAATAAGAGTTTTGCATGGAGGAAACCAGAGTGTGCAGAGAAAACCACTAGCCTTCAGCAAGCAAACTGACAAATTTTCTCACACTAGGACTGAAGCAACAAAAGTAGCGACAGACAGAGGCAAATGTAAAGGACTTGTAAATGGCCCGTTTCTCCTCTGGGAGAGACGGAAATAAGTCAAAATCTGTCCCAAGTGAGATTTAAACCTCAGCAGTGAAAGGTGCTGTGATCTGTAACTTCTGGTGTAAACAACTGCGCAAATAATGACAGAAGTAAAGATAATAAACAGAAATGATTGCCATACCACCGGGTAAATACTGCCGGACATCCTCAGCTTGTTTATGTAATCTGCTGGGATCTAAACTGCTGCATCTGACACAGGTTATGACATTCTGTCTTCCACATTCTAAAAGGAACCCACAATTAGTTGTGTCAGTGTTGCTGTTTGATGACTTTAAAATCTAAAACAAAAAATTATAACTTATTTACCGGTATTTTTTGACTGCTTAATAATGATTGCAATAATTAAATGAAGAATATTGATTATCACGATACCAGTTGCAACAGATTAAATCACCATATCATCTATATTGGACATGGTATTTAGAGATGGTCTTTTCAATGTTTTTTGACAGAGAAAAAAAGATATATAAATATACTGAACAAATCATGTTCAGTGTTTATTAAATAATTCTTCAAATACTTCTGTCTACATTTTTATGAAACACAGAAACTTTCAAAAATCAAATAATTTTTCCAAAATAAAATAATTAGCATGGTTTAATTCATTGATTTGTAATGATATCATAATTTTCCTACAGTGCTGTGATACCCATTTTTGTCGATGATAATATCTCTATTCCATCTCTTAAACCCTTCCTCTCTGTGACAACCTTCTTTTGAAGTACAGCATTCAACATGTTACTGACAACGCTATATTTTGGAAACAATCTTTCATAATTGGATTTACATAAATAGTGTATAAAGCTTTCGAAAGCAATGGGAATATTGCTTTAGGGATTACTTTAAGACAGATAGACCATGCTATGATTACTGTGTATGGGTAACACGTGTATGTTAGTGATTGCCAATCAAAATTTCGTAGGACTCTTCTTGTGAAAGAGTTAATTTTGCCTTTACAGATTCAACTATTTTTCATGCAGGTAACTGCGGTTTGCCACAATCTGACAATTCTTGGTTAAAGAGGCGTTGTTTCAATAAAGCCAGCATGGCGACGTAAATTGTTTGCTACGTTTTGAGGGTTTGTATTTATTTTCTTCTTGAAAACCTACTGAAATGGCTGCATTTAAGCGCCATGTGGATTTAAGGTCTCAGATAATGACAGGTCTCTGTTCCATATGTGCCAAATTTGAGATGGGATACAACCATACTCAAAACTAAAATCGACAAATGAGTATTCTTCTGTTATTCCTTTCATTTAAAATAACTAAATGGGGGGTTTAAATGCTGCGTAGTCAGGATGTACAAAGCATATTGTACATACGTACCTCAAGTACCTGTTGGTGAACGTAAAATCTGTCTTCGTCAGCCATAGTTAACCAACTTCCGGTTCGTAGCAATGGCGTAAAGTAATATCCATGTACATCATTTTAAATCTTATACCAATTTCAAGACATTGATATAAATAATATATAATAACAACAAACACAATGACGTATAAAAAAGAATATTTGAACACAAAAATACAGGTGATTCAAATGTCGTAAACCAACCGACAGACCGAAAACCGGTTTACGTCGTCTGCTAATCAACTTTCACTTTGTCCCGAGGAGACTTATGTTTCAAATATGTTCTTTGAAAAATGTCGGCATCTACTGATAACAGATTATCATATCTACAAATATCGACATGTGCTGGGTTGTCTGGTGTGATCGGTCGCAGTTTTACTGCACCTTTAGATGTTTTAAAAGTGCTTACACAAATTGGCGTTTTACAGTCTGATCGTGGGATAAGGTCCCTGGCATCAAAGATAAAAATCAAAGATGGAATGCGAGGCTTCTGGAGAGGAAATTTTACTAGCTGTGTTAAATTGTTCCCACATTCTGTCATACAATTTACATCATTCAATCAGTTAAAATGGACATTTTCAGATGAGCTTGGAAGATTGAGTGCTGGAAAATCAATAATCGCTGGGACATTAGCCGGCATAAATGCCACACTTTTCACATACCCATTGGATTTAATTAAGACTAGATTAATTGTGCAACCTTTTGAGAGAACCAAATATGTATACAATGGTATTGGACATGCATTTATCACAATTGCAAGACAAGAAGGAATATATAGTTTATATAGAGGGTTTTCGGTAACTCTTGCAGGTGATTCAAGTTTTGACATTTAAAAACCAATGTGCCCTTGACTGTTGTTATTACTTTAACTTAATCCCTTTATTTCAATTACAAAATGAAGAATAAATAGAAATTTTATAAAAAATTAATCTGTGGCCCAAAGAAAAATCCTATATTGTGCTGCACACTTAAACATTTTAGTTGTTGTTGCAATGTTATTTAACATATACCAGCAAGTCTTCAGCTGCCTACAAAGAGATCAAGTATATTAATCTCTGAAAAAAACATTCATTTTACTGACACTGGGTGAACTAGTCCATATTCTGTCTTAATTATTAATACTGAATGCCAGGCGAGAAAGTATCTCAAATTTTTGAAGTTTTTTTAGGATCTGGCTGGGTTTCGAACACATGACCTCCCAATCTTGAGGCAGATGCATTACTACTGATCCACTAAATGACTTTTGCATTCATTTTATATTTCAGGTAGTATTCCATATGCAGCAGCTACATACACTATGTTTGAGTTACTGGATTTGGTTTGGATGAAACCAAGATATAGACTTCAGCCAGTGGAGATAATGATACAAGGGAGTTTGGCATCAGCTATAGCTTTGACAATTACATTTCCATTTGATATTGTCAGAAAGAAAATGCAGGTAAAATAATTTTGAAGGTCAAGCAGAAATCAGAACATCAACTTTCCAAGCACTTGATAATTTTTTTAAGTTTGTAGATCACTTAAATCAAAGCAGTCAGTTAAGGGATGTTGGAGAAAACTGGGGTGTCCAAGGCCATTGACCTTCACCAAGTGGACTGAAAAACTTTCTCACACTAGGATCTGCCCCGAGTGGCATTACAACCTGGGCAGAGAGAGGCACTGTGATCCATCCATAAGATTCTGATTTAGACCACTTGGCTTCCGAGGCCCCATCATCCCAAAGGATTCTTAGGACAAATGGGACTTATTAGGGAAAATAATTTCAGAAACATTTAAACTCTATGCTAGGGGAAACTGTTGAGGTCAAAGTTCAAAATCTATCAATTCTAGTTTAAATCAATTTAGCTAAATTCAGGGGCCTCTATGACCAAGCATTCTAAAGCTCCTCTCACCACCAAGGTTCAGATCTCTCTCGGGACAAATTCTAATGTGGGAAAGTTTGTCAGTTCGCTTTCCAAAGGTTAGTAAGTCGTTGTCTCCAGACACTCTGGGTTCCTCATCCATCACAAAAATGACCACCTCAATACAAGTGAAAAAATCTTGACTCCGGCAACGGGCATAAAACTACCATTAATTACCCCACTTTACTCCATGTAGCTGAGAAAGTAAAACAAACAGTAAATTTATCATCATTGATTCATGTGATTCAGAATTGTTTGTTTCAAAATATAATTATGATTTATGTATTTAACTGATAGAAAAAGCTTATAATACTTTGAGCAGAAAATAATTTTTTGCTTTTGTAAAGTTTAAACTTCAAATATTTCCATATTTTGTCTCAGGCACATGGTAATTTTATCAAGCAGCCATGTGGTATTGACTTCAGAAATGGGTGGGAATGCTTCAAGTCTATTATTTTACACCATGGGAAGAGAGGACTCTGGAAAGGAATTTTACCAGCAATTTTAAAGGTGGGTTTTGCTGAATTGGTTAAAAATGAAACACTGCTACATCAATGTTAATCCCCTTGCTTTTATAATTGTCACAAGTACTGTATCTTTACCAGTCTAAGTCCATAAAGTATTAAATATTGGTTAAAGTGACCTACTTTATTTTAACTTTAAAGAAGATTCATTGATGTATGTCACACAAAGTTTAAAGACTCTGCAATATATATTGCCTAATGAAAAACAATTTGTTAGAAAATTTTAGCATTTAACTTAACCTAGCCCAATAAAGAATAAACTACGGGTCACAGTTATCTACATTTAATTGATTAAATTGATTACACAGAACATTCTTCATTGGATGTTCACACACAACGTTTCATGACTTAAATGCATAGTTATACTAACACAGGGTCTGTGAGGAAACCCAAAACCCACTTTTTAGTTTGGCCTCACCAGGAATATGTCTACATGTTTTAATTTCAGGTAACACCATATAATGGAATTATGTTTATGTCTTATGAATTATGTAAAAGGTTTTCATTATATCACAATGGATACAGTGACAATCCGTTCACAGAAGCAAGGAGTGTGTTGGACCAAAACATAGACAGAGACGAGATGCAGGATATTAGCGACTATGATATAGAGCTGGATATAGAAGTCTTTGATGACAATGATGATGACTCTTGACAGATGTGTGTTATCTAGCATACAACTTAAACCTGTATATATAAAGACCACCCACAGGTCCCAATGGACAGGTGAACTTTATAAATTCAAATAAAAACAAACAAAATTGATTTCTTATTGTGACATTTTATTATAAAATGCTTTTTATTGAACATATGTAAAGTGAGACACATATACATGACTTACATAATTATATATATATGGACAGATAAACATGATAAATCACACATCTTATTTCATTGTTGATAAAAAAAAAAATTACGGTTAAAAAATTAGCATTATGCGCTTAGAATGATAATATATTAATGTACAATAATCTACAAAATATGATGATAAAAATAGCTCATCATTTAATTAGTTTTGGTAATTAAAATGTTAAAAAAAATCAAAAATAAGTCTCAACAATTTTAGTGAAATAGCACTAAAATCTTCAACAATTTACATCATGTACATGTACATGTAATTTAGAAATAATTATTATAATGTATATCATTAATAAAAAAAACAATTTTTTTCCTCTTATTCATTTTTCAAATTTAAACCAGATTATTGGTAATAATATTTGAAAATTTTGAACAAATCAAAGTTATTATGGAGATATATTGAAGTAGCATGAATGTTATTTGAATAAAGAAGTTCAAATTTAAACCAGACCATTGGTAATAATATTTGAAAATTTTGAACAAATTAAGGTTATTTTGTAGATATATTTGAATAAAGAAGTTCAAATTTAAACCAGACTGTTGGTATTCAATACTAGTATTTTGAAAATTTTCAACAAATTAAAATTATTAAATATATGGATATATTGAAGTAGCATGAATGTTATTTGAATAATAAAGCTTCTAATTGATAATGAAGGCTGTAAGCTGTGTAGTTCATGTGCAACAAGGACAGTTACAATTCTCAATTTATCGCCACCTTTTGTGTTGTCAAATTTTGGTGTCAAACAGGAG
This sequence comes from Anadara kagoshimensis, assembly GCA_021292105.1. Taxonomy (NCBI): domain Eukaryota; kingdom Metazoa; phylum Mollusca; class Bivalvia; order Arcoida; family Arcidae; genus Anadara; species Anadara kagoshimensis. The sequence continues at coordinate 31,065,676 of CM037873.1, read as the reverse complement.
TTTGGCAATAAATGGAGGTTAGCTTATAAAGAAAAATATAAAAAATGGATTTTAGGACTTCAAAATGGTGTGGAGATATGCGAAGGGGCAAAGTTATTGAGGAGCATCATAACAAGATTTTACTGTAGGTCTGAAAAAGTTCACCCTTCAACACATATACTGAACATCACCTTTTCTGGGAACAATTAGCATTTTACATGCTCATGTATTTGTTTTATTTCATGTTCATGATAATTGCAAATTACTTAAACATAAACGTTTTAATAGATGCAGATACAATGGAAAAATAAAATCTTGTCTGAATTCTTCGGACAAGAACTAAAAAACAGACAATATAAAAACATACATGCCATATTTCCCAGATTTTGACCCTTTTTAAAACCCGATCACTGGGACATACAAAATCCCGGAATGTTCACCATGTCCTGAATTTTAAAAAACCTGAAACTTCTAAGTCTCGTAAAAATGCAGTCATATGTCATGGTTAAATTTCTTTATAAAAGATTGTTTTTGCAATAAAAATGTATCACAAGTTAACTTTTATTTACTAAATATATCCATAAAGACTGACATTACACTTTTAAACTTGTTTTTATACAATTTACATCTTTTATTTTCTAGATAATGTTCATCATGTATTTGTATGGAATAGACATCTGGTAAATAAATCCACTATATGATCCCTTAGTGTCCAATAATTTTAAATATTTTACTGTCAAAAACATGGTAAAATGAAATCCATGAAATGCTGTATGGCACATGATTACATTATAGCACTTTTAACTTCTTTTTTTTCCAAATTAGGGTAGGGTATCAAAGAGTTTTGAGGAAAAAACCAACAATATGCATATCAACAAAACATTTATGTTTTACAATAAACAGGTATTCTGATGATAGAATACAGTCAAACCTGTCTTAATGGCCACCTCATTTTTTAAAACACTACCTTCTGTCTTACAAATTGGGTTCTAAAATAAAGCAAACTGCATAATGACAATGTGTGCAATAACTTAGGATCCTCATTGCAAAGATGTTATAATGTGACAGTGCATTATTTGTTTTGAAGAATTTAATGGACAAATGGGAAATTTGAGCCTTTATTTGGTAGTAATTTTAGGCAAACAAAATCACTGAGACCAAACTTTCTGGATTGACTCAACAATGCAATGAATGAGAGGTATCCCAGAGATGAATGCACACTGATATTGTATGGCCCCCAGATGCTTGCCATTAAAATAAAAGTAACTCAGAATTCCTGTTTACACTACAAACTAATGCACTACCAATGCGGACTGATTGACATGGAAACTATGAATATTTTGATTACCAATCATGGGGTCCTTGAAGGACTTACAATTAAAGGGAGATAACCCCAATCCAAAAGTTGTGGAAATTTATAATCCATGTTTCATGCCTGGCCCCAAAAATGCCAACCTCATTTGGCGGTGGAAATCAAGGCTTTTTATGATGATGAAATAATTTAAATTCTATGTATCATTTTAATATCATCATTTTTAGTTTATTTATGATAACCAACATTGGTCATGTGATCAATAGAAAAGATGACAGAGTCAGCGATTGTTAATGGTTACGAGCTCATTACATCAGTGACCTCATTTGTATTAATGTGCCATATGATGGTGGTAATTTGAATGTAAAGTTTTGAAAACATTTAATTGTCATTAAAATTATAAATCTTATTGCAAAATTATTTTTGAATTAAATAATAAGAAATAACTTTGATATACTTTTAGTTTATCATTTTTAACCTGCAAAACCGGTGTGTAAACTTTTGTATAACCCGATTAGCGGAGTTACACAGTTTACATGCCGGTTTTGTGGGTTAAAAATGATAAACAAAAAAAATATTTAAGTTATTTCTTAATTAATGACCCATTAAGATTCAAAATGCCAATATGTGATCTTTAACTTCAATACAATGTGTATATGTTACTCAATTTCTTTGAATTTTTAAATAAAGTGAATTATATACAAAAATTTCATAATTTTTTTTAAGTAAAACTCCTATTTTTATTTGGCCATAAAAACCAAAAAAAAAAAAAACCAAAAAAAAAAAAACTAGCCAATTAATTTGCGAAATACACAGAATTATTTACAGAATAAATTATGTAAATTATGTATTTTAATACAAAATTCAAATGTAAAATATATAAAATGTACTTTCACCATCAAATAAATGTCATATATAGTAAAACCTTGATTTATTGCCACCATTTGTTAAAGTCAAATTTTGGCATTATAAAGGGGTTTGGCAAAAAAATTGGGAAGCTTAAAACAAAAACTTATAAAAAGTTTGGTGATAAGCAAGGTGACATGAAAGGGCATTATAATGAGGTTTTACTGTACTGGTGTTAAAACACTAGTTTCAAGTATTTAAATCTTAAATCCAGTGCAACTACCTATAAAGTCAGATTTTGGAATTATAAAGGGGTTTGGTGATAAAATGAGTGAAGCTTATATAGAAAAACATAGAAGAAATGGATTTTTGGACTTAAAAAATAGTTTGGTGATAAGCGAGGTGACATTGAAAGGCTTTATAGTGAGGTTTTATTGTACTGGTGTTAAAAAGCTACCTGTAGTTTCAAGATTTAAATCTTGAATCCAGTGCAACTACTTATTAAGTCAGATTTTGGCATAAGCGAGGTGACATTGAAAGGCTTTATAGTGAGGTTTTATTGTACTGGTGTTAAAAAGCTACCTGTAGTTTCAAGTATTTAAATCTTAAATCCAGTGCAACTACCTATAAAGTCAGATTTTGGCATTATAAAAGGGTTTGGTGATAAAATGAGGGAAGCTTATATAGAAAAACATAGAAGAAATGGATTTTTGGACTTAAAAAATAGTTTGGTGATAAGCGAGGTGACATTGAAAGGCTTTATAGTGAGGTTTTATTGTACTGGTGTTAAAAAGCTACCTGTAGTTTCAAGATTTAAATCTTGAATCCAGTGCAACTACTTATTAAGTCAGATTTTGGCATTATAAAGGGGTCTGGCAATAAATTTCAGGAAGCTTATATAGAAAAACATAGAAGAAATGGATTTTTGGACTACATATTAATGGTGCATAAGCGAGGTGGCAAAGTTTTTGAGGGACAATATAATGAAGTTTTCCTGTACTTTTATTATAGCACAGATTGTTTTCATGACATTAATACATTAGTTTCAAGTATTTAAAACTTGAATCCAGTCTGTTACCTGAAGTCAAAAGTAAACTGATAAATCCATACAAAGTCTCATTTATTCAAGTGTTCACTGGAAACACTTAGTCTACAGATGAAAAAACTGCAAATTAAATCAATATAAACAATAATGGAATTACTGGTATAAATGGGACTTTTGATGTTCTTTCTAACAGCAATGGTTTGGCTAACTTAGGTATATTATGATGCTTAGCATGCTAGATGCTAGCAGTGAGCAGCTTTAAGTTACTTCAACAAACTTCTAACCAAAACTGTTTGGTTTACCTAGGTATATTTTATGTTGCTCAGTATGCTAGCACCTACAAAATACTTCAACAAACTTCTAACCATAACGTTTTGGTTAACTTAGGTAGATTATGTTGGTTTATATGCTAGATGCTAGCAGTGAGCGACTTTAAAGTACCAGTACTTCAACAAATGGGGTTCGCCGCTGTACCACGTGGTCAATACCTCTTAACATTTGTGCAGAACATTTTGGAAAACGTCAACGTCACAAATTCCCGGAATAACGTCGTTCTTACGGGAAACGTCATATTGTGCGATTCCATGTCCATTGGAAACAAGTGTTTCACAGACATGTTAGAAGGTATCACCTGGTACAGTGGCGAATCCTATTTGCTATATATAAAATGGCAGCAACAAAATCTTATAACTATTGGTCAAAACTGTAAGCTTGTAAGCTTGTCTATGGTCAGACAACATGTTTGATTTTAGCAGCAATGATACAGTTAGAATATCTAATTTGTAAAAAAAAATCTGTGATTTTTAATATTAAAAAAACCCACTTTTTTGTATTCAATATAACAAATCTCATATAAAACCCACTCTTTTTTGTATTCAATATAACAAATCTCAATACTTGTGGATTTGTAAATTTTCAAACTGGACTCAAAACTATAGAACAGGTCATCAATACCTTACAGACTAGCTGTCAATAAAAGTGTATTGGTATAGTTTTATCTCTAGTGCTTCTGGTCAAGTTTTAATGGTATCACACACATATACCCATGCTGTGCTATGGAATTAGCTCAAAAGCTGATTTTAAAAAAGCTTATTATATCCAGTTTTATTGGAGATGTTTATCTAATTTGTCACTATGGAATATACTGATGAAAAATGGCTTGCAACACATAGCTGATATATTTGATTATACCGGTACATTCAATAAATACTATACATTGTACATGTGTATATCTAATGATGAGAATACATAGTTCAATCGTAACCATGGAAACAATAGCAAAAATAACAAATAATTTGGTCAAATCAATGCAACGGTGAATTACATGTATATGAGCTTTTGTTCTATTTTTGGCATTTAAGAATAATATATTTATAACTACAACAAAGGCAGGGTCGATGTCATTTATAAAGTTACATGTATTTGGTTATTGTTCGTTATATTTAGATTTTCCTGGAAAATACATACTAGAGCCACAGCTTATATTTGTAGTATGGCACACACACACACACACACACGTGTGGGCATGCAGGGGAGAAAATGAATGCAAAATGTTTATCATGTCATCCAACATGGATGAAATATATTTTCAGTATTCATTCCATATAGTGTCCTAAACATAATGGTGATAAAAATGTCAAATACTTCTGATGAAAACAGTTACATGTATAATCATAAATAAATAAGAATTAATGTAAAAAAATAATTAAAGTAAATTGGGAATTTTTCAAAGTTGGTTTATTTTTATAATGAGATGTGAAAATAAAACTTCTGTGAATTTTTATTTTTTGGATAAAATTTGCTTCCATTTGCATTGACCATCAACCAACAATAAGAAAATCTTGATGTGAAAATATTCTGGGCCAAGTTGCACTAGTTATAAGTAGAAAAAAAATTCATTAATTAAACCACAGTTAGTGCAATGGCATATAATTTGCTAGTTATGGCTTAATTGACAATTAACTTTAATTATGCTTTGTGCACCTTGGCCATGATAATAATATCTATGACTTCATACAATTAGTGAGATACGACATCATAGTCTGTGAGATATGACATCATACAGTCTGTGAGATATATATAGTCCACAATCATTTTCCAAATGTTTATACTAAGGCAACAAATGAGAGACAATTATTTAACCATAAATGCTTTGCAATTTGTGATTAATTTTATGATGCGATATTTATATTAATGGTTAAGCTCTTTATAACCGAAAACCAAAATGTGACAAGTCACAGGATTAAATGGAATCTTAATGTGTCCGATATAGGGATATGACAAAAGAGTCTGCAAGTCTTGTCATGTGACCAGCAAGAATTTGCGATTTACAAGAACAGTCCTAGTAAGAAACTGTCAAATGACATCATCAAACAATGGGGTTCACTGTTGTACCATATTAAACCCCTAATGTTTGTGGGGAACACTTATTTCAATATGGAATCCAATCAGTTCATGTTTTCCTATGAAAACAATGTTAATCTGTCTTTTTTGTTGTTGTTGTTGACATAAACATTGTCCGAAATGTCCCGCCAAAACATTAATGGGTGTTGACCACATGGTACAGCCGCAAACAGTATTGATCATATGATGCAACTGATGGCAATGCATGTTTGTCAGGAGTACTTTATATTTGGGCACGAAGACAAAAATTTTAAATGAAACTGATAGACACTATAAAAGATACCATGCCATCAAGTTTATCTTCACAAGTTTCAGCAAGTTGTTGCTAAAATATTCTCATAACCACAGTAAAATGTTTAAAACATTTAACACAATGGGAATTATAGAATTTTGGTTATTTTCTTTGCTTTCCATAATTTCAGTTGTAAAGATCTTAAAAGTTTAATGCCAAAAGCAGCCTAATTAATTACAAAATCTCTCTTCGTATAATTAAAACATGTTATTCTTTAGCCATCTATATTATCAAAATGGGCAATGGGTAGAAATAATCTTTAAAACTATGAGCTATATTTGGCTACTTCTAGAAACAAATATAGATTATAAACAAAATGGACTGAAAAAGCCCCTAAAATGCCAGAAAGTCATAACTTTTATACTGTAAATGTTTTATTATAGTGTCTAAGAATTTTTTAGCAAAAAACATAATTTTGGTAAAAATTCATGTTGACTAGAACTTGTGTCTATCTCATGGATGACTTTGTACACTATGATCATATTTAATTTGGAGATGGATTTAAGTTATGGCTACTTTCTCATTGTGAAATTCGCCAAAATTAGTATGCAGCTAAAACAATACATTTACAGTATTTTATATCAGAAATGCCAATAAGTCATATCTCGTATCTATTCCCAATAAGATTCCTTTTCATGCAACGTGTCACAAATTTCACACAGACAAGCTCAAATTATTCATACAATGCTCATATGTAATGGTTGCTATGGAAAATGAAATCATTCGGTTTCCACAGGTTACAATGCAAATATCACTTGTAGCTGTCAGGGTTACTCAGAGTTTAGTTTTCACAGGTTCTAAATGTAAATGTACATATCACTTTTATGTTTCAGCTTTAAATGTCAGGGTTTGGTTTTTTCACAGGTTGTAATGTAAATGCACACATCAATTGTAGGTTTTCAGCTTTATCTACTGTAGTTTACTCAGGATAGGGTTTTTATCAGTTTTAATGTTAATGTACATACACATATAACTTGTTTATTTCAGTTTTAATAGCTGTCAGTTCACCACCCACAAGCAACACCAAGCTATAATTAGAAGCATTTCAAAATGGCAGATTATATATTAGCTGTTACGAAAAGAAGAAATATTTATTGGCCCTGTAGTATTGTAGATCACTTTATTCACAAGAGTAGAAAATTTCATGTCATGGTAATTGAGGAAATACATGTATTTACGAAAAGATGAATTTGCAATTGTTAACTGTGTAAATACATTTATTTTCGGTCAGAAACAATATCGTACAATAAAATTCCATTGTTGTAAGGCCGAAATAAATAAGTCCTTTGTATGCAGTGTTTCTATTTGTACATTACTTGGGGTGAAACAATAGACTTGTACACAAAAATTGAAGTACCTGACCATTCAGTACTTTCAGTACTTTGATTTCAATTTCTGACTATTCAATACTTTGATATCGATTTCTGACCATTCAGTACTTTCAGTACTTTGATTTCAATTTCTGACCATTCAGTACTTTCAGTTCTTTGATTTCAATTTCTGACTATTCAATACTTTGATATAGATTTCTGACCATTCAGTACTTTCAGTACTTTGATTTAAATTTTTCAAAGTACTTGCTGTAGTAGCAGTCTGTGAAAGAATTTGTTTTAAGATACATGTATAATTGCTACAAAATTTACTTGCATGAAAACATGCAGTGAAAATAAATCTCACATGAAATAAAAGCGATCTACAGTAGGACTTACAGTACATGTACTGGCACTTATACTGATAATGTCTTCTTAATGAATATAAATTAAATAAAGTAGATAAAAACTGACTTCAACTTGTATTGTACATTAATACCTAACAATTTCAACCATAATATGTTGTGATTGTACAACTTCTAAGCAGCAGTTGTTAAGTATTTTGTACTTTTTCTGTTATTCAAATACTGTTGTCCTTTACTGTTTCTACTTATATATCTCATTTCATATCTTTTTTCAATGAACTTATGGGCTTTTCCCTGTTACTTAAACACTTGTGTTTTACTAATTATGCTACAATAAATTACCAGGCCCCATTTTCACAATCATTCCTTAGCTAAGATTTTCCTTAACTTAAATTTAGCAAATTTTGGTACACTCTTTTTGGAACTATTGATGAATATTTTTGTCAAAACTAAATGAAAATGTGTTAATCTTGATATGATCTTAAAAATAACTTAAAAATAATATCTTGACAATTAACAAAATTATGAAGATTTAAAATTTTGCAAGATTTAAGTTAAGGAAAATCTTAGCTAAGGAATGATTGTGAAACCAGGGCCAGTACTAATTTCACATCTTTCAATATCTCTTTTCAGCGAAATGATGGGTGTTTTCTACTATATAAATTCTGTTGTATAGATGCTATTTAAAAGCTCTTGTACAATACTAAATCTGCTGTAATAAATAAATAATTTCACTTTTTTCTGATAAAATGATGGACTTTTTTCTGCCACTATATATACTACCATACACTATACTAAATCTGCTCAGATAAATACTAACATGGTACCGGTATTTCAAATCTTTCTTAGTCATTTCTTTTCAAAATGAAATGATGGACTTTTTCCTGTCATTTGAATGCTAATGTATAATACTAAATCTGCTCCAATAATTACTAACTATGTGGTATTTCAAATCTTTCTTTGTCATTTGTTTCCAAAATGGGTTTTTTCCTGTCATTAGAATACTAATGTACTATACTAAAGTTGTTCTAAGATGATAAATCACTTCACATTTCAAATCTTCTATTTTGAAAAAAAATTTCTTTCCAATATAATAATGGAAACTTTTAACAATGGAACACTACAATATCTAATATGTCTGGTAATTGTAGCATTTTAATTTCTTGCACTTAATGAGCAGAATCATGAATTTCCTAATGGCACATTCGAAATGCTTTAAATAAACTTTCAAATAGTGACATATTGATGTCTTAACGTTAATCACAGCGTGAGGATTAAAAAAAATTCCAGACCAGTCTAGATCATCAACGTTTTGAAAATAAACAAAATATTTCCAATTCTTTTTGGTACATCTTTTATGCCAGTACCTTTTAAAATATCTTTTTATAGAGATTGGTGAATTAATTTAATAATTCATCAATTTAAATATAATCGTCTTCATTAACTTATTATTAAGAAGTCTAATTTTACCAATGCTTGTTTCGTGTTTAATATTTTTTTAATACTTTAATTAATGTCACCGATGAACGGATAATTTCCTCGTTCTAACAGTCCACCTAGTGACTGTAACAGATGACTAAATGCTGGTCTTTTTTCTGCATCCTGTAAGTAAAAATATAAAATATTGTTACCATATTGATACAGACCCATGTTTATAAACTGGAACATAACAAACTGTCAAAATCCTAAATTAAAATATGAAAAAATAAATGAATACTGTATACATATTCATTTTAGCAATGTATTATAGCAATTTTTGACATTATACAGCAGCACTAATTTTAACTCATTGCCAATCATAGTGCACAAGGTAATCTATGAAATTTACACTAAGCCAAGTTCGTGTTAATTAACCCAATTTATAATTTGCACTAATTTTTGATTACATCAAAATTAACATATTTTTCTATAACTTTTACATGAATCAAATTTGCAATAAAAGACACTCATTTTGATATTCATGTTAGAAATATTCACTTTTGATGCATTTTGGACAGCCCATTATACTTTAAAATTTTATAAACATATGTAAATATTTTTGTATTTGCAATATTTTTTACATATACTGATATAACATTTACATATTTTGGCTTCAATTTAATGATAAGGGCAGTTGGTGTCTAATACTTTATCAAAGCAAAAATGTATTTTTAAACTGAACGCTTTCAGGACCAGATTCCATTAGGATTAAATGGGTTTTCGATATACATATGATATTTCAACAAATGATTGGTATGTCCTTTCCATTTTAGTGTGTATTTTATAATAATAAGATATAAATTAACACCTCATGTTGATGATGATGATGATGATGATGATGATGATGATGATGATGGTGACGACGACGACGACGATGATGATGATGATGATGATGATGATGATGATGATAAAACAACCAAACACATATGTATTAAAATAAAGACCACAAACATCAAGCAACATACAACAAAAAGCTTTATAAACAACTTAAATATATTGATTTATTTATTTTGTGTATACTGTAAATTAATGGTCAAAATGATGTTCAAATATTGTAATAAGGGTTTAGTGTACATGTATATATGTATTTTAACCCTAAAAACCATAAGAGTAATTTGGTAAAGAATTTTGACAAAAATTAAATGGCAAACAAATATATTTATTCACCAACACCTTACAACAGATGAATATACAGTCAATCCTGTCTTATGCACCCCCTCTATATAAGGCCACCTGCTTTAAAGGCCAGTAAAATTTTATTCCAATTGCTCTTAATTCATGTTATTTAAACCTGTATGTAAGGACAACCTGCCCATAAAGACCACTTTTACTGGTTCCTTCACCTAGGCTTCATAGACAGGTTTGACTGTAGTTACAATATAAATGACACTCTATTTATCAAATAAAACTTAATGTAATTTTGTGTAGACTACAGGAAGTGGAATTGTACTGGTATACTTCCAGGGCTCTCACCATGTCATTTTTTGGGGCAAGTACTTTTTCCCATTCACAATTCAAAATTTAATGGACTTTTCACAATTGCTTCCAATTTTTACAATTTTGTAAATTACAGCTTTAAGAAAAGTATTTCTGAATTATATATCACTTTAATGACACGTTTCTTTTTCACAATTTTGGCCATTTTGCTTATTTTCAAAATTGCAACGGTCCCAGCCCCATTCACAAAAAGGCTAGAGAGAGAGAAAGCTGAATTAAGTGATGCATGTAGGTATTTGTAAACTAAAAGCTACAACTGTCTTTCAATAAAATCAAACCATGTCAGTATCTAAAACAACATCAAATAGATAAAAGTATTTATATACAACATCAAGATGTGGGTTGTATTTTCTGTATATATATATGCATGTCCTTTCTTTTTGATATAATCTATTACAACCTTTATCTTGGTTATTCAAATAATAATAAAACATATACTGTGACCTCATTAATTTTCATGACATATCCCCATTTTCATTGTTTTTTTGGGCACCAGACCCATAAATTTATTATGCCAGTGAAATATTACATAACAAACAGATCTCAAAATGGTAATCACAAACAACCTATTTATCATTCCATGCAATGCTATTTTTTCTTAGAACCATGAAAATTGGACAAGGCCAAGATAAATGATTTCACAGCATAAAATTTAAGTAGAGTACAGTGAAAAATGTCTTATGTCACCCAAATAAGACACAAGGTCACTTAATGCTGTTTTCAGAAAGCAAACACTGTTGGGCCAGTCAAACTCTGGTCATTTAGGACAGACACTTAACCTAACATTGGTAGTTAGTTATGTGCCATGTCATAACCATTACCTTATATGGCCATGATCCATGCCATACTGTATAATCATAAAACACAAACATACCAGTGCATGTTCACAATCCCAAAAGCAAAATAACAATTTTGAAAACTGGCAAATTAGGTATAAAATTTTAACTGCTACATTGCAAGTAATGCAGGGGGCACCAGAAAGGTAAGCATAGCATTTTATGTTATAAATTATAACAACATGATTGAATTTCAGCTGATTGAATTTTAAAATCAGATATAACACAGAAGTAATTAAGCATCTGAAAATGCTATACAAGAAATATTTTTAAAAATATAAATTCTTCTAAAATGAAAAGCTTTAATAAGCAAGTGCAACTGTATTTTAATCTGAACCAAGACAAAAGTTGCAAGAGCACAAATGTGTCATATGACAGACATACCAGTACACTGTATAGTTTCTTTTATTCACTGGGGATTTAATTTCGCTATATTCGCATTTTGACTTAATAGCGCATAATTAAATACTAAGTGAATATTTTCATGTAACATATTTAAACTTAGACTTTTATAATCCGTACAGATTATTGTTAACACTTGTCACTGCACCGTGAAATATTATATCCATGAGTAAGTTCGTCTAGAATGTGAAATTTTATCTCCGTAGAAATAAACAACTATACAGTATAAAATATATATTCATATACCCACATATATATATATATATATATTTTTTTTTTTTTTTGCTTGTACAAAAAATGTCCGACGGACCGGACCGAAGTTTCCGAAGCTCTGATATATATACACACAAACAATACAGCTCGGTAACCTTTGATAGTTAACATACATACATATCATCTTTTCTGTATGTTTTATATTTATTTTAATCATTTATCTTAGAATTAATCAGTTTGATCCAACATAACTTATAAGCTTAACATATACATGTTTTATAAGTTATACAAATTTTATTTTGTTTTTATCGAGCTTTATGTACTGATTATTACTGCTGTTTTGTGCATTTAAAATTCAAAAGTGTTTCTTCACTTTCCAAATTCTCACTATATTCTTTAGTTATACAGCAAAACCTTGTACAATTGCCCCTTTGTTAACTTTCACACCTCACTTAGTCTGCTCATTTCACAGTATATAAGCTTATCTCAGGTTATTTTAGAATCCAAAATCCATTAAAAAAAAAAAATAAAATAAAATAAATTTTAAGGCCTCCCTCAGATTTTTGGGTACCGCTGCAGTAGCTCAGTTGGTATAGCGCTTGCCCCATAAGTGGGAGGTCATGGGTTTGATTCCCAGCCCGGTCTGACCCAAGACTTGAAAGTGGGTAGTGACTGTTCTTTTGCCAAGCGCTGGGCATTACAAATTGAAAGTCACCATTCTTTAGGATGGGAACTTAAAATAAATGAGATCCTGTGTCACAAGGGGCTTGGCATGCTGAAGAACCCTGATGTATAATGGCATCAGCATAACACACAGGCAAAATTTCTGCACCTTCACCTATAGCTGGCAACATCTCGGTATAAGTGATATATTCTTAATTGGGACGTTAAACATCATTACTCAACTCAACTCAGATTTTTGCAAAATGTCTGTACAACACCAAAAATTGACTACTAGTACCGTAAACAAATGATGGCAATAAATCAAGGTTTTACTGTACACTTCTATTTCAAAAACCATACTTTCTGGAAGTGAAGGAAACACTTCTGAACTAAAACTATACACAATGGATTGATAGTTGAATGTAATTTAGATGGATTTTTAGACTGTATTAATGGATTCCACAACATTTACAACATTAATCCAAAGACCAGATCTCTTCAAACCATGCAATCAATGGGGTTTGCCGTTGTACCATGTGATCAATACCTCTTAACGTTTGTGCGGAAGATTTTGGAAAATGTTAATGTCGCAAATTCCTGGAATAATGGAATAATATCCAATGGAAATAAGTGTTCCACACAAATGTTAGGTGTATCATGGGATACATTGACAAACATCATTTATACATACGTAATTTTTTATAAGGAATTTTTCAGAAGATCCAGTTTAAATATCATGAAATTGAGTTTTCTATTAGCAAAAAAGTGTTATATATAGTTGTAAAAGATGGTCTAGCTTGTGGTTCCTGAAAGAAAATCAAAAGAAGAAGAAACATCATAGTCTATTAAACCATGATCTGAATTTACACACATTTGTCGCCCTGAAAACTTCAAAAACTAAATTATATTATCAAAATGAGTAAAATATAAGTATTGACTGATTTGCATATGTGCAGTGTTAAAAATTTTAACTAGTCCAAATTTTCATGATAATTTCAATATTTTTCACTGTAGTATATATCGGAGACTATTGAAAAAGTAACAAGTTACCAGTCTTGGACTGTGGGACAGGCTGAGACTATTGAAAAAGTAACCAGTCCTTCCAAAAAGTTACCAGCCTTGGACTGTGAGACAAGCTGAGACTATTAAAAAAATAACCAGTCCTTCCAAAAAGTTACCAGCCTTGGACTGTGGGACTGACCGAGACTTTTGAAAAAGTAACCAGTCCTTCCAAAATGTTACCAGATTTAGACTGTGGGACTGGCTGTATCATACTATCAATACTGGTAAAATATTTTAAACTAGGCATGGGCAAATATGCAGTGTCTGATTTTGAAATAAGTTAAAAATTCCAAACTTAATTTTAACATTTTAATGTGGTATATAGGAGATAACTAGAGTCATGTTTGTAAACATATGTCACTACACCCCAATATATCATACACTAGGAATTCCATTGAAGCGAACCTTAAGTTATCATTTGAAATCCCAATAAATTTATTTGTAGTGTGTGACCTTGACCTCCATCTTCCTTTCAAGAATATCAGGTATATTAGGTTTGATGAATTCCATATAAACAAAATTTAGTTACTGTGTGAAAAGTCTTAAATGTATTTCAAGTATAGTGACCTTGGCTTTCAAACCATGACCTTCAAAATAAAACTTTTTTTCCTATTAGTATAAAGTTTGATGAAATTCCATCAAAGCAAACTGTTATTGCACAAAAACCCCTAAATCTATTTATAGTAAATGACCTTGAGCTTTGACCTCCAAAATCAACAGGCTTTTTTTCAAGAATATTTTATCAGTGTCTTAAAATTAATGGGGTTATGTTAAAGCAAACTTTAGTTATTTGAATTTATTGTAACAATGGCCTTGACCTTTGACCTTCAAAACCAAAAAACTTCATCCTTTTAAAAGTATCTACCAGTGTATGTAGTTTGGTAAAAATCCACCCATCAACGTAAATTTGAGTCGTTAAGGGGTAACCAATGTATTAAAGACAGACAGATGGAGAGTCAGGTCCAGATGAACAGTCAGGCCCAGATGAACAGTCAGGCCAAAAATTACATGTTTATGCCTCTTTAAAATATTTTGCAATGACAAATTTATTGAATGAACTTCTAAAGTTCTGGGTCAACATTAACATGGTAACAAATGTGAACAGACAATTAAAATGTGCATACAATGAACAGAATTAATGGTCAAGTGACAGACACGTAGATACATAAATAATTCATTATTGCAGTGGACAGACAGATTGACATAAGTTATATTTAGAAATATTGATATTAGTAACATACATGTATAAAGACATGCAAGAAGCATTCAGACACTTTGTAGGATCCTTTTTTATTTCATAAAAAAGTATATATTTATAAAAATTTCTCAAAGATTTATTTCTTGGTCGATTTTCATGAAATTTTCAATTTTAAATGTAAAATTTTGTTGTAGTTTCAAAATACTGTCTGTCTTATAACAGTCAAGAAAACATAAGCTAAACAGCATTGTGAGTTTTTAACAGCAATGTGAAGCATGATTATATAGTAGATTTCAATTTTATAAATGTTCCGTTGAATTTGAAATGTTTATCTATTAAAAACGACAATATTTCCTTTTCTAATTATTTTTAAGAAAAACTTTAACAAATTTTACATTTAACAGTGAAAAATTCATAAAAGTTGAGCAAGGAATAAATTTTTGAGAATTTTTTAAAAAAGATATGGTTTTATATGAAATAAAAAAGAATTTTGAAAATTGTTTGAAATTTCTTGCAAATCTCAGTGACTGATTAATAACTTTACTCTTGTGATCTCATCTCTGCAACTGCTAATTTGGAAATTTTCAAGTTAAATTTATTTTTTAAATAAACAATTAGAGATAAACAAAATGTAAATATTTACACCCAATATAATAACTTGCAATGGGATCCACACTGTACCATGTGATCAACATCTCTTGACACTTGGGGGACATTTTGGTAATTATTTATGTACTGGATTCCTGGAATAATGTCATTATTTAAGGGAAACATAAACTCATGATTTCATATCCAATGGAAATAATTAATCAACACAAATAATACACTGGCTGTCATCACAAGATGCTAAAAATAAATGCATATAAAAATAAACCGAAGTGCCATTTTTTGTGAAAATAAAGAAAATGAAAATTTCCTAATTTACAGTACTGAATCAGGACCAGGCAACAAAATGACCTTGACCTTATAGAGGGTAAGACATAGATCAAATGAATCTTATAAGACTTACATGATCCCAACACTGTAACATGACGTTATAAATTCTTGGTGGACAATTTGGCGGTTTTTCTAATCTTTTACGTGAATGGCACACATAGTCGACAACATCCACATTTCTCATTTTATCATATGGCATTGTACCACCTGTGAAAATTTCCCACATTAAAATACCTGAAACGAACGTAAATGTAAATTAAACATTTTCTACATGGAAATATGAAATTATCAAATCATTTAAACTCTTGTCGAAATGTGATATCATATGGCATTGTACCATCTGTGAAAATTTCCCACATTAAAATACCTGAAATGAACATATTTTAATTATTAACATTAAAACATTTTTCATTAAAGTATGAAATATTAATAACTGAACTCTTCTTGTAAAATAAAACTTTGTGAGATTATATGGAAGTGTACCACCTGTGAAAATTTCCCACATTAAAAAACCTGAAATGAAGATAAAATTGAAAATTAAGATAAAATTACTGCAATAAAATATAAAATTTTGAAAAATCATTGAACTCTTTCAAAAAATGATTTTTTTTAATCATTTTTATGTTTTTTAGGAAATAATCACCTGAACTGAGGCATAAAACACCATTCCAAATACCCACCAACCTCATTGTGTATTTGAATCTCTTGTATCTATACGGATATCCTAAAGCATGAGAAAGTTATGAAATGTCACTGTTTTTTAGTCTCTTGTTTGTTAGTGGGTGTAGCTAGCTACAAAGGAGGTGCTTACCCTTTTTGGGCAACCGACCTCTCTTCCCTGGTGAAATTTCACATATTTAAATTAATTATTTAAGTTTTAAAACTATTTACTTTGCTTTTTGGGATTGTTATATGGCCATGGGCCTGTATATTTGTGTTTGACTATAACATGGAAACTTACCGTAAGCCCACACATCTGATTTACTGCTAAACCTGGTATAACTGAGGACTTCTGGAGGGGCCCATTTAACTGGAAACTTGGTGCCTGTTGAGCTTGTATATTCATCATCTATCACATACCTATATACGGAGAAATAAAGATTTGACTGGAATTTATAAAAAATATTATTTTTCAAAACATTTGTTAGGCATGTTTATATGGTTAAAATTATGCATTCTCCAAAAACAAAAATATAAACCAGTCGCAGGAAGTTAGTTTTTAATGTTCCTGCAATGAACATTTTAGGGACATATTAATTTACCCACTTTCTGTTTTACTGTCTGTCAAACCAATTGAATATGTGTTCATGGTTTGTCCATCCATTTGGCTATCTTCTTTTTACAAACTACAACAGTTATATGTGATAGGATGTTTGAACACATGGTCTCATGTTGGTTTACATTTGTTCCAAATTTGATCAAAATCCGTCCATATGGATTTCTATCTAAACATTTTTTTTATAATGAGCATAAAAAAATATAATATAAATTCGCCAAAATACTACATTTGGTCAAAGTCATATGGATTCATATCTAGACATGGAATATATGGAACGGACATGCTATTAGGACAGACAGCAAGACATACATGGTGATTCCTGTATACCCACTAAACTTTGTCCCTTTTCTAGTCTTAAAGACTTTGTGGACAAAAAAAGTACACTTTTATAAGGTTTATAAAACAAAAATTTATTCCAAATGTGCATATGTAAACAAATGCATTACCCGTCTCAAAATACATATCTCACGATAAAACAGATATATTTCTTTCACGTTCATTTACCAGGCGCACTATTTCCATGCGTACTCATTTTATACCATTTCATAGTAAATAAGCCCAATCTAGGCAGAAAGCGATAGCAATGTACGCTTTCACTGTCATGAACGCAGTACAAAAACCAAACATTCTTTTCAATAATTAAAGTATTTGTTTTACCTTGCTAGACCAAAATCTGCTACTTTAACTATTGTATTTTCCCCTACAAGACAATTTCTGGCCGCTAAATCTCTGTGTATAAATTTGCGTTTTTCTAAATAAGCCATGCCGTTACATATCTGTAGACACATATCTAATAATGTTGCTGTCTTTGGTAATAGTCTTGCTCGATGTCTTTTCAAATATGTTAATAAAGAACCTGTAAAAATTGAAATTTTGAATTATTTTTAGTTAAAATTTGTTTAATTTTCTAAGTTATAAGTATACGTTGAAATGACAGGGCCTCGAAAATCTAGGTATCTAAAGCATACTCTTATGGCTCAGAGTACCTAAAGCATGCAAATTCTAATGAAACCCCCTCTCACCACCTTAATCAAATCCCTCTCTGAACAGATCATAGTGTGAGAAAGCTCGTCAGTAGGAATTCTAAAGGTTCATAGTATTCTCTGGGCACTCCCATTTCCTCAAATGGCTCGATATAAGTCATGAATCTTGACAAGATATAAAATACAGTTACCCTACTCTGCATTATTCCTCAGTTTTGAGCAAGGGCATCTCATGTTGCTCATATGGTTTGTACTAGTTTAAGCTTTGAAGACCTCTGAAGTGCCAGTAGACTTGCTCGAGTGTAGTACATAACCATTGCTGGCCACAAAATTCGTTAACTGATACCGAGCCAACAAAAAGAGGAAAAACTCTTTTCACTTACTGTCCATGTTAGATGAGCCCACAGCAGTGAAATAAAATAGGTTTTGAGGGTTTGAAGGCTAATCCTTAACCACAGTCTAGGGTATAAAAGTGGTACATACCAAATTTCATTAATTCTGTGATAATTTTTGGTGGTCTACTTCTGGTTACAACTCCGTATAATTGCACTAAATTGGTGTGACTTAATTGCCTGTAATTATAGAGTAATAATAAATAAAACCTGTCTACATGAAATCCACAGCCAGTGGTACCACACTGTGTCTTTTGGAATATCCTCCATTAGGAAGGAAATGTGTCATTGTTGACCTACATTTGTTCTTTGCCAAGATTTCATAACAAATATATGGTATTGTAGTATAAGTACTTTCCCTTCCTTTAAAATTAATTTCATTGGCATTAATTGCATTTAAACATGTATATAAAAGTTAACTTGTTTGTGAAGAGGAAGAAAGTATTTTATTGTTATATTTATTTATTCTTTCACCATTCCTTGATTTCTGTACAAAAAATCTGACTGCAATTTGTGTTTTACTGAAGTAAACAATTAACAAAGTAAATAGACGAGAAATAGAATCCTCAACCAGTTCTGGGATAGGATAGAATTTGCTTAATACACTAAAGCTTGCATAAGATATTAATCAGGCACCCTCCTATTCAGAAAATTCTATCCCACCAAAGTAGTGGTCCAGGATTGTATTATTTACATAAAAGATCAAATTTTTGAGTAACGTACAGTCACTACCTATTTCCAAGTTTGGTCAGACCCTGATCCAGGTTCAAACCCATGACCTCTCACTTAAAAGCAAGCATTCTACTGATTGACGTATCACCGACCACACCCACAATGTTCCGACACTAACCGCCATCGCGGTACCAAAGCAGGGCCAAGGCAACTAATGACGAACTAGTGTCAGTGACATCATTAAAGGGCACAATTCAGACCAAGTTTTCATTCTTTTTGCGTCTAATTCAACATGCCAGGCCTTTGTCATAACATAGTGGGCGTGGCTGGCGATCCGTCAATTGAGCTACTGTAGTGGTAATAATACATGTATATGACCTAGTAATACATACGTCATCGTTTTCGCTTCTTCTATAAAACTATCCTCTGACATGGAGCCCGCCTTCATCATTTTAACAGCGACTACAAAACCTCGCCATTTACCTTTATGTACAGTCTAAAACAAAAGTAAGAACAGTCATATATAACACTGCCACTTAACCCTGAACACTTAAAAAAACTGTAACCGAGAGCATAGTGACCTTGACCTTTGACCTACATACCTAAATTTGTATGCCACATATTTTTTTTTATGTTTGTATATATTTGTGATCAAAATCCATTGAGTAATGGCTAAGATGAGCTAAAAACTTCAACATCGTAATGTGGAAAAAAATATGAAAAACACTAAAATTGGAACACTTTCTCTAGTGAGTTAAAAACCAATTTAGGGTACAATAAAGTGAACTCGCTCTTTATGCTGCAGAAATGCTGTATACAAGAAATACAAAATGAACTCACTAAAAATACTACATGTGACTATATGGATTCCTATCTTAATATTTTTTTTATAATGAGCATACAAGAAATATAATATAAATTTGCCAAAATACTGAAATTTGACATTTGACCAAAACCATATGGATTTGTATCTAGATTTTTATAATGTTTATACTTACACCAAAACATCCAGCACCTAACTGTTCTCCTATGTCTATTTCATTAGGATCTATTTCATATTTATCTGTAATATATCAATGGTTAATGTAAGTTAATTCTAGCATGAAATAAAAAAAATATTCACAGACTGAATGTTCATAAGTTTTATAGCAAACAATCTCTGATAACAAAAGAGTTAACTTTTGTAAATTACAGCTCGCTCTCTCTCTCTCTCTCTCTCTCTCTCTCTAGCTCTCTTGTTGGGACTAAATGGTCTAATGTGTGCATAAAGATCACATTACTTCTTACTTCTTAGGTTTAAATCTCATTCGCGACAGATTCTAATGTGAAATAGTTTTTCATTTCACTTGTCGAAGTTGGTGGTTTTTGGGCACTATTGCATCCACAGCCATCCAAAAACTGACTGTGAAAGAGTCTTGACTGGAGCCTAAAACGCTTTTACTACATTCCATTTCACTGTCTTTCTGGTAGTTTCTCATGTTGTTTATTATTGACAAATGCCTAACAGAGCAACTCTCTCTCTCTCATTACTGTAGGTAATCAAGTTGCTGTCCTATCTAATTCATTTTATCATACTACTTATATTATCTGTTATGATCCATAATCAAACAGCTAAAATTATAACACAAAATTTATAATTGAAATTTGATTACTTTAAAAAGGCGCAATTATCACCTGTGGTTACTAGACATGATGTTTGCTATTGCAGTGGGGCTGAGCTAGTTGTGTTGATGAACAGTTGTACATAGTGGTTTTAATAGAGTGATTTACTGCCAGACTTTCTTGTCCACCAGAAATGGTTGGATTCTATCCTCAGCCAGGGCAGTAGGTGATGTATTGGATTTTTTCAGGTGTTTTTCCCCTCCCGTTACATTATCATATTTAATACAAGAAAACATATGACACTTACCATGACCAAAACCAGCAGTAGCAGGAGCTGAGCGATTATCTCTTAATGGAGGTGATCTCAGTCGTGTTGCTAATCCTAAATAAAAAAAATAGACAAGAATCACTCAAATTATCTACCACCATGATGGGGTCTTGGTCAAGTGGTCTAAACACAGATTTATGGATCATAGTACCTCTCAATGCCAAAGTTGGAATCCCAATCTGGCAAATCATATTGCAAGAATATGGGGCTGCTTTCCAAAAGTCAATCACAGCACCTCTCAATGTCAAGTTTGAATACCACCCTGGCAAATCATATTGAAAGAATATGAGGCTGCTTTCCGAAGGTCAATTAAAGCACCTTTTAATGTCAAGGTTGGAATCCTACTGTGGAAGATCATAGTGAGAGAATGTTTGTCAGACTGCTTGCTATAGATCAGGATTTTTCTCTGAGAATTCTAGTTGCCATCATCATAATTGATTTGATTGCTTTGATGCAATTTAAAGAATCTTGACTTGGTTATTACACACTATTACAATGTACAGGTTCTGTGATTTCCCCAATGACAGCTACAGCAGTCTATATACCATTATCACCATTGATGTTTAAATGTAAGATTTGATCTCATGACCTTGACATTAATATCTAAATTAGGTTTATGGAAAATTGTCTATTTGATTCAAGTAGGATCAAATCCATTTATTCATGTAAAAGTTTTAGAGCGAACACAATAATGCATATCCTCTTTTCCCATAATATGGATTTGTAAATTAATTTTTCAAACCTCATCCAAAGATCCTTTCCCCAAATTGGCAAAAAAAAAAAAAAAAAATCAAAAATCCCTGCACTAGCAATGTACAAGTTCTGTGACATACCTGCTGAATTATGTTTATGATAATGTACAAGTTTTGTGACATACCTGCTGAATTATGTTTATGATAATGTACAAGTTCGGAAATAGACTGGAATGCATATTTTTCTGCAATATAATACTGTCCAATTTCATTCTTTTTTATATGATAATGTCGAACAAGGCCATCACTACAACAGAAAATAAAAGAGATAATCAATGAGCATAACAGTATAAATCTCAACGATATAACTCCTTACATTAACAAGGGGCCAATAGGGCCTGTATTGCTCATCTGGAACATATTGGATTTTAAATGGTCATTTATTGTCTCAAATATATGATTTTTATAAACATTGCCAAATTTCAACAAAACTGGTACAGTAATAAACCTGTAATGGCTGTTTTTAGGTTTTGCTATTTATAGTCATTTATATCATTGCATTTATTCACTGGATGTATATAAGTGTTTGACTCAGTGATTTAAAATTTGAAATAAAAAGCCAAACATGAGAGATGCTACCACAGCAACTTTTGAAAAGGTCAGGATACTGTAAAGGGGGAAATTATAGCGTGGGCAAAATTTTGGCTTATTTTGCTCTAAAGAAATTACCGCAAAATTTTTAACCATGAGAAAATGTCTACCAAACGCACGTTAATATATCATATATATATATACAATATACACCCACTTATATTGGTAACACGAAAATTACACCCACGCGAAATGCAAGACTTCAGAAATCGCTAAACTTTCACCCTGCTAAAAATAATTCCCTTTACAGTATACCGCTTTACTTAATTGGTATATAATACTAACTGTTCTGTGGTAAATAATGATAATGTGTACATTCCTGGAGTACTGGACTCTCTCACAATAAAACATCCTTCTCGTTTCTCCTCTTTTAATATAGATTCACTTCGATCTCGTGAACAATTCTTATAATACCAACTGAAAAACAAAACATAACCATATCACTGTAGTGATGATCTATGATATAGTTCAACAAGCAAATTCAGTGAATTAAGATCCCCCGTCAGCAGGTTCTTTTTTGTGATTTGCACTTACCGTATGTTCAAAGGGCCATAACTCTTAAGGAAAATGAACAAACCAACTCTGGTTAATGATATGCGCATTTCCTCTCTATGTTGATACATGTACTTTGCACCAAGTTTCATGAAATAGTGCTTCATAGTTTTGAAGAATTAGCTCAGACAAGAATTTCGGACAGACGGAAGGATGGACAGAGACAGAAACACAGATAACGAATTTACACAGATGATTACTGGTAAGATTTCTCCCTTCTAAGTGTTTAAAACCCCAGTCAATGTCAACCAACAAAATTCTATGATCTTATTCAATCAAGCTACATTACTCAGAAACAAATATTCAGTTATAGGCCATATTGCAAAAGTAAAGTCATGAAATCGTTTTGGTGAGAGAATTCCAATAGTTAAATCAAAAACAAACATACTAATCCATGTCTGAATCACAATCCAGAAGCAAAGTAAACACTTTGGAACTGAAAAGTTAGGTTAGACATGTGAATAAAAGTTTATATAGTATCAAATTTGTTATGGTGTATAGGAAGATATGTAACTTACTCAAATATTTCTAAATCAAATTTCTTCTTCACATAATTAGATGGAATGTAACCTTGCTCACTGAAACAAAAATTAATAAAACAAAAGTTTAAAAAAAAGGTGAAACTGCAGATTATTGTAAATGTATTATTTTTTGTGTATACAAATTTTTGCATGGTTATAACTTAGGTAAATTCATGTGGACTTGAAATAGTGTATATCTGATGGATAAACTGGTGAAAAATGCTTGTATCTCATTTAAATTAGCCATACAGTTGAGCCTGCCTTAATGGCTAGCTCTATATTAGGGTCACCTGTTTTTAAAGGCCAATAAATTTTATCTCAATTGCTCTTTATTTAGGTTACTAGTATATGAACCTGTATATAAAGGCCACCTGCCCATAAGGGCCACTTTCTCAGCTTCCCTTGGGTGACCTTTATAGACAGGTTTGACTGTAATGTATCTTTACAAAAAATTACTAAAATTAGTGCAACACTAAAATTAACATATTTACAGTATTTGGGGCATATAAGACTTCAATATGGACCTAAAAGTTTTTGCAGCAATAAAATA
Source organism: Anadara kagoshimensis (assembly GCA_021292105.1). Classification (NCBI taxonomy): domain Eukaryota; kingdom Metazoa; phylum Mollusca; class Bivalvia; order Arcoida; family Arcidae; genus Anadara; species Anadara kagoshimensis. The sequence continues at coordinate 31,041,616 of CM037873.1, read as the reverse complement.
AACTGAAAAAAGGTGTCAAAGATCATGATTTTCAACCTATTAATAACTTTAGGTACTCAAGAAAACAAATTATTATGAAAAAATTCTTTTACATCTCTTATATACTTGCATACCTGCCAACCTATGGAGACTCCAAAGAGGGAGATCTCGCCCCTTGACAATGCTGCTCGGGGAGATTTTGCATAACTACTTTTTCTGTGTAAAAACCGACTAAACACCATTCATACCTCATACTGGTATTCAATTGTTTAATCTTCATCATTTTCAATAATCTGAACAGAGACTCATTGCATAATGTTTCTAGGTTTTTGTCTTTATATCAGGAGACTCCTGCTCATATTGGGAGGGTTGGCAGGTATGTACTTGGGTTCAGATCTCTTTCTATAACAGGGGTGTAACAACCCACTTTGAAAAAATTACGCACTTTGAAAAAATTTTTCAAATCGCGTTAAATTCGGGACAAGCTCAACGCACTTTGAAAAAATTTTTCAAAGTGCGTTAAAAAATTGTTCAGCTTAACGCACTTTGAAAAAAATATTTTTTTATTTCAAACAGCGTTAAAAAACACCTGTGACAACCCACTTTGAAAAAATTACGCACTTTGAAAAATTTTCTTCTCAACCATAAAACATCTTTGATTTCAACAATTTTCTTGGATCTCTTTACGGGAGACCCAATAATAACCAACAGGAATAAACATGCACCAGACAGTTTGATAGACAGTACGTTAAAAATGGCAAAGCACACACACACACACAGAGAGAGAGAGAGAGAGAGAGAGAGAGAGAGAGAGATTTTATTAAAAGAAAACGAATTGCCAACTTGTCGATCTTTGTCAATTTGGTGTGTGTGTGTGTGTGTGTGTGTGTGTGTGTGCTAGCATATTCTAGTAATATAAACAGGTCTGGAATACAACTATATAACGACATGAGAACTCTTGATAGTTAAGCAGTCAGGACGTCGGAACAATGGCAATTATAGCCGATATAACTGCAATTGATGTAGCAGGCAAAATTAATAATGCGCTTTACTACATGAAAAGTAGGAGGTTTGGCGCGTGTGGGACCCCTATATGTAGTAACTACCACAAATGTAGTAACTTTTACAAATCTGAAATGTAATGAAAAAGTGTCACATTTGTAGTATCAAACCACAAATGTAGTAAGTTTGGTCACAAATGTAGTAAATGTTTTTCACAAATGTAGTAAAATTTTACCACAAATGCAACAACTAAAAAAAATGATAAATTGTATTTTTTTCACAATTGGTAATATCTCGGCTATTCATGGTTCATGTATATGTGAACAGTCATTTTCAGCTGTGACAAGGCTACTACAAGGGAGTTCCGAGATAAATTTCACGTCTCCAGGATATTTATTAGTCGCCGCTTCGAAGATATAATTTTTCGATTTGTTATTAGTCACCCCCGCCCCATCTTCGATGGGTTGAATTTTATTTATTTGTTATGGCATGTTTAATTGTTTAATGATGTACTTTCTGTCACGGAAGATAATTTCCGTGTGTGAGAGATCACTGGTTCGAACCCCGGCAGGATCTGACCAAGACTTCTTGAAAATGATATTGTGAAATGAAAGCCATTGGGGTAATTTGGATAAGACCTTACAGCCGATGCCCCATGTCGACGCAGATGTTACACGATAAAGTGCACTCCTTAACCCAAACATGAAACATCTCTCATCTATATATGTTTAAATTCTTTTGTTAATAAAATTTATGAAATGTAATGTGTAATATAATGCATTACTTTCCAAAATGCAAGTAATTGTAATTGTAATATAATGCTAGTTTTGCCAAAGTTATTGTAATGTAATGCATTACATGTACATTGCAATGTAATTCGCCCCATGTCTCACAGCCCGCCATAAACCGGTTAACCACACCACCACTTTATATCGAATGTAGGTCCAAGTCGTACCATGATGGCAACGGGCCTTACATTTTTATTGTATTGTCTATTGTTGTTGGTAGGGTTTTTTTCGGGGGATGGGGGGAGGGGGAAGCTTTTGGTTATTGGCATTTGTCCAGTACCTCAATTTTTAGACATCTTTAACACCAATTGAATATTTGTGTTTCCTCTCTTGAACATACAACTACTACCATACTACGCATTTGAGCAGGAGATACTACTCCCGGAGCACCTGATTTCACCTCCATGTCTGTCTGGAGATCCGCGCTTCTTTTCTTACACATATTTGCAAGCTATTTAGTTTCGCGAGAAAGAAATACACATTGGTATTGTTTGTGTGGATTTGTGTGTTCAATGGCCAAACTTATATATATATATTCCATTTTCAAATTTGAACTAAATCGGACAACAAATAAGACTAAAACGGCCGATTATGCGTTTATTGTAACGGCGGGTATCTTTGATATGGCGCGGGAACGCCAATAAAACTTTTAATCTTTACAAACCATGGGCCTTTCACACCAAATTTGGTTCAAATTGGCCCAGTGGTTTCATTGTAAATATACATGGTTTACGGTCAGGATATATATGGTATAGGTGCTACATATCGCAAATATAGGTGTTTTCCCAAAATGTCCCCCCTTGTTACCCCCTCCTCCTCACCCCGACACCCTAGGCTGCTAACCACATTTTGAAACTGGTTTTCACATTCTGCGACATACAAACGCTAACCCTGCTATTAGTTATGTTGGTTAAAACTTGTGTTGGCTGTTGTAGATCATTCAATCACAAATGAAAAATATGCGTTGAACGAAGTGAATAAATTTAAATGTACCTCATTAACGCAGTTTGTTTTTTTCCAATTCGCGTTGAACTTGTCCCGCATTCAACACGGTTTGAAAAACAATTCAAAGTGCGAAATTTTTTCAAAGTGGGTCGAATTTTATATGTACCTCATTAACGCACTTTGAAGTATTTTTCAAAGTGCGTTGAGCTGAACCATTTTTTAACGCACTTTGAAAAAATTTTTCAAAGTGCGTTGAGCTTGTCCCGAATTTGACGCGATTTGAAAAAATTTTTCAAAGTGCGTAATTTTTTCAAAGTGGGTTGCTACACAGGGGTCACAGCGGCAGAGCGGTGAAAGCAAAGGTGTCTCACAACTGTGATTTTGACCCCAATTGACAGAAAGTGAAAAGGGATTTTTTTCTTGCCATATGCTTGTACCGGTTGGCTTGTAACCAGTATGATGAATCAGGTTCTGGGTGGTCTGCAATTTTAATTCCATATTATACCAGTTTTAATTTTTACAGCACTAGACATTGTTAACTGTGACATTGCAGGCTAGTGTACTAGTACTTTAAAGGTCACCATAAGTGTACATTAGTAAAAAGCAGCTCATAAATACTTGCATAAAACTAAACCCCCTGATGAAATTATGTTTTGATTTTTCCTTGAGGTAAATATGAAAAATTGTCTCATTGTGAATAACTAAATAATTCCTGATGTGAAGTAAAACATCTAACCAAATCTCCCTACAACAAGGGAGAGATTTTTGTTGACTTACCCCACACCATTTTTAGCTAACCACCAATGTTCTCGACTGTCATCCAATATTTCATACTCTTCACCCTGTCAAAGTAAACAAAAAAGATACATATCATTAGAAATTTTACTTATAGTCCAACCTGCCTTAAACGTTACCTCTATATAGGGGCCACCTGGTTATAAAGGTCAGTAGAATAGTATCCCAATTGTTATTTATTTATATTATTTGAACCTGTATATAAAGCCCACCTGCCCATAAAGGTCACTTTTAATGGTTCCCTTGGGTGACCTTTATAGACAGGTTTTACTGGTTTTTTCCTGTTTATAAACAATGGATTTCTGATTGGCCATATCGGACAATCTACATCAAACAAAGAACTTCTATACAATTTGGTGCAAGTTGGCTAAGCAGTTAAAGAGAAGATTAAAATTCACAGATGGATAGATTCACACATGCATATATGCTTCACCATACCATAAACTTGGCTTGCTATAGCCTGACCCCAGTTTCACAATCATTCCTTAGCTAAGATTTTCTTTAACTTAAATTTAGCAAATTTGGTAAATCTTTTTAATGATCTACATATTATCATTTTTGGCAAAATTAAACACAAATGTTATAAGCTAGAAGTGATCTTCAAAATGAAGTTTTTGAATATCTTGAAAACTTACAACATTACTAAGATCTCAAATTTGTCAGTTGAGCTACAAAAACTAATCACATACCTGAATTAATTCTAAATCTCCATCTTGGGCAGGTGTGAAACTGAATACTGCTACAAAAACCTTTTTATCTGATGCAGAGCTGGGTATAGAAGGTGGGGCTGGTAAAGGTCCTAAACTAGGCTTGTGGTTCTGTATTGAGGGGGTTCTACTGGTAGCTGTAAATAAAACAAATCAATATCATTATTTAAGGTGGGGCTGGTAAAGGTCCTAAACTAGGCTTGTGGTTCTGTATTTAGGGGGTTCTACTGGTAGCTGTAAATAAAACAAATCAACATCATTACAGGCATTATCCATTTTGTAAAACCTTTATAATCTTTTAAGATATAATCAATATCAACCCAATTTTTATACTCAACAAGGGGACATAACCCCTGCATTTGTGCAATTCTGAAAGCCATTCATTAATTAACAAAGTAGTTGAAACTTTACACAAGAAAAAGATGTAATTTTGTTTTATTTATTTTTTATTTTAACTAACATTTTGACAATTAATTGCATTAGAATCATGAATAATGTATGACAAATAATCTATTTGCCACTGGGCAGAGTGTGAATAAAATCTCACTTGTCACCTAGTTGTTTCAACTCTGCCATGATGAGTGGCCAAGTGCTTTACCCGAGGCCTTTAAAGAATGTGTCTTGTAATGTGTTACCTTGTTCAGGGGTTGAGACTTCACATCCAGGTGCATTTCTATCCACTTGGTCACAACAACTATATCTTCCTAAACTTTTAGTCCAAGCACCTTTATGAAACTTTGGATAAAATTTGGCATCTTTTTTGGCTGCAGCTAAAATGTAAACAAGTTAAAACTTCATTTTTAAATAAAATTGATTTGCATAAAAAATCATAAAAAACAAAAGTATGTGTACCAGTAAAGGTACAACTGCAGAACAAGACCTGCGAACAAACCCATGACCTATCATACTATAAATCAGTAATCTATAAACTGATTAACTGAACTACCAAAACTGCTTTGTTCTCCCTTACAATCTCTTTTTTTTTTTTTTTTTTGCTCAACCACTTTGAATTGAAACAACACCTAGTATAACCTCTGGAACAATGTAAAGCTCAAGTCACTTTCAAAGGCTAGCAAGCTTCAAATGTAACAAGAAAGAAAACAAGAGGCCATGGGCCTTAAGGCTCTCCTGAGTTTAAATGCCACATTCCTCCTGTGTAAGTTCATGTTAGGAATAATTAAAAGGATCGTAAACATTTCCCCAGTTTGAACCCAAGAAGCCATGATATTTGCAAATCAATGTCTAAGATTTATGAAAATTTTAATCAAGTTGTCCTATGAAATGTTATTTAAGAATTGAATTGCACTTTTTACGTTGTTATCGGGGTGTAACAACGTGAAAATTATCACAAATTGTGTAAAACCGCATAGCGTATAATTCTTATAATTACAAAGTTAATACAAACCCAAAATTTAACATTTTTAAAGCTGACCTACTGAACTGATCAGCTGATTTTCAGAAAATCAACGTTACGAGGATGAACTGCGTAGTGATACAATAAATGACATCTTAATTAAACGATAAAATATCCGATAAAAAAGCTGAAATAGTTTTGAATTTATATCTTTTTATTCATTTTTTAGTTATTTTCAGTCAACATATAAATTATGTTACATTTAAATTCATTGACATAAAAGGGATTATATTATGTCTCGCAATCATGAAAACAAACAACACTTTGTACAACGTCATACGTGACGGCCAAACGTTTGTAGGACAGGCGTGTTTACATTTTGATTTTACCTATAATATAAGAGAAACTGCATTGGTTGAATGAACAGTGTGTTAAACAAACCCTGAAACCAACAATGGACATGGAATTAATGTTTTCTTGGGAAGCTGGTCAACTCGCCCCCTAACCAACTCGCCCCCTACCAACTCGCCCCCTTGACATTACCAACTCGCCCCTTGACGTTACCAACTCGCCCCCTGACCATGAAATGAAAGAATCTTGACTGTGGCGTAAAACAAAAATACTCCACTAAACACACTCCAGCAATGACCTAATAAGTGAACCTAGAATATTGACAGTCTCGATGGAAATAAGTGAAAGAATCTTGACTTTGTAAACACATCACCATGCTGGATTACTGTGGCTGGGCATTTGGTATTGTTATTCCTAACTGAACACTGCCAGTCTACTTTTTCACCCCTCTTTCTCTGTAATGTAAAACATTAACAAAGATTCGTGATTTTGATTAAATATTTTTTTAATCCTAATGCTTATATTTCGCTAAATGAAAGTTTTCCAGATCGGAAAAACGTGGAATACTGTGAGAAATAAAAGCGTATTTGCTCTAAAATAACCACTGAGAAAGCGTTACGATTATTTTTTAATGACTGTGATATAGTGCATTTATGAGAGAAACGTTTAACTTACCAGTATCACAAAGTCTGTGGGTCCAACGATCACATTTATCACACTGCAATGCGTGTTGCTTCCCCTTTACACGTTTTTGACAAACAATACAATAGGTATTGTCTGCCGTGTCTATCGTAACATTTTATGAATTTCATTTCTAATCTCAGCACATTTATACATGTATCTGAAATCGTTGTCGATAATCTTATTGGTCAAAATATTTTTCTTTGAATATCTTTTGAACTTTCGAAAATGAAAACAAAGCCAAAGGTCGTGTGATCATAGTGCACACATGTCCCGTAAACTGCTTGTGTATTGTTTAGTCAAAATAAACATGTTTGCATAAATTCACACTAAGCCATAACACACTGTCAACACACGGCAATTTCCGGTGATAAAATGTGCCGATAATTGTTATTATTATTATTATTACCATTATATTAAAAAAAAAAAACAACAACAAATTAAGTTCACTGTGTTTTGATGGATTGTACAAACAATAAACACGGGAAAATGCAAAAATTAATTTTTAATGAACAGAATAAAAATTAATTATTATGATTATTATAATAAATAATAATAAATTTTTATTCTGTTCATTATTGTTTAATTATTATATATATTAGGGCGAGTTGGTATAAGTTGGGGGCGAGTTGGTGTTGACTTTAAAATAAGTGGGGGCGAGTTGGTAATGGGGCGAGTTAGCATGGGGGCGAGTTGGTATATAGTGGGGGCGAGTTGGAAGGGGGCGAGTTGGTTAGGGGGCGAGTTGACCAGAATTCTTTTCTTGGATGAATCAATGTTTTACCACCTATGGAATGGATGTGAGATGAGGGATTCTCTCACCGGTGGTAGCTGTATGGGCTGATCAGGGACATTTTGAGAGGGTAAACAAGCGGTACGGGTGAACATTAGACTGGAATATAGTATGTTGTCAATTTCATTAAATTATTATTGGCAGGCCTACCACTGTCATTACCATCAAGATCCAGTTCAGAATCAACCATCTGACTTATCTGAACACTGGCATTGCATTCTTCAAAATATTCATCCTGATCCCCGGCTATACAATGTTTGGGGAAAATAAAATGTCTTTGCTTTCAAAAGGATGCATATGTGATGAATTTCAAACAAAACACCCCACACTGAAGTTTGGCATCCGAGAATACCATGGTGCGTGTCATATTGCTTATACTTAGTAGCCTACATGTATAGACAAGTAAAATGCTCGGTGGCGATAAAATGTCGATTTTGAGTGAGTGAGTGAGTAATGATGTTTTACGTCCCAGTCAAGAATATTTCACTTATATCGAGACGTCACCAGCTATAGGCGAAGGTGCAGAAATTTTGCCTGTGCGTTGCGCTGATGGCATTATACAGCAGGGTTCTTTAACGTGCCAATCCCACCGTGACACGGGACCTCGTTTATTTTAAGTTCCCATCCGAAAGAACCGTGACTTTCATTTCGTAATGCTGAGTGCTTGGCGAAAGAACAGTCACTACCCACTTTCAAGTCTTGGGTCAGACCAGGCCGGGGATCGAACCCACGACCTCCCACTTACGTGTCGATTTTGAAAAATATTTCATAAATATATACAATCTTAAATGTAAATTATTAAAAATATCGGTGAAAATTAATCAGAACATGTTTGAATTAATTTTTCAAAATTTGAATTTATAAAAAAATCGAAGTATTTTCATGTTTCTATGTGAAATCAAAGTAGTTCCGGTAGAAAACGTTGTTATTGAAAAATAACACCGTGTTTTTGCAAGACGACAACCAATGAAAATGCTCTAAATTGTGTAACAACGTGAAGTTTGTAATTATATATGAAATATAAGACAAATTTCTTTACAAAAAAAAAAAAAAAAAAAAGAAAGAAGAAAAGCTTTTCACTATTTTCCCCTTTTGGGGCCTTAAGGAGACTTATTTTCTTCTTTTGTGCAAATCCAAATGTGTGTTTTTAAATTTGGACTAGTTAGAGTTTAAGCTTTAATCCTTATGTCCGACAGTGGTAGAAAAAAGATATTTGAAATCCTAATTGTGTAACCCTTTTCTACTTGATCTTTGAATTTTGTTTTGAATACTGTAAACCAACTTTTCTTCGCAAATTTGAACTTTCACCATTCTTTTCCCAAAACCATATCGCAAATATCAACTTTCTCGATATTGACTATAGCTACATATTTGATAAAAATAAAAACATTTTCAAAAACAATTTTGCATCAATTTAGTTTCACAATTAATCTGTCCTCGCAAAACAAGCCAAAAATAAAAGTTGGTTTACAGTAGTCCAAAGAAATTGGTTCTCTTCTGTTCGAATTTTGATTTTAAAAAAAATCAATTCAATATAAGTGATATAATATTGACTGTGACATAAAATCACATTTCACTTTCTGAAAGAATTAACTGATTAATTGAATATGATTTAATGTCTTAGGAAAGATAATTTCAATTATATTGAAATATCACCAGCTATAGCAATCTCTGGCTTGAAATGGTTTGAAGTCCTTTTAAAAGAAGAACACTTACAATGAGATGGCACCAGGTTAAGCAATGATCGGATGGCCTGGTAAAGATTATATCACTTGTATTGAGCTGTCCCCAGCCACAGCAATCATTGACTTAATAAAGATCTTTTTGTAAAGATCATATGCTTACAGTAACAATCATGTCCTTGTAAAGGTGATCAATCGACATGGTGATGTCACAGTTGAAGCAGTGATTGGTTGTGCCAGTAAAGATCCCTTCACTTCCATTTGAAATGCAACCAGCAGGAAGTATCAAGGTAAGTACTTAGTTGAATGCGATGGGATTAAGGGAAGGGGTTAAGGGGAGGGGATTAGGGAAGGGGGGTTAGGGGAAGGGGGTTAGGGAGGAGGTTAAGGGAAGGGGGGTTAGGGAAAAGGGGTAAGAGAGGAGGTTAAGGGAAGGGGGTTAGGGGAGAGGGTTAGGGAAGGGGTTAAGGGAGGGGGTTAAGGGAAGGGAGGTTGAGGGAGGGGGTTAAGGTCATTGAGGAAGGAGGTTAATGAAGGGGGTTGAGGGAGGGGTTAAGGGAAAGGGGTTGAGGGAAAGGAGTTGAGGGAGGGAGTTAAGAGAAAGGGTATGAGGGAGGGGTTTAGGAAGAGGTTTAAGGGGGTTGAAAGAGGGGGTTATCACATGGGGGATAGAGAATGGGGTTGAGGGAGGGGTACTGTAGGGGTTAGGGGATGGTTTAAGGAAGGGGTTAAGGAAAGGGATTGAGGGAGGGGGTTAAAAAGTGGTTTTGGAGGTGGTTAAGGGAAAGGGGCTTAGGGACGGGATTCAGGTAATGGTAATGATTTAAAGAAGGAGGTTGAGGATTAGGATTAAGGGAAGGTGCTGAGGAAGATGGTTAGGACTAAGAGAGGGGTTTTGCAAAGGACACTTAAAAAATACCTCACTGATATTGTGATGTGACTAGCTACAACAATGGTTGACAAACTTAAATTTATTGGCCTTATTAAAGTAATATCCCTAATGATCTACTCTCTTTTATTCACACAAGATATCTATTTATTATAATTTTTTTATGTTTTTATTTACATATTTGTTATATTTTATTCATACATATTTAAAAATTTTATTTATATATTTTTATATTTTATTTTTATATACTGTATGTTGTATTTACATATCATCCTTTTATTGAATTTTATTAAAATTTATTAGCTACAGCTAAAATATGTTAGGTCTAGCTATGGTAGATTAGCTGTTTATAATCTTTAAATAATCTATAGGGGCATCACAACAGCTGCCTCCATTTGGGGACCCATTGTCAAGTTTGGTACACATTAAAAACAACAAGCTAGATATAAAATATGTAAGGTCTAGCATTCATACATTTTAACAAGAACATTGAAAAGATTTCCACTATTGCCCCTTAGTGGAACCCCAAGGGGACATAACCCCACTGTCTGTACAGATCTAAAACATTGTTTTATCAAAACATAATTAATGCCCAGTAATTTTTGAGGATTAAAATGTAAACACATGATGTACAACGCACGGTGGATGATAAACGAAGAATGGAGAGTGGACGCATTAGCTCATTAGAGGCTATAGCTCAGGTGAGTTAAAAAACCTTCCCATTTCCAACATTCTAAAATATAACTCCATTCTCCAGTTGTGTGTGTTTGTCAGACATGGAGAGATTTGGCTTACCTTCTCGGAGTTCTTCCACCCAGTCATGTCTCTGTTGATCTGTTAAAGCTACTATATATAAAGTATAACTCCTACTACCATTACTTTCTGAATAAACAATCTGTAATCAGAGTACATATACAATGTATAAAATTGTAAATAGCACCATAAAATACTTATATAACTGATAACAAGTTATATTTTCATTAGACTTGTGCATTTCCTATATCTTCCAGTTTGAGACTTTTGGCATGCATAGGACTGTAAATGCCAAACGACTACATCACTACTATTGAATATTAATATTGGCAATACACATTCCCGGGGAACTATAACCTGGTGTTGGCTTACTTCTTTGTGATTGATGACCAATTTGTTTTTTAATTTCATAATATCCATCTGAAGTTTCTGTGTGTAAACCCAAAATTTTCACTACCAAATTAGATAGTTCCTCTAATGCATGTTGGAATTTTTTCAGGATCATGGGGCATACCTTTGTGGATATGCACTCAATCAAAGACAATATTGGTGACGTAATACACAACTATGTCATGTAGTATATGTATTACGCCATAAACATACATGTGACTGTGGCACATTCAACTTCGTGGTCGAAATACTCAGAAATTATTATCCCAGAATTGAACGCAAATAAACTCTCAAAAGTGAATTCCAGAATTTTTTTCCAAAAATATTTCCTATCGCGCATTATTCAGTTTGTCATGCAGAGGCTTGGCATTCATATTAACTATGAACATCGTTTCAACAGTTCAATTGTTAAATAACTTCTGGTTAACATTGGTTGGGAATCATCTACAGAAGAGTTTTTTGCTTTAAGTTGGGTCCCTCCTTCCTAAACATGGATATAAGCACTGTACTTAAGCCATGTTCCATTCAGTCAACCACAAACATACAAAATCATGTTTAAATCACAATTCCAAAAGCAAAGTAAAAATTTTGAAAACGGGAAAATTAAATCAAGCCCATGAACCTCCACTAGGGAAGTGAGACCAGGTGCCCCATAAGAGTGAACACCTTTCAAACATATTTCTCAGGATTTTTTAAATCTAAAAGTTATTGTAAAGTATTACCTGTAATACACTTTCTTTATTGTCCAGAACTTTGAAAACTGGTAAATTAAACACATGAAACTCTACTATGGAAGTGAGACCAGGTGCTCTGCAAGAGTAAGCACTTTTTCAACACAAATTTTTGGTTATTTTTTCAAGTGTTACCTGGAATACATTTTCTTTATTGTCCAGAACTTTGTCATCTACTGGTTCTACTACTCGTATCTGACTTAACTGTATGGCTCCTTTTATCTTTCCTCTTTTCTGAAGAAAAAAAAAACCATTTGCATTTAGTAGGACAAATGTCAAGGTCTTTACATAAAACATATACAGCAAAACATTAATTTGTCATCACCATTTGTTCAATTAAATAAAAGGGTTTGGCAATTACTTGAGGGAAAAAATAAAACAAATGGATTTTGGGACTGTCACTTCAAAATAGTGCAACAATCTAACATGAATACGAAAAAACAAGTTATAACTGAAATGGGATGCCATTTTAAAAGTGCCCCCCTAAGGACCAACTTGGACTTGGCAATCTATGTTTTGCCAACCAAGTGCATGAATAGCCAATAGTGCATCTACTTCAGTCAGATATCACTCCATGGAAGTTTTGTAAAGATCTGTTAAATAGTTTTCAAGAAAAGTTGCAGACTAAATTATGGTGGAAAAAATAGAGTAAACACTATATGACCCACACTAAGTTTGGGGTAGATAATTATAGTATGGCGAAGGTTATAGTCAGTTGTAGAAAGGGCAGCCACCTGATTTTACTATGTACTGCTATCAATACAAAGAATAAGTAGATATATAGAGTCATATTTACTGTACAAAACTTGAAAAAGACATTTTTAGAAATATTTTTACTAGTTGTTAGTGAATAACCTGAAACTGAGATGCATTCATAGTGCTAACACCTTGGAACAAAATTATGTATTTACAGAAAATGACTAAATACATACAGTATTTTATACTGTAAATTAGAAAACACCCCATCCACACATACATAAACTGACAAAAATTCTGAAAATAAGATCTGCCTAACAGAGACTTAAAAATCACACACACACACACACACACACACACACACACACACACACACACACACACACACACACACATACACACACACACACAGAGTGTACACAAACCATATATATATTATGCATTATCTACAGCTATAAAACTATTTAAATATAAACTCAAGCACCAACATCCTGTTACTTATCAAATTAAACAGAAAATTCACTAATATGACCAGAACTTCACAGAACTGTTAACTTATTTTTTTTCCTTTTATGCCATGTGCCGAGATTAAAAGAACACTTTTATTTAGATTAGTGGATGGACTGGAATTACCAGTAACATCCCGGTCAAAGTTAAATTCTTTTATATCAATTTAATAGTAGTTTTACTGTAAACATATTTATTTTCAGGGTGTATTAATTTTTGCTTATTTTGTGGTCATTTGTTTTGCGCAAAAATTCATACAAGAGATGAAGATTAGCAGTCTGGGGCCCTATATTTTTACACATTTTACCTATTTAATACTATTATAACTTCTTTTCTGAAGTGAACTGGGCCCCTAACTCAAAATAGTTAAGCTTCTACCCTGCATATCCCACGGAAATTGATACCAAGCGAAAAATTATATTATGCTTATTGTGTTATAGTATATATTTCAAAAACGCAAAAATTTTACTACACAAAAACGCGAAATTAAATAGGTTTACAGTATGTATTTTGAATAAATGAGACATTGTAGAGGATGGGGTTCACCACTGTACCACGTAATACCACCTAACGTTATAATGTTGAACTATTACAGTCCAACCTGCCCTAAAGACCACCTCTATATAAGGGCCATCTGCTTATAAAGGTCAGTTGAATTGTATCCCAATTGTTATTCAATCAAACTATTTGAACCTGTATATAAAGGCCACCTGTCCATAAAGGCCATTTTACTGGTTCCATTGAGTGGCCTTTATAGACAGGTTTGACTGTATAACCATTGCCATTGGATATGGAATCATATCAGTTATTGTTTTCCCATAAACATGATATTATTCTTGGCATCAACGATGTATACATTTTCCAAAATGTCCCACACAAACAATAAAGGTATTGATAATGCAAACAGAAGCATAATTTGACAAAAAAAAAAACCTTGGTGTTTTTCAATGACTGGGCCAAATGAAACTTTTAAAATGCATTCAAAACAAGTGGCCCAATAGTTAACTCAACCGGCAGTGACAAAGCAAACATATGATTTATCTGCACACAGGAGCGATAGTTTGTCACATACATGTCCAAGGAGCATCCTTCTATGTATATCATGACATTAGAATTATTCCCCCAGGAAATTTTTAATTGCAAGAGGAAAACTTCTGTGATTTCCTGCACTCCAGATGGAAATTTTTTAATATTTTCCCAGGGTTTAAAATTTGATTGGTAAAATGCATGATACTAGTATTTAGTCTTAATCATAGTTATCTCACTTTAAACATCCAGAGTGCACCAAGTTGACTTTGCCAGTTTGCCACTTTGCTAGTTGAGTCAACTATTGGGACTCTTGTTTTGAATGCATTTTACAAGTTTCATTTGGGCTTTGGGCCAGTCCTTGAAAAACACCACTTCTCTTTCATATTATGCTTCTATTATTATTTCTTGATTATTTGAATGAAACACAGCTTTAACAAATTTATTGCTAAGACTGATTGATTGAGTGGAGTTTTATATATTTATGCCAATAATATTTAACTTATATCTAGATGTCACCAGCTATAGGAGGGGCAGAAAATTTTACCTTTGCAGTGCACTGAGCCACTAACTTTTTGCATCATTTCAATAAAACTAAATGTAGATTTGGCCTGAAAGTTTGAAATAACCTTGAATAATAATTAATACTTTTTGATCTTGAAGAGCTTTTTAAGTTTAAAAACTTTAAATGTGAGTGAAGGGTAACTATGGTATTTGATGTTCTAGTTATAAATAGTTCAAATATATAGTGCACATTTATATTTAAACTGACTAATTGGAAATTGCTAAGACTAAGAGAAGTGATTTTGTGTACATAAAATTACTACCAAATATAGGTAGTTTTCCCCAGAGAAATGACTACAATTTCCCAATACATGTATATCAAATAAAAATAGCCAAAATGATAGTGATTCAAGAGCAAAATGTTTACACAAATTAAACCTAGATGTCCAATATTGTCCTAACCCATAGAAATTTCAGATATTGTCATAATATAACATCTTTGCAATAAGGACCAGTGAGCTATCACAATCTTGTCATATAAGTATAATTTTTTTATTTAAGACCTGCAGTTTTCCCCAATTAAACTAGAACTGTCTCTTTAGAGCCAAATACCCCCCCCCCAAAGCATCTGAAAGGATTCAATGTTTTTCCATGACCTTGACCTTTCCTATATGACCTTGGCTCAAGGTCATGTCACCCCTTTAAACAATGAAAATTATTCATGTGAAGTTTTATGACAGTCATCCAAAGCAATTCTGAGATATGGCCCGAACACGATTTTACACAGACAGATGGGTGGGTAGACAGACAGGCGGACAGGCAGACAGAGACATGGTGATTCCTATATACCCCTCAAACAAACTAGTTGAGGGTGGGTGTGTATAAAAACTATTAATTTTCCAACATTAGAGGTCGACACTACCACTAAGACACCAAGGCAGTCTAAACTTATCATGGTGCTATGGTGCATATGCTGTTGCTGATGAGTATGAAGTAATGTCATTCTGATGGATAGTTCATAGAAAGAATAAATACATGTACTTGTAGCAGACAAAAGCTCTATATGACAGTGCCAACCATTTATTTCCTCTCTAAGATTTAGACTTAAGGACATTTCCTATTTCCTATGTGGTAATAAAAAGTAGCTGTATCTCTGTTGAGTGGAGTTGAATATTAGTATTTTATGTCCAGTCAAGATTTTTTCAATGCAATCATTCCTGGAATGGCCGAGGAATCCATAGTGTCCAAGGTGCCTTTACACTTTGACTGACAGTGCCAATATACAGACCTGGGAACCGATACTTTCATTTCAAGATGCTAAGAACATTCACTACTGACTCAGGTCAGTAGAATTACAGGAGCAAGAGAGATTATTGCTTAGTAATGGATTAACTGAAAACTGAGAGAAAGAAATGACAATCGAGAAATCTGCAAAATACTGAGTGAAAGAAATGACAATCTAGAAATCTGCAAAATACTGCGGGAAAAAATGACAATCAAGAAATCTGCAAAATACTGAGGGAAAAAATGACAATCAAGAAATCTGCAAAATACTGAAGGAAAGAAATGACAATTGAGAAATCTGCAAAATTAAACCGTTATTTTTATTTTGCAATAAACCGTTATTATACTACGTATATCAGCATATTGTATTGGAGCTGCCATATTACAATAATTCTGTATACCATTAAAACGGCACATCCATACCCCAGGCGCACCTCATATAAAATAGCGCCGATATAACGTACCTCAAGAGATCCATCATAATATTTGAATTGTTCAGAATCCAGAACAAACCATCTACTCTTGTAATTCTGTGCAGTAAATGTCTTCTTGTTCTGCGACCGCTTCATCATAAAAGCATTTTTAATTTCACCCGCATTTTTCTTTGCCATTTTGATGTCTGTTCAAATTTCACAACTATGTAACACTAAATTTTTTTAAATATAAATTTTTTACACTTCTATATCATCAGAGACAACAGTCACTCATCTGCAGACTTTTCAAAAGAGTTCCTATTTGCACACAATACATATCACTATATGTTCTACATGATGAGTTGGTTACAACATAGTTGATCATGTTCTATAACACAACAACATACTGCAGTGGTTGTAGCTCCTCCATACACTAGAATAAATATAAAAATCAAAATTAAACAATAATATACAGTCAAACCTGCCTTAAAGACCATCTCTATGTAAAGTCCAGCTGTTTTTAAAGACCTATAAAATTTAATCCCAATTCCGATTAGCTCAAGTTATTTGAACCTGCATATAATGGCTACACGTCCATATAGGCCACTTTTACTGGTTTCCTAAAGTCACCGTTATAGTCAGGTTTGACTGTACAATACAATTTTGATTCATCTCCATTTTTTGTTGAGTTGAACTCCTCTTATTTATTCACTTGTAGTCAACTGAGATTAACCCTACAGTGGTAAATCACCTTAGGTTTGAAGGCTAGTACCTTAACCACTTGGCCACCATGGGTCCTTGATAAGTAAGGGAACAAGCCAGTAAATGTGTGAAGAAATGTTTGAGTTGAGTAATGGTGTTTAACGTCCCCGTCCAGAAAATTTCACTTATATGAAGACATCACCAGCTATAGGCAATGGTGTAGAAATGTTGCCCGTGTGCTGGGCTGATGGCATTATACAACAGGGTTCTTAATTGTGGCATGGCTACCGTGAGGGGGGGCCTCGTTTATCATAAGTTCCCATCCCAAAGAACTGTGACTTTCACTTCATAATGTCAAGTGCTTGGCGAAAGAACAGTCTTGGGTAAGACCTGCACGGGTTTGAACCCCACGACCTCCCACTTACAGAGTGAGCACTCTACCAACTTTGAATGAGTAGACAAAATCTTGAATATATTTTATGCATAACCTTGAAATCAGGTATAATGCACTGAATTGGATATTGGATTCAAGAAACTTAGTTACAAAATTCTGTATTTGGAACCAGCTATTAAAACATTTAGGACATGTCAGTATATACCGGTAAGTTGGAATGAGTTTGTAAATAAAAGTGGTGTGAGTTGGTAAAAGTTGGGCGGAAGAAGTTGAAATTGAAACAAGCTGACTAGCATTGGTTTAGATCCAATACTGGATCTTATGCCTTATATCCAATATCAAGGATTTTTCTGATTTTGGGGATTTCCCTGATTTAAAGGATTCATCTGATTTGAGGGACCTGATTTATGGGGATGGGATTTATCAGATTTAGAGGATTTATCCAACAATATTTAAATCTGTGGAATGAATGAATACCAGTAGTCAGTAGATAAATGATTGAGCGAGGAAAGAAGTTGGACATCAAGTGAGTGAGTGAACGAGGAAGTACTAAAATTGAGTGACCCAACAAATAAGTAGAATCATAATTAAAAGGGCAAAGTCAAGATTCATTTAAATTTTGATAAAAATCTGCATATTGATTTATAAACAACCAAAAAAGTGTGAAAAAATCATATTAAAAGATGTTTGGAAAAAGAGATGCACTGCAGTGTTGTAGGGTAGACAGTACATATAAGATAAAGAAGGATTTAAATCTTAATTATTGTATGGAAAACCATCATGGAATGTGGCTTACTGGGCACAGCATCCTACTGTAGATTCATGGGTTGTGGGTTTGAATCACATCCAGATCAAGAGGCTGTGGTAGCAGAGTGGTGAAGGCACTATATCCTTAAAACACAAGGTGTCTCACCACTGTGTGCTCCACCACAGATGACCTCAAATGTGAAAGGATTTTTCTTGCCTGGGTCTTACTCTTTACTAGTTGGTCCGGGTACCAAAATAATGGACCGAGTACCCTATAGTACTCATCTGCAATATTAAAGATGAGTGTACTAGAACCACAAGTGAGCACTTGCACAATGGAGATCAAAAACAACCACATAAGACTGCCGACATTAACAAAAAATGTTTCATCACTAATACCTCAAAAATTGCTGATGTGAAGTAAAACAACATTCAACCACCCAACCATCCAGGTCAGATTCACAAAATGTTCTTCGACTTAGCTACTCTACTGTCTGGATTAATTAGTCTGACAACATAATAATTATATTGTATTCTAGAACGGTTATAAATCATTATAATGGTAAGGAAATTGTTTTAGTATAGAATATTATGACAACAATGGCACAAACAGGAGTGCTGAAAATAGGTGACATTATTTTCTGGCCACCAGGAAGTGAAAATGGTTGTAAAAAAGACAATGTTGTTGTGTTTTATAAAATACAAAATTGCGAAGTGGCATTCATAATTACCTCAGTGTCAAAATGAGGAAATATTTAAATAAACAGACTGTAAATAACAAATTAATGACAAGTGATTGGTATTTCGGGATGATAAAACCTACCTAACTGCCTAACTCCAGATAATAATCTTCTTGTCCCAAGTCTTCCTGCACGGAATTATCGCCCTTTGCGAATGTTTGACAACAACGGTTGCACTTATAACCTATGGCGCTTTGATACATCCGAGCAGTAGAACTAACTATGAGAGGTACCATTGAGAGGTAAGCGTAATTCATATTCACTATTTTAATGAGAAATGACAACGGGGGACAGATGGAGTACCTAGAATTGAGAGTGGTTTCCGATCTAGAATTTCCGCGATGAGAGGGAAAACCTATTTAAGATTTATTTGTTAAAATTTATGAAAAGAATTAATTATTGTATTTATTTTTTGGTCTCATTTGAGGAAAGAGAATTGTATTATTTCAAATTATACTATATATCTCAAACTTTTTCTTTAAATCCGTCATTCACTGAAAGGAAATTTAATAAATTTACTAAAAATTTAATCTTCTTTTCGTTATTTTATTTTGTTTACATCTTCAATTTTTACAAAAGTAGCCGGTCAAGAAAAATAATTTAAGTCGGAGGAAGAAAGAGCTTTACTGAAAAGAATGATCAAGCAAAAAACATATGAATAATTATCCTGAAGGTTAGCACGTGTATAAATTAGTCCGAAGTATTTTAGAGTCAGTAAGAATTTTTGGAAAACACATGCTCTTGTCTAGATCAGCTGTGAGTGTCGAGTAACACCATAACCCCCCCCCATTATAAACCCTGCATCAGTTTCTAGCACACCAGAATCCCTTCACAACACTTTCTAGTTCAACTAAATAAATAAAGACCCCCTAAATGGATAATGTTATGTTGTAATCTCTCCCAAGTACAGTCGTTTTACCAGTTCCGAACAGGGTTTCATATAAGCGCTGCTGCCGACGTCATCGACAAGCAGAGGAATTAAAATTTATGTGGTGTAATAATACAAATGTTTACCGATTCCGATCATGCTAAGTTACTGTTTAATGTCTGCCAAGGAAGCACGACGGTTTAGCGAAAACAATCGGCAGCCATTTTACTAGTTTCGAATGGAATTGCCACTTCCGAATAAGGGGCACCTTTGAAGAGTACGGGGAGATAACGTGACAACTATACATGAATTTTTAAAGCAGTGTTACCCGTCACATGTAGTATAAAGAAATCAAACTTTATTGACGGAAAACATTTCCTCTGGTTACATTGTTAACGGTAAAAGTAAAGGAAACGCACATTTATCTTCAGTATATTTATTTTTAATTTTAAAACAATTAACGATCTTTACCTAGGATTTAATATTAACAAAAATAGTAAACCAACATAAATTATTGAAAAAAAATTAAATAAAATATAAATTAAAAAAAATAATCTAGAGGGTTTTTTTTATATTGCACTAGCAAAAATAATGTTAAAACAAGAGGCACAAAAGGACCTGTAATGCTCTAGGTACTAGCAGATCATGTTAATTTCTGTAGTTTAGCTCATTTGAGTTGAAATGGGAGTCTGAATATATATATTGATATACAATGTATATATGTAATGCTCTAGGTACTAGCAGATAATGTTAATTTCTGTAGTTTAGCTCATTTGAGTTGAAATGGGAGTCTGAATATATATATATATATATATACATGTATATATATATATATATAGAGAGAGAGAGAGAGAGAGAGAGAGAGATACTGGTATGACTAGTTTTTTTATGTTTAAAAAGTACTTAGCACTCTGGTTTACTTCAGAAAATGATGGGGTATGTATCGATGATGCTATTCTGCCATAGTTCTGTCTCGTAGCCTAGATTTTCACAAACTTTATAGTTTTATTCCATTACAACCTGCTACAGTATTCATAATGCAATGTAAATGTGTAATTTTTCAATAGCATTTCATTTTTTCTCCTATGATTTTTAAAGACAACACTTAAAGACGAGTTATTTACATTATTTATTACTTGAACATAAGAATAAGATGATACTATGATCCACAATTTTAATAGTGTAGTCTAATACTGCAACAAGAAATGTAAAAAATGCAGATTCCAAACCAGGCCTTGAACCTGGGACCTTCCCAATACTAGCAGGACACTTCCAACGGTGCTCTCTGGCCACCCATCGTGTCTGGTCCAAAATACATGTATTTATTATCATACCTTTGTCTGGTTCATCTATCTTGAAAATACTAATGGGACGCTCTAACGTTTGAGCTACTTCGGCCGGGGTGTGACCAAGACTTGAAAATAGGTAGTGACTGTTCTTACACAAGCACTCAGCTTTTAGCAGGTACAGGGTCCTTTTTGAGACATTAAAACTATGCTCCTTGTCACAGCAGGTGTGGCACATTAAAGAACCTTCCTTCACAAGTTTACATTGTCCAGATAAAAAATTCCTGTCACTTCACCTACAGCTGGTGACAACTTAATATAAATAATAAGTGAAATATGCTTGGCTGGGTTAAAAGTAAGTTTTGTCTTACCAACCTTTTAGGTATGCCTTAACAGATATTTTTGTTTTGTTTTTAGGCTAAAAATGGCAGAAAATCAAGGTGTTAGTGCATTTCCATTGCCACCAATGCACTATGTAAACCATTATACAGATGAAAATATAAAACGTGGAAGAGCCCCTCCACCACCCCCACCTTTACAGGTAAATATTGATTAGACAACTCCCACTCTTAGGACCCTCTACAGGTAAATGTAGAATTTACAACCTTCCACTACCACCCCCACCTTTACAGGTAAATATTGATTAGACAACTCCCACTCTTAGGACCCTCTACAGGTAAATGTAGAATTTACAACCTTTCACTACCATCCCCATCTCTACAGGTAAATGTAGAATTTTCAACCTTCCACTACCACCCCCACCTTTACAGGTAAATATTGATTAGACAACTCCCACTCTTAGGACCCTCTACAGGTAAATGTAGAATTTTTATCCTTCCACTACCATCACCACCTTTACGTTTAAATATAGAAATTATAACAACATTGCGTCACATCTACAGGTCAATATGGAAGTTACAACAACCAAAGTCAATCAAGGGAGACTTGGATCTTAAAATGGCTTCAGATTCATGGTTAACATGTAGCATGATGTGCTTCTTATTACTATGTTTCCATTCCTGGTAGCCAAAATCGCCATTGGCTACTAATTTCTGAGGAATTCCTTCAAAAAGTAATCTATTTTAGCAAATTTGTGGAAAAATACTTTAAAAAGGACTATATTTTCACAAATTTTGGAAATTTGGCTACTAATTATTTTAAATTTGTGGAAACCTAGTTATTATGGGTAGTAAATGGCACTGATGCTGTCTAGTCACTTGTTATTGGGTGTAATAAAGTTTATTGAATATTTCATGGTGACAAAAATCAAACTGAAGACAGTAAGCCATCTGATTTTACTGTTTACATAATTAGCTGTGGCTCTGGTCATCACATAATTTTAAGACCTTTTTATCCAAACATTGAAAGTTTTGCCATCCAAGGTACTCTTAAGTCTTCGTTTCACACAACAAGCAAAATTGAGCAACTCAGCTGTTAAATACTGAAATTTGCATTTGAGAAGTTCCTTTTTACTCCTACATTGAAAATAAATTGTTTGTTCAAGATGACTTCGTTATTTATTTTAGGACAGTTATATTATGTTTGGGCAGCCATTTAATGCTGATGATGCCATTATTAGACCCTTAGAGTCACAGGGATTCCGACGCCTTTATCCACAAAATTACGATCACAAGAAAGAATTGCGAAAACTTAATCATTCAATTTTAGTGAATTTTCTAGATCTTATTGACATCATCATTAAATCACCCGACTCGCCAAAACGAACAGAAAAACTCGAAGATCTGAATCTTTTATTCATACACATGCATCATCTTATAAATGAATTTCGCCCTCATCAAGCGAGAGAGACGCTCCGTGTAATGATGGAAAAACAAAAATCAGAGAGACAGGAAATTCGAGAACGTTTCACAAAACATTTAGAAAAAGTGAAGGAATTAATACAAGGTAGTTTGCACAGTTTACCGGACGATTTCACATTCGATTCAAAATCGTTGGTCAAGATGGAGTTATTACAGCCGTCATGTGAACAAGAAGATCCACCAATGGACATGGAACCATGTGATCAACTTGACCAGATGATGTGTAACATTGTTGATAGCATGAATTAAATCAATATTCAATTATGATGGAATACTTGTGAATTAAAAATTTGTAAATATTGTGATTGTACCTTGTACCTGTAGTTTTGATTTACAGTCAAACCTGTCTATAAAAGCCACCCAAGGGAACCAGAAAAAGTGGCCTTTATGGACAGGTGGCCTTTATATACAGATTTAAATACTATACATAAAGAACAATTGGGATACAATTGCACTGGACTTTATAAGCTGGTGCCCCTTATATAGAGCTGGCCTTTATTTAAGGCAGGTTGACTGTATGTAATGGAATAGTGTGGAGTTAAGTAAAGATGTTTTACGCCCCAATCACATTCTTTTACATATTAGTATATCAAAGCAGTCAGTTCAGGAATGGTGGAGGAAACCAGAGTGTCCAGAGATTACCACCAACCTTAACCTTCTGCAAAACGATAAATTTCTTGCACTAGGTCTAGGGTTTGCCCAAAGTGGAATGCAAACCTTGGTGGTGACAGGGGTTGTGATTCCTAAGCATTTACCTCAGACCGCTTGGGCCAACCTTGTAGCTGAGTGTATGTTTGATGCTAAATGCAAGTATTTTTGACAATTTTGTTTATAATGCATGCATTAGGAACCTGGCAAAATAATTGATCTTAGTAATTTATTGGTTTGTGAAGATATTTTGTCTGTTGCTTAAGGTCTTAGGACTCATTTTTCAAGGGTCATTGATGGTATTTCCTTAAGTCATTAAATTTCGTATAGCTTTAGTCAAGCAAGCTACAGAGGGTTAACCTTGCAATGGACTAATTCAAATCTAAGGGGATAAAAACTCTCAGCTGGTCCACATACTGATATTGGATAAGCACAACCTTGAGCTTATATTGGAGTGGACTTTTACACTGCAGTCAAATTTCTCTAACCTATATCAAGGCAGTCATTTTATGGATAGTGGATGAAACCAGAGTGTTTGGAGGAAACTCAACAAGTGAACTGACAAACTTTCTCACACTAGGATCTGCCCTGAGTGGGGATCAAACCTAGGTGATGAGAGGTGTTTTGATCCGTAAGTGTGTGCTTTTGTTAAAAGTATCATCTTCATTAGTTATATGGCCTAAGGTTGAATCCCATCCAGGAAAGGTCCTAGTATGAGAAATTTTGTCAATTTGCATACATAAGGTCATTGGTTTTCATTGAGCACACCAGTTACTTCCAACATTTCAGAACTGATCACCGATATTAATGAAATAATCTTGACTGGGGTAAAAAAAACACCATTACTCCACTCTTCAACAAAGTTTCATTTAAAGTGATTTTATTCATGGAATTTCCAACTGAATGTTTTCCACAAATAGGTCTTCCATAAATGCTATACATGTACCTATTGTTCAGTTGAGTAATAGTGTTTTACATCCAAGTCAAGAATATTTCACTTTTATCAAAATGTAGCCAGCTATAGGCAAAGATGCAGAAATTTTGCCTGTGCATTGCACTGATGACAGGGTTCTTTATTGTGTCACACCTACCATGACAAGAGACCTCGTTTATTTTAAGTTCCCATCCAAAGAACTGTGACTTTCATTTTGTAATGCTGGGTGCTTGGTGAAAGAACAGTCACTACCCACTTTCAAGTCTTGTCTCAGACCTGTTCGAGGTTTGAACCCAAAACCTTCAACTTGTGAAGCGAGCACTCTATTAACAAAACTACTGCAGCGGTATGTACCTATTGTGTGTTACATGGATAAATGATTGTGATTGTAACAAATTCAAGATTATTTCACTTGTATTCACAATATTATTGATAAGTCTGTATCCAAAGTTAATTTCTAGATATATTTGACATTCCATAGTTTCATGTTCCTTTCATTCTCAATTTTAAATTTTACATGTGACAGGTGTAGCTAGAAAACAGATGATTACCTTTTTGAAGCACCTGACCTTACATCCCTGGTGAAGTTCACATTTTAGAATTGGTTTGTCAGTTTTCAAAGTTTTTACTTTGCTTTTGGGACTGTGGTTTGCACCTGGACCAGTATGTTTGTGTTTGTTGAGATAGCACAGGGTAAAGATAGCTGAAGTTAAAAGAACAAGGAACAGTCAAGGTCCTTAACTGTGACAATGATGGTGATCAGAAAAGGGATTTAGGTTTTACCGGTAATCTGTTTCAAACATTTTAGTGAAGGTCGTCATTTGTGACATGGACGATAATCTGTAAGAGGGTTTTTAGGTCTTACACCAATTCAAACATTACAAAATAAATACAAAAACGAGAATTTTGTATGTTTTATTTTTAAAATCAGAATTAAATGCTGTGTAAATCAAGCAGTATCATCTATATTGCACAACACTAAAAATAATATCAACTACATGTTGTATAGACATATAACATGTCAAAAGATTCAATCTAACATAATGTAATTAAATTATCTACTACTGTATTTCCATAAATTGATGGCACATGGTTTGTTTTTATTCTTTACTTCTTTTAATTGAAAATGTTTCCATTAAACTATCAATAAAATGCATTTAAAATGCACTGACCTAACAAAATAATATTTTTAATTAAAAACATTATTGCTCAGTTCTTCTGTACATAGAGAAATTTTGCAAAAATTGTGGAAATTTGACAAAGTTTATACACCAGTTGGGCCTTATTCAAAGTTACATCAGGGCATTTAGGGTCACATAGGTCATTGTTGCTTGGGTTTTTTCCAGGTGTGATCATCATGAATATTCAATTTATGACATAACATTTATAGTTGTTCCAAGTAAGAAGGTACAGAAGGGATAATTTTGATAGTCATATTTGTTGTTTTGTTAAAAAGTTAAAAAATTGCTCTATGTACAGAATTGAATTCACTTTTTCATGAATGAAAAAATATTTTTCCCTATTAGGTCAGTATATTTTGTATTATGTTTTGACAGTTTTGAGTTTGAGTTTGTTGGAAAATACGACTTTATTCTTGCATTTTCCATGTGCACTGAATTTATGGAAATACAGTAGTAATATACCATAATTAAATTTGACAAATTTGTTGTACCATATAACAACTTCTAAAATTTGTTCAGAGCATGTATTACCAATGGATATGGAATCCCATAAAATGTCATTTTCCAGCAAAAACCATGTTTTTCCTAGAATTTTGGAAGGTTAAGGTTTTCCGAAATGTTCCACATAAACATTAAGAGTATTGATCACATGGTACAGTAGTGAACCCCATTTCTAACGATTTCATTTCATTTCAATTTGGTTAAAAAGTCAAAGAACAGGGTTCGTACAGGCCTGGAAAAGTCCTTAAATTTTGAGGTTTGCCCTAAAAAACACCCTAAAAACAAGTCTGACCCTAAAAAGCCCTTGAATTTATTCTGAATCCTGAAGGCCATAAAAAGCCCTGAATTTTGCCAATAAGGTGTTGATATTAAATTGTTGTAAATAGACAGATCAAAATATATAAATAAGTTACATTAAAATGGGCGTTTCAAATGGTACCTGGCCCTGCTGAACACCCAAATCAACCCCAACTTCAAGTGTTGATACTATGGACATGTACGTAATTGTTTTATTGATTTAATAGTCTTTGCACCAATTTTTTCTCTCATAAAATTGTTCCTCTGATTAGGCCTTAAATTTGCAAATAAGACGCTGAAAAAGACCCTAAAAATTCCTTAAATTTGGAGTCCAAATGTCTGTACGAACCCTAAGAACTTGCAGGTTATTTCCAAATGAACAAATAACTAAAACCCAAAATTGTCCTGCCAGCATGTATGCTATATAGCTTAAATTGAATGATGTCATCAAAAACGATTCAGTGACATTTGCTATGGTGGGTGCTACAGTAAATCGACCATTCTGCATTTATTTTTTATTTTGGTATTGAAAAAAAATGTTTAAGAATATCACAGTGCATTTACTATGTATTTGATTTTGTTAAGTTGTAAAAATGACAGAAAATGTTTTATTTCTTATCAAAAATTTAATTATATGCAATGAATTTGATTACCGGTAAGTCATTAAGAAGTAACATGAATGAGTGCTGTTCTGACTTTTGCCTAAATGGCTAACAAATACATCCATTTTATGTTATTTCACCATGACCTAAAAGAACAATAAATTTAATGCTGAATTATTTAATTTCTTTTTAGTAACCTTTTATCTGCTCTAAAACTCTTTTAACTGGAATGCATATAAAACAAGATAAATAACAAATATTTAATTAAACTTTGTTTAATTAAACTATTTTCAGTTTTCATTTTTATATCCCCACCAAAACAAAGCATATCATAGTTTACTTACATCTTTTTCCATTTTTTGTTTGGTCAGGGTTATGTTGGACTGATATAGTGTTTATTACTTACTGTGAAGGTATAGAATTTAGCAAGTATTAATTTTAGTGCAAAGCATAATTCTGTTAAATTCTGACTTGAATTATAACAAATCTCATGGATCACCTCACCACTATGCACTATAATCATGAAGGATTTAAATGAGTGTTAAAGTATTGTTACAAAACTTGCTGAAATTAGTAAGCGGCTAGAATTAATAGCTTGTGCTAAAATTTGCACATGCTAAAATTACATGTACCCGGTAATACATTTACACTATGATAGGACAGGCATCGAAGAAAAATACATTTGTTTATTTTTTAAACTAATAAAGCATTGCAACAATATTGCAATAGAGTAATGCAGATTTTTTATTGTTGGGGAAACAAAAATCAAAGTTTAAAACACAATTTAAAATGCATGAAGTAGTTGCGTAATATCCAAACCAGAAACGATCAT
The DNA here is from genome assembly GCA_021292105.1 of Anadara kagoshimensis. Lineage (NCBI taxonomy): Eukaryota > Metazoa > Mollusca > Bivalvia > Arcoida > Arcidae > Anadara > Anadara kagoshimensis. The sequence goes on along the minus strand of CM037873.1, from coordinate 31,013,794 downwards.
ATCCGGATCAAAATCTGGATTTTCATTCTAGGGGAGGTAACAGGACTTGAAAAATACACAGTAACAAAAGAAAACATTCTAATGTACAAAACGGGAAAGAGAATGAAATAAGAATACATGTAGATTGATTCACAAACCTTATATCTGAGACAATATCCTTTACACACAACTCGTGTTGGAATAAAATAAAACACTATACAAAATTACAGGTATAGGTTAACAACAATGACCTGTCTGCTTGACCTTTCATTAGGAATATTTATATAGGAGGATATACACAATATATTGGTAATGTTAGGATTCAGTTAATACATAAGCAATGCATGGTTCACAAGATGTAGGTGACATAACACATGTGTTCCCTATGCATAAATGTACTGCTCTATAATAAATATTTAAATTAAAGGTCAAACAGATAGGTCAATGTTGTTTGCCTATGTCTGAAGGAATGTAACTCTTTTTAAGCAAACAAATAAAAATTTTGATTGAAATAATAACACAGTAAAACCTGTAAATAAAGACTATCTCCTGAATATAACAAGCATGGACTTTATAGACAGGTGATCTTTATGTAGAGGTATAGCAAAACCTGTAAATAAAGACCAGCAACTGGATCTAACAAATATTTACTTTATAAACAGGTGGTATTTAATTTAAACAAACTCTTATTAACCAATCAATTTTTGAGAAATTCACAAAAGGTATAATAATAACTAATGACATTGTACTTAGAGGACAGGTGGATGGGATGACTGTTACTTGACAACAAGCTCTAAGGAAAATTTGCAACAATAATTATTAATATTTTACACATGAGTGACAAGACAGAAAGATGAGATGCATGGATGACGAGTTAGCTTTCTAAACTACAGAAACATGGGTAATGGATTGCTAACAAATTTCTATAATTCAAACTGAGACTGAGACAAATTGATCAATCAAGAAAAGGCAGATGGGCCTTTTTGCTCACTTGTAGGCATACTAAGGAAATGACAGTGTGTGGTCAACCATTATTGAGCTGTAAGTGTAACACAGTGAACCCTACAGTAACTAGAACTAATTGAATTCCAACACACTACCAAACTGTCAACCTCTGTCAAACAGTAAAGCAACCACTTGTCTATCAATACCAAAAACCATTCAGCATCGCCAACTCACCCAACAACCAAAAACTTTGTCAGTCTATCCATATCAATACCACTCAACATCTCCAACTCACCCAACTAATCACAATATTCACCCAACAAACTAATCATCTTGACTTGCCTAGCCATACCCCTTTATCACACACACACACACACACACACACACCACACACACACACACACACACATTTAAATAAGCAGGCACACTAAGAAACATCTACACACCATTATGAAAGCACTTTTAATGCATATATAAATGTGAATACTGGTATATTTATATATAAGAAAAACAATTAACATTTTTTACAACAATTATAAAAGGCGAGATGATGATCAAAATGAACTCCAAAAATGTTAAAAAATAATACAAAAAAATATTAACAACAATGAACACAAGTGGCAATAATCAAACTAAAATATTATAAAAACAAGAGGCCAAAAAGGGCCTGTAATGCTCAACTGGCAAAATATGACCTAATTTGCTAAAATTGGGTCAATGAAAAATTTCTGGGAAAAACCAGTTATATATGTTAAATGGCCAGGTATCTACTTTCCATATTTAAAATTTAAGAAAATCGCTGGGAAATTGAATGCACAATGGCCATTTAAGGGATTTTGCTATTTATAGTAACTGTGGCCATCTTGGATTTCGTACAGAATCAATCGCACCTAATACATCTGGGAATGTTCCACACCAAATTTAGTTTTAACTGGCTCAGTGGTTTCTGCAGAGAGATTTTAAAAAAATTGGCTAAAATTTGACCTCATTAGCATAATTTCCTAAAATGTGGTCAATTTTTTTTGGGGGGGGGGAACCTGTTATGTTAAATGGCTAGGTATCTAATGTCATACAAGTTCCCCTTGTACAAACTTTGATATACTTCACCTAGTGACATTCCATGCCAAATTTGGTTACAGTTGGCTCAGTGGTTTCAGAGGAGAAGATCAAAGTTTATGCATGCATGGACACAAACACACACACACTTCACCATGCCATAAGCTTAGCTAACTATAGCCAGTTGAGCTAAAAATGGTTGTCCTTGACATCAGCATGACACACCAAAATAATATACAAAGATTTTTGATTAATTATGGTGCACAATTAATAAAATAGAAATGTACTGGTTGACGTTGTGTACATATTCTCACCAACTTTCTGAGATCTAGATAGCTGCATTGCATAAGCATGCACTATGGATTACAGAGCTTCCCATTGTTCAAGTTCAAATTCCAGACTCCAGTGTGAAAAAGTTTTGCGAGTTTGATTGCCCAAGGATGGCAGTTTTCTCTCGACACTCTGAAGTTTTTTCTGTCATTCTTGAACTGACTTCCTGGATATTATTGGAGTATCGCCGGCCATGCATTTTATGTTCCGACACTGGCCGTAATCACCGTACCAAAGCTGCAGCATGCCAACTAATGACATACTAGTGTCAGTGATGTCATTAAATGGCACAATTCAGGCCAAGTTTTCATTCATTTTGTGTGTAATTCAAGCATGACAGTCCTTTGTCCGGACATCGTAGGCATGGCCGGCGATCTGTCAATGAAATAACTTTTGACTTGGAAGTAAAACATTATTACTCCACTCCACACTCCATCTTTCTTATTGATGTAGGTTGTGATTTAAAACAAAAACTTAAATAAATTCACAGAAAAATATAGCAATTTTGCATACAGCACAGTAGAGAGTATAGGTATCCAGCAAAAATAGATCAAAACCCAATTTTTTTCACCTAATACAAATTTTTAAACATGTATGTTTTCAACAATTTTTTTAACCTAGTATAACTAAGTTTTCAACTATTTGTTTAAGAAAACTGGCTTTAGTTTCACCATTATTCTAAGCTAAAATTTCCCATAACTTAAACCCAACAAATTTGAAGTCTCATTTTTTAGGATATTCAAAAATAAAAGGTGTCCCTTTGAAGATCACTTCAAATTTTAAAACATTTATTGTTGTCAAAAATGATTGTGTTTAGGTTCCTTAAAGGGGTTACAAAAATTTGCTAAATTTTAGTTACGGGAAATCTCTGTTCAGAAATGATTGTGAAACTGGTACCTGAAGATGTGTAATTTTACTTTAAACATACAGTATAACCTGCTATAGAGTCCACCTCTGTATAAAGTCCACCTGTCTATAGCAACCAGTCTAAAGTATCCCCAATGGATTTTACTATATAATGACCCTGTATATAAAGTCCACCTGTCTAATGTGATTAGAGTCCACCCTTTTTAGTCCCAAATGACTCCTCAACCTGTCTATAAAGTCCACTTTTTCAATCAACTTTTTTTTAGTTTTTAGAATTTTATGATTTCTAAGTTATGCAAAACAGTTTTAACCAAGAAGTTCTTATATTCTGAATGTATAATTATTATAATGATAATTCTTTGAATATTGTATATAGTTTCTGTAAAAGAGTATTATTTTGAGTTATAATAAGTTAAAATTTGAGGAATCAATATATAATGAACTCATTATTCTCATTCAATGACTGAAGCCATTAGACCAGAAGGTAAAAATAGTCTGTTATTTACAGGTAGAATGTTTTCTATACCTATCACTTAATTAGTGACACCCTACTTCTTAAGAAAACAAAGACAATCAGTCAGGTGTATACCGATTAGATAAACTGTTACCATGTAATCAAAAGTACAGTCCCTCAAGATTAAAGTACACTTGCAAATATTTTCTTTAATTAGTTCTGAATAATAAATTTAAAAAATTCTTAAAAAAAAACAACAAAAAAAACATTTAAGAAATAATTAAGTATTTTACTGGTACCACATATTTTTCACTCATTTGTATACCACTATCAACAATAAATGTTTAAGCGTTCATAAGAGGTGACCCTCTATATAAAGTCCACCTGTCTATTAAGTCCATTTTTGCTCGGTCCCCTGGGTGGTCTTTATACACAGGTTATACTGTACATGTATATATTATGACAATATTTAGATGTTTGATTGTGATAATGATTAAATCATTTAAATCAAATTAATCAAATTTTGTCCAATTTTGGTCCTCCAGAGACGGAAATGTCTATGGGTGGAAAAAAAATTCACATAAAAGTAATCACGAAATGACTTTCTTACTGCTGAAGTTTCTATTTGTAATAGATGAGTTACAAAGCATCTAATTAATGCACCCATTAGGTTGTAAAAATCAAATGTCTATTTCAAGATTTATGTCTCAGGAGTCCAGGACTTCGATAAAACACCAGACCACTTGTCTGACCATTTTGAAAAAGCCCAGTGATGAGTGAAATTTTATTCAAAGTTGACCCAGTGCCAAGTAGATTATTTGTCGTCCATGATTCAAATTTAAAAGTCAAAATGGAATACTAAATCAAATAAAATTACATCTTTTTCTATTGCTTACAGTAATTACAACAACTTGGTGCTGAGTACACAACACCTGATTACTTGGCACAATGTCAAGCAGTTTGTAAATTTTCATCTTTCTCCAGTATTTTGTGTTATTCACAAATTCCAATAACATCTATTGTTAAAGACCACACATATTAGTAAATAATTACTCTACAACATCTATATATAGAACACACAAACATCCAGTTACAGTGCCCCCTTAAACTGAAATTAGTATTTTAGTATCACAATTTTTAGTAACATGTACGGTTAAAATGTTTTAAAAGACCACCTCTATACAAAAAACACCTGCTAAAAGGACCAGGTAACAGTTTTACAATTATTGCTTTACTGAAATTTTTCTTCACTTAAACCTTGTAAATCTGATTCTTAAAAATAATTTGGATTAATTTCTAAATATTCAGAATTTAACATGTTTAAGGGGTCATTTTGAAGATCCATTCAAACTAATGACATTTATTTGTAAAAATAGTTTATTCCTAGTCCCCCCCCCCCCCCCCCAAAAAAAAAAGCCAAAATTTGCTAAATTTAAGTAAAGGAAAATCTCAGTTTAGAAATGATTGTAAAACATGGACCTGGAAAGTTTTATTTCAATTCTTCATCAATCACTATTTTAACCTGTATCTAAGGGACATTCCCTCATAAAGTCATCTTTACTTTTTCCTCAACTAGTTTTCTTGACAGTTTTAACTGTATATTTAAGTTTGAGGAGTTATGCAAACAACTGAGCCTTGATATTTGACATAGACCATGTCTCGGATATCTTGGGTTTTGGACTCTGGACCACTGGACTGTGATAAAAGATAACTGGACTTTCACCTGGATGTCTCGGAGTTGATACCTGCGGAAAACTGGCAGATAATCTCGCTCTTGGTTTTACTTTTGCAGGACTTTTCCAGCTGAAAACAAACAAATAAAAACAAATAAGCAAATCATAAAAACACATAGTGATAGTTTTGTTTTAATAAACTACATTGTATATCAATTAAAATGCAAGTACATGTAACTAGGTGACCTAATTTAGGTACTGCTGTCCACCGCCAAGTGTGAGCAGGTTACCCAAAACCTCATTTTCAATGAAATGATGGTACCACTATATTGTGCTATTTTTCACAAATTAAATATTTTATAAAGAAATTCTCAGAAATTAGTATACAATAGTGATTTTGGCTACCAGGAAAAGGCACATAGCTACCTGAACATCAAATCTGAAATTAAACATAACTACCTGAATGTGGAATCTGTGAGGTATGACAACACCGCGGCTCTCCATTTCTTAACCAGAGTAAATCTGTCATCTATATCTACAATCTCAGTAGCTCTATACACATCTAAATCTGATTTTGTAGGTTGGTATCTAAAAATATTAAAATCTTTTATGTTACTGTTTGTTACAACAATATGGAAACAAGACAATTTGGGTACCTGGTATAGTAATGATGTTTGCCTTAGGGTTGGCAAAGAACCGGTCAATACTAATTCTGACCAGGACAGTGGTCAATGCTACTTTTCATTGGTCAAAACTGGCCATTAATTAATTGAGCAAATATGAGACCTTGATACAAAAGAAAAACCAGAGCACCTTAGGAAACAGGAGACCTCATATCTTTTACCTTGTAACTCTGTGAATTGCCTCAAGGTCACATTGGTTATAGGCAAGCGTGTTAACCACATATCTACTTCAAAACCCTACTACCTATACAGCAACTTAAAAGTTTTATTAGCAGGATTGATTGATTAAAATATAATAAAATGGGGTTTTATGTCCCAGTCAAAAATATTCACTTATATCAAGATATCACAAGCTATAGATGAGGTGGCAGAATTTTTTACCTTGGCAATGCACCAAGAGCAAAGTGCGTTGAGAGTTCCCTAGCATGTGACACCTACATACATGTATTTACAAAACAGACAGACATGATGATTCCTTTATACATATATACTGTACCTTCACACGTAAATTCAGGTTGGGAGTGGCCAGAAAAGACTTGCCCAAACAGATTATAAAACAAATTTTATAAACAGGTAAAGCAGGTATTGGATTGGAGAAGTCATTTCAAGTCCTGAGATTCAATTTTAACTTGATTACAATAGGAAGACTTACCCAGACACAAAAAATGATTTTCCTTTAACATAATTATGAATAGCTAACGCAGGTATTGGATTGGAGAATTCATTTTCACTTCCAATATTAAATTTAACCTTGATAACAGATGGAGAATTTGGAATGTCCAGTTCTTCAAATGTCAAGTTGTTCCCGCTTAAAATTCTGAAAGGTATTCTGGGAAATAATTTCATTTCTGCTACAGAAGAGTTAACAGGTATCACAGCTAAATCGGCTACAATTTGATTGTTTTTGCTATCTTCAGTATTTATCAAATCTAACACTATGTCTCTACCAACTTTTGAAGGTTTTTCTTTTTCCATTATCTTGTGTTCCGCACTTTTTCGTTCACTTAGCACTTCAAACAATTCTTGAAGCTCATCTTCACTCATTTTACTTTTGTCCATTTCAAATATGATTTCCGTGTCACTATTTGCATCTTCAAAGTTATGACTAGACATATCACTATCAGGTTCATCCGCACACGTTTTAAATGAGTCACTAGAATTTAAACTACACTGTTTATCTATTGATTCTACATTTTCATCTTTTTTCTCGCGTTGTAATGCATTTTCGTCAGTTTCTGTCACAGTCTCTACTGTGCTTGGACAACTGATACTATGATTCATTTCATTTTCCTTCCCTTCAAAACATTTTTGTGAACCAGACTGAACAGCATCATTTTCTGATTTTGAATTATGCATAACCGGAGAAGAACTAAGAGCTACATATTCTGTTCTTCGATCTTGACAATCTCTGTCTTTTAAATGCTTAGTTCCACCTCTTGGCCCCCCCATACATGACAAGCATCCTCCTGGCCTCATTCTCATTCTTTGTGACCGATCAAGTATTGATAATTTAGAAAATAAAGCTGTCAAACAAGAGATTGGACTTAAAGCGCTACTAAGATCCTCCTGAGTCCAACTCGAGTCCAGCGATCTATCATAATAATGTTGATCATAGCAATATGGATACGCTTTAGTCAAGTCAAATTCTCTCCCGTCAAACGAACTTTGCATAATTTCATTTCGTTTAGCTGAACCATTGGCGAGCATTTTATCCAGTTTACGGAATTCTGGTGGAATACTATCCTCATCCAAATGGTTGCTTCCACAACCTGCAGACATAACAATGTCATCACTCTCTGTCAGTTCTTGAATTGATTCCATCATTTTCCACGGATTTTTATCGTCTCCAAATCTCCGCTGTTGGTCTGATGCATGAAAACTATTGGTTAATATTTCCATGCCTTCTGCTAGACAAAGGGCCACACTTTGTTTCTGTAGATACTCCTCTAGCAGTTCCAGTCCATCATCAGAAGTCAGATCTACATAGGTCTGTAAGAAGTCCCAGTATTCCATCCAAGGTACATTCATTTCATGTGCAAGATCTCTGTAAAAATCAAATTGTAACAATTTATAACTCATAATAACTGACATAAGAAACCATGCCAAAAAACATCCACCAAACAAGTTGGAAATCCCCAACCATGTCCATGATAAAAATACAAATAGAAAATGACACATTTACTCCATCCAAACTCATTTATCTTGTGAAGTTTCATAAAAATCTATTACAGTAAATAGTTTCCAGGAAAAGTGGCAGAAAAATATGGGCGGAAGAAATGGAGTAAAACTTAATCCCCCCCCCCCCCCCCATTCACTTGGGGACATAATTAAACAATCGACTTTGTGACTTAAGAGAGAGTTGTGTAATTGCTTTATATGCACAAGTCAAGATTCTTTCACTTATAAGGACATGGTCAGTTCAGGGATGGTAGAGAAAACTAGAGTACCCAAACATAAGGGGATATCATGTGTACAGCAGGGAATCCCATTATGTAAGAATCTTCACATACAGTATAAGGACATGGTCAGTTCAGGGATGGTAGAGAAAACTAGAGTACCCAAACATAAGGGGATATCATGTGTACAGCAGGGAATCCATTATGGTAAGAATCTTCACATACAGTATAAGGTCATGGTCAGTTCAGGGATGGTAGAGAAAACTAGAGTACCAAACATAAGGGGATATCATGTGGTACAGCAGGGAATCCCATTATGGTAAGAATCTTCACATACAGTATAAGGACATGGTCAGTTCAGGGATGGTAGAGAAAACTAGAGTACCCAAACATAAGGGGACATCATGTGGTACTGCAGGTAATCCCATTATGGTAAGAATCTTCACATACAGTATAAGGACATGGTCAGTTCAGGGATGGTAGAAAAAACTAGAGTACCCAAACATAAGGGGATATCATGTGATACTGCAGGAATCCCATTATGGTAAGAATCTTCACATACAGTATAAGGACATGGTCAGTTCAGGGATGGTAGAGAAAACTAGAGTACCCAAACATAAGGGGATATCATGTGATACTGCAGGGAATCCCATTATGGTAAGAATCTTCACATACAGTATAAGGACATGGTCAGTTCAGGGATGGTAGAGAAAACTAGAGTACCCAAACATAAGGATCATGTGATACTGCAGGGAATCCCATTATGGTAAGAATCTTCACATACAGTATAAGGACATGGTCAGTTCAGGGATGATAGAGAAAACTAGAGTACCCAAACATAAGGGGACATCATGTGGTACAGCAGGGAATCCCATTATGGTAAGAATCTTCACATACAGTATAAGGACATGGTCAGTTCAGGGATGGTAGAGAAAACTAGAGTACCCAAACATAAGGGGATATCATGTGATACTGCAGGGAATCCCATTATGCTAAGAATCTTCACATACAGTATAAGGACATGGTCAGTTCAGTAATGGTAGAGAAAACTAGAGTACCCAAACATAAGGGGAATCATGTGTACAGCAGGGAATCCCATTATGGTAAGAATCTTCACATACAGTATAAGGACATGGTCAGTTCAGGGATGGTAGAGAAAACTAGAGTACCCAAACATAAGGGGATCATGTGACTGCAGGGAATCGCATTATGGTAAGAATCTTCACATACAGTATAAGGACATGGTCAGTTCAGGGATGGTAGAGAAAACTAGAGTACCCAAACATAAGGGGATAGCATGTGTACAGCAGGGAATCCCATTATGGTAAGAATCTTCACATACAGTATAAGGACATGGTCAGTTCAGGGATGGTAGAGAAAACTAGAGTACCCAAACATAAGGATAGCATGTGGTACAGCAGGAATCCCATTATGGTAAGAATCTTCACATACAGTATAAGGACATGGTCAGTTCAGGGATGGTAGAGAAAACTAGAGTACCAAACATAAGGGGATATCATGTGATACTGCAGGGAATCCCATTATGGTAAGAATCTTCACATACAGTATAAGGACATGGTCAGTTCAGGGATGGTAGAGAAAACTAGAGTACCCAAACATAAGAGGATATCATGTGATACTGCAGGGAATCCCATTATGGTAAGAATCTTCACATACAGTATAAGGACATGGTCAGTTCAGGGATGGTAGAGAAAACTAGAGTACCCAAACATAAGGGGACATCATGTGGTACTGCAGGGAATCCCATTATGGTAAGAATCTTCACATACAGTATAAGGACATGGTCAGTTCAGGGATGGTAGAGAAAACTAGAGTACCCAAACATAAGGGGATATCATGTGATACTGCAGGGAATCCCATTATGGTAAGAATCTTCACATACAGTATAAGGACATGGTCAGTTCAGGGATGGTAGAGAAAACTAGAGTACCCAAACATAAGGGGACATCATGTGTACAGCAGGGAATCCCATTATGGTAAGAATCTTCACATACAGTATAAGGACATGGTCAGTTCAGGGATGGTAGAGAAAACTAGAGTACCCAAACATAAGGGGATATCATGTGGTACAGCAGGGAATCCCATTATGGTAAGAATCTTCACATACAGTATAAGGACATGGTCAGTTCAGGGATGGTAGAGAAAACTAGAGTACCCAAACATAAGGGGAATCATGTGTACGCAGGGAATCCATTATGGTAAGAATCTTCACATACAGTATAAGGACATGGTCAGTTCAGGGATGGTAGAGAAAACTAGAGTACCCAAACATAAGGGGATATCATGTGATACAGCAGGGAATCCCATTATAGTAGAATCTTCACATACAGTATAAGGACATGGTCAGTTCAGGGATGGTAGAGAAAACTAGAGTACCCAAACATAAGGGGATATCATGTGGTACAGCAGGGAATCCCATTATGATATGAATCTTCACATACAGTATAAGGACATGGTCAGTTCAGGGATGGTAGAGAAAACTAGAGTACCCAAACATAAGGGGATATCATGTGGTACTGCAGGGAATCCCATTATGGTAAGAATCTTCACATATATTTTGTTGATGAAAATATGCCTACAACAATGACTTCTCTGTCTGCTGTCTACTAACCTCTTCAAATGTGAAAGTCTGGGAATTTATCAAGATTTCAAGCATTTTTCCACGATTTCAAGCAATTCTCTCAGAAAATCAACAACCATCACTCAGGATATCATTTTTAATAACAAGAAAGTCCTATCACACATACCTTCCAATTCTTTCAAGCCCTTTATCACTGTCTTCACGTTTTGTCATGACAAATTTTCTCTTGACATGTTTAGGACTACCAGAAGGAGGTGTGGTCCAGCGACGATGAAATGTCTCCGCCTTTAAATAATAAGAAATTGATTATGTAATTACCTTACTCATAAAAAACTGTTTTACAATGTATGCTTAAAACATCCTTTCGCCCAAGTGTTTTAATCAAATACAGTTGAATCTCATTATCTGGAACTCTTATATTTCAAATATTCTAATATGCAAAATGAGTTATTCTTTATTTATCCAAGATAAGTTTGGTACGGTAATCTCAACTTTTTGCAAATTTTCTAAAAAGTCAAATGTTGTTTTTTGTCCTCTTAAAAAGCCTTTAATTCAACAAAAAAAGGTTGTTAACTGGAAGAAAACTTGTTTGGTTGAATAGTATAAGATTGACCAGGGATGTAATCTCAACAGTCAATATAATCAGTCCATTTTAAGCTTCTGTAATGGACCTACAACATTTATAAATTCATATACCGATAGATCTATAATAAAATCATTGTATGTAAACTGGATTTTTCTCCCTTTGATAGCATATAGATGTGATTGGTCAATAAAGATATCATCATCATTCATCATCATCATCATCATCATCATCATCATCATCATCATCGTTGTTGTTACTGGCATTATTAGTATTATCATTATTATTATTATAATACCGGTACTACATGTGTATAAGACTACATACCCTAGACGGTGTCATTGGTCCAGCACATGCCTTAACTGCCATCAGTGGGTCTTTGGGATTCCACGCTCCTACTGGTACCTGAAGTGGACTTTTAGATCCGTCAGGTGTCCAAGGTCGTCCAATCATTGGCTGTGTTGTATTGTCCTCTGATCTCACAAGGGGTACATAATACTGACCTTAAAATACATAAATTCAACATGATAATGATAACAATATAAAAGTATGCCTATGTAAAAATGGAAAAGTGTCTATGAAGCAACCCTCCTTCACCAAATTTTCAGAAGAGATTCTGTTGAAAAGTATCTATGAATAAACAGACAGTGGAGCTTTAGTGACAGAATGGTCTAAAGCTTTGGTTTACTAATTACCAATGGTTAAAATCCTACTCTAGTGTGACAAAATTTGTCAGTCTTATTAGTAGAAGATTGGTGATTTTCTCCTGGCACCGATTTCCTCCACCATCCCAGAACTGACTGTCTTCATATAAAAGAAAGAATCTTGACTGGGACATAAAACTCAATTTTCCCACTCTATTACCTGTTTCAGACACTGGACTTGAGAAATAATGACAAAATATATCTACCTTCAAGAAGTTCTTTGATTTCAGACTTCAATTCATCACAGTTACCAGACACTCTACTACATATGACCTAAAAATATCAAAAAATATACATCTGAAAGTGCATGTTTACCATCAAACCTGTCTCATAATAATGAAGTAAAGAAATTTGGAATTTGTCAAAACTTCTTTAAAATAAAGGGGGTGAGAAAAATGTGGACTTTGTCAAACTTGCCTTATAATGGAGGAATGAAAAAATTTGGATTCTGTAGATGTGACCACCATTAGATGAAGTTGGACATGTGTGTTGAAGGTTTGTCTAAAACACTGTAACATCAGTTTTGTTTGCATTCATGTCATATAACGTATGGTTCAATAAGACCTTAACAATGCAGTCATTTAGCAAAATGAGGGATCAATGGAATGGTCTCATGGCCCCTTCTAGAATGAACACTGCTAATACTCCATTCCACTCTATGCAATGTTTAATCAATAACACCCAAGTTTCTTTTCAGTGCCTTCTTTTGTCTAAACAAAAACACTCACCTGTTTAGGAGTTTCTCCGTATTTATTTCTGATGTATTTGTCTGTTTTAGGATGAGATGACAGAACAGCAACCACTTCCTTGTGACCAAACTTACAGGCAAAATGTAATGGTGACTCCAAGGCCTACAGACAATAAAATAAATATATAATAATTAACTAGATATCCATGTATGATTTTGCTATCATATTGTTTCTGTTTGCATAAGGCATGAAACTGGTTTTAGCAATTACCCCTCAGCTCATACAGAAACTATCATCTTGGAAATGGGGTTGCAAATGAAAACAACTAAGTCATGCTGCAGGGATTTATCAGGGTCTTTTGGGAAAAGGCCCTAAACTAAAAATTGGGAAAAACTATTAACTTTTTGCTCATTTTGGAAAAACTTCGACATCATTTTTTATGCCATTAATGATTAAATCACTGGCCTCTACATCCCCAGAATGGAAATTGTTACTTTCAGCCACCGGGAATTCATAATGCTCGTGATCACTTGTTGAATCAGAATAATCTTATTCTGACGTCAAGTGTTAATCAGTGATTAGTTTACTTTAGTTTTCATTTAAAAACAACATAATTTTTCTAATTGGGAATTTTCTCAGCCAATTTTGGGGAAAAATCAATGTTTTTTTATTGGGAAAGGGGCCGAATTTCGGCCCTAAATAAGACCTTGATAAATCTCTGTGCTGGTAGAACCTGCTATAGCGAGCACCTCTATAATAAAAAGACCATCTGTCCATTAAGACCAGTTTATTAAGGCTTCTTTGGACATTAACATTACTTCATTCAACCAAAAGAACCTCTATATATAGACCATCTGTCTTTAAAGTTGGAACTTTAGGTCTTATACATGTAGGTAGTCTTTAATGAAAATGTGGTTATTTTCTTGTGGTGGAAATTTTCAGTACTTTCGTAGATTAAAAAAAAAGTGAAAATAACCCCCACCTGAAAATTATGGTAAGTCAATTTTAATATGATTTGTACCACAATAATGGAAAAAATCGCAAACATAACTCTCTTTTGAAATGCCAACAACACAACTTTGGGAAAATTTCCACTTGTGAAAATAACCATATTTACAGTACCGGTACCGTATATACAATTTTACTGAAATCTTTTAATTATTTTCTAGGATGAAGAACAATGAGCTTACTCAGAAACTACATCAAATGACATCAAAGATCAATTATTTTCAAACACCAAATTGCAATGAATAATTTTATTTGAAGTATGAGAACTGTCAGAAAATAATAATAATATGGAAGCTCTCTCTCTCTCTCTCTCTCTCTCTCTCTCTCTCTCTCTCTATATATATATATATATATATATATATATATATATATATATATATAAAATATACACATATACCCACCGCCTTATCTGGAGTATTGAGGTACAGATCGACCAGGAATCCAATTCTCTGTGATCTAGTTGTCTCGGTCTCGTTTGTGTGTCCGTACATTTTGTCTATGTAGTCCGGGTCTTCTAACGTGTCCAATATCAACTGACATATAGATGGATGGTTCTTTATAGCTGCTATATGTAGTGCATTGTATCTGGGTCCTTCCTATATAATATACAAACAAAACCACTTCAAACTCGTTATAACTGAAATGGGATGCCATTTCATGTGTCCACCAAATGAACCCCAACTGGGAAATCCTTTTTTCTAATCCATATGCATGATCAAAATATGAATAGTTAATAGTACATCTATTCCACTTTAAGATTGTTCCTGTGAAGTTTCATAAAAATTTGTTGAATAGTTTTTGAGAAAAGTGGGGGACAAAAATGTTGACAGAAGAAAAGGATTAAATGCTTTATTGCACCTGACCTCAATTCCCTGGAAGAAGTTCACATGTTTAATTTAACAAAGTTTTTACCTTGCTTTTGGGATTGTGATTTGAACATAGACTGGTATGTTTGTGGTTGACTTTTGGGATCATGATCTGACCATGGACCAGTACTGTATAAGAAGAAACATTCGCATAAATATTCGAGATTTTCAGGATGGAACTTGTACCCCAAATATATCTTATCATTGAAAATTATTTATTTACCTTGGTTCACTTTCCCTTACAGACGGAAGCGTTAACATTTCTAACTGTGAAATAGATTAGAAGGTTATAACTGCGAAAGTTTCCTACCGCTAACGTTTCTTCTTATGCAGTATGTTTGTGGTTGACCTTTGGGATTGTGGTTTGAACACAGACGGGTATGTTTGAGGTTGATGTTTGGGATTGTGATTTGGACATGGACTGGTATGTTTGTAGTTGAACTTTGGGATCATGATCTGAACATGGACCAGAATGTTTGTGGTTGACCTGTGGGATTGTGATTTGGACATGGACTGGTATGTTTGTACTTGATTTTTAGACTGATATGTTTGTGCTACCTTCAATATTGCAGGTGTATCACCACTACTAATTAAGTATCTAGGATTCTCCCATATAGTCTCTTCTACAGCTCTGTAATCCCCATTCTCGATAGTTTTCATGAGTTCTAACAGTTTCTGTACTTTTGGACCTCTATATGGACTACTCTCCACTGAAACGCCAATCGCAGATGTTGAAATACCATCAGCTATGCTTCCCTACAAGTAAAATCAAATGAATTTTTCAAAATAGTTTTTGCTATTAAACAAGCTTACAGTCAGTATTGCAATGTATGTTCCCTTCCATTGAAAGTTGGAAATTAAAAGACCAAACATAAAAATAATATTAAATATTGGGTATGCTCGTCTGTCAAATAAAAGTGTAAACATGGTTTAGGGCCAAACATTCATTTAATAATATATTCTTTGTCAAAGTATTAGAGTGCAAATACATTTTGTATATATCTCACAAATAAGTTTAATACAGGGTGTACATTCCAAACAAACAAACTGAAATTGAGAATTAGCTAAATGATTTAAAATATTTAAAATCTAATGATATTCAATAGAAAGCTAGCAGAATCTGGTCACATGACCAATCAATGGCAACCATCTTTGCACATGCAACACAGCACTATCTACTAATCATTTCTGCTAAGTTTCAATCAAATTCCTTCAGCAGTTTAGGAGGAGTTGTAGATACAAATTCTCAGAAGAGTCAGACAGATTGACAGAGGGACAACTACAAACACTATATCATCCCCAGTTGTACCGGGAGGGGACTAACAAAGCCAAAGACACAGAATGGTGCAAGTAAAGGGTGCAATAAAGTTTCTTTTAATTTGGATCATTTAATAAAATTCATCAAAGAGAACTAAAAGATTAAAAACTGCATATACCCTTTATATAAGTTGAAACAAAATGCTTACACACCTTGCTAAATATCAAGCAACCAGTAACACAACATCACAAAAACCCACCAATTACTGTTATGCTAAATTCTGAATCGGAATGTCAATTGAAAAACTTGAACCAACTGCATCAAACTTGTATAATGATAAACCAATTCTGCTAGGAATTTAGTTATATCCCTATTGCCTCTATTCTTTTGAAGAATCTTGACTGGGAAACAAAACTCCATTATCCAATACTACTCTTTTTTATTGCAAGACGTAGGTTGCTAGGAAATCAACTTGAAATCAAAATTAAAATATACTAAATCCTTTTTATAGCACTGCAAATACATCGGCACCAACGCCTTGCCACAGTATTTTCAATTAAAAATAATAATTTTGTACAAGTCTTCCTCAATCTATCACCAAACCATGTTATAACACTGAAGTCTAGCTGGTATCAATAAATCAAGGTTTTACCGTAAATGTAAATTTATCGGAGTAACAGTAACCTTAGCAAAATGAATTTTTATCCCAATAAAATCAAGACTATGGTCGATCAGGTAAAACCACCCCTGGTTTTAACCAGCAGTTTCAACCTTTGAAAGCACTTTTCCAATAAATATATTATAGGATATGAACTGAAAACAACTTACATTGGAACCTGCACTTGATTTCCTTGGTGATGGACAAATATCATCAGCAGACTGTAGTGAAAATTTCTTGGCATCCAGCAATGATTTAAAAACTTTAAATCGTGAGCCTGGGTATTTCTTTAAAATATTGAGTGCCTCTGTTTTGCTAGAAAATGCAAGTTCTAGATCTGGAAAAGAAAATAATATAATCATTGATAATAGATATTTGTTAGCATCCAGCTAGTAATTGGAAAGAAGCCGGGTTCGAGTCCTGGTTTGGCAGCTGCATTTTTTCCCTTTCCTGTTATAAAGATATTTTAATTTAATTTGATAAAAACTACAATGGTAGAACAAATAATCAATTTGTATTCACTAGTGGTTTCATTTGTTATGTCTTGGGATCTTCAGACAGAATGGTGTGAATTTTTCTAAAGAAAGCAGTGGTCTTAAAAGATTTAAACTTAGTCTGTAATGCAGGAAGTCACAGATCTAGTCAAACTCTGACACACTGACTACCTATTTACAAGTTTTGGTCAAATCTGGCCAGGGTTTGAACCCAAAACTCCCACATAGGAAGTAAGAACTCTGCCAACTGAGCTACTTTAGTCCAAATTAAAGGATAAGCTATTTGGAATTTGGAAATGTCTCATTCTACATTATGATATTGAAACACAGTAGACTTATTCTTAAATGTAGAATATCTGTATCAGAACACAAAAACATTCTAGTGTAGCGATCTGGTTATCTCAGTTGGTAGAGCATTCACATATAGTGAAGGAGGTCCCAGGTTTGATCCATGGTCTGACCCTGTATTTTTTCTCCACCCTGTTGGTTTGATAGCCAGTGCTTTCCTTCAAAGTAAGGGACTAACAATTGTGGACACAATAAAGTCCACCTAAGGAAAGTTTTTGCAAATTCCCTGTATGTAAGATAGGGGAAACTAAAATATTTAGGAGGAATGTAGTTGTCTGGGTAGCTCAGAAAGAGTCAGTTGGTACAGCATTTGCCTAGTACAAGATGCGCGGGTCTGGACCTGCATTTTCCTCAATCCTGTTACACTAGTTTCAAATTTAGCAAATGCTTGTAATCTGACCATCAAGGAGAGAACAGTTACTATGGAAATAATAATCACCTTCAACATCATCTTTTTTAATATCTCCTGGTAAACAAACTCCATAAAATATAGATGGTGTTTCATCTTCTTGGGTCTTGACAGGCTGTGATGAGCTTGTGTTGTCATCTTTAGAAACACTCTTTGTCTGATCTGGACAACAACTGTTTATTGTCTCGTGTGATCCCGCATCACCATCAGCATCAGGGTGTTGGATGCTGAATAACTTTCTAGCAAGCTTCTTCTCAAAAAGGGATTTCGTTGCCGGTGTGATGGGGCCAACTTTTTCACCAAGTTCAATTAACTTTGCCCTGATTTCCTCCCCACTTAATGTTTTAACTTGAACTAAAATCTCTTCCATCACCGATGTATCATTTTTTTCTCGATCACATTATAAACATATCAACATGTACGCATGGCGGAAGTATTTTGATTTAATTAAAAGCCTAGTTTTCTATGAGACGATAAATTTCATTGGACGCTGGTCATACTCCCATCCAATCAAAATAGTTTTCTGAAAGATTATTATTTTACACCAAACTTTTGTTTCACCCTGGTCAGTAGCAGGTGCTTGTTGCAGTATTAAATGCAATTTTGTACTCAAATGAATTATTTGTCAAACTAAAAAAGTAAGTTGCAACTTAGGTTTTTTGACATAGCCCTACTAAAATCCATGTGTACGACATGTTACATCGCAAATGAAGTTTAACAGCATAAAGAAGTTTGTAGCAGACGAAAATTTTGACAGAGAAACACCCCCTTTTTATGTCATTTTTTGCCAAGAAAAAAGTCGAGTGTTATTTTCAAATAGATTTATTACTACAAAAAACTTATACATATTTCAATGTTACAAGTATTTTGGTTAAAATTTTCATCGTTAATTAAGGCAGATAATTTGGCCTAAAAATGCTATTGTGGTCTATTTTATAGTGACTTTTGAGGTAACTATCTCATGGCATTGGTTAAACCTTATTATAGAACAAATATTAATATTTCAATGAAAATTAGGTGCCAATGCTAGCCTACCTTGTTGAACTAAATTAACCAATGTCAAATTTCAGTTAAAAAGGTGTTTCCGCTAGCCCAGGCAATCATAATTTTTTATGCCTACTCTAATTTATTTGCCATTTGCCAAATACTAGTATACTGGTTTCCTTCGTCAACGAAGCTTATCACCACTAGTAATTATAACAATATTTTGACAAGTATGATTATTTTGCACCCTTGCCCCATATGATCAATGTAAAAATAATTTTTTAAAAATCACAGTTTTTCTGATTAAAAAGGTTCTCTATATGTTATCTAGAGAAAACGGTGCACATTTTGTTGGCCTTTCTATGATGAGATATTGTTAGAAAATTGGTCACAAAATCTGCATATATTTTGTATTTTTATACCTGTCCTAAATAGCCGTGTACTGGTACCCAGGAATCGGGAATCTCTAGAAGTATATTTACCAAAATGCTAAAAAAAATACAAAAGTGATTTTGCCATATCCATTACTAATTTTACATTTTCATATTACAATTTTCAGTACCATGTCTGCCTATGAAAGATTTGATACGGAGCAAAATGGATCAGCTGTTTCCGTTGAACTTTCCGTTCCAGAGTCCGAGTCAGCTACTGCAGGTGGTCAAGCCTCAAATATTGAAGATGTACAGATTAAAGTGGACAAACAAATAGAAGCTGAGAAAGATGGACATTTGACTATATATACAGAGGAAAATAAATCTGGCATTGAATACATAGATGATCCATCAAAAGATATTCCTAAGGATGCTCTAGGGTCAGTTTTATTTCAAATGTTGCAAATGCATCATGTTTATTTTAACAAATCTTTGAATTTCTTATTAGGAGAGGTATGTGTTATATCATTCTCATGGCCTAATTTAAGTGCTTGAATTAATAGTATATTTACAGCACTGTAGTTTATGTTTGCATATTTTGCTTTCCTATTGTGTTATTATTAATTACTTTAGATTTTATGTAGAAAATGGCACTAGCATTTGTCTTTCAGCAGCTAGTATCATGATTCAGTTATTCACCTATTTTAACATGGGTTGATTTCTTTTTTTTTTTCACGTAGAAAGTAAACACAAGTCTTGTTATACATGTAATTAAATATATATATATTTACATTTATTTTTAATTTGTATACTGTAAAGGGGATTATTTTTGCGGGGTGAAAATTTCACGATTTCTGAAATCTGACATTTCTCCTGGATGTAATTTCCACGTTATTGATATAAGTAGGTGTACATATTCTGTATATTATGATATATAAACCTGTAATGTAAAGTTATCATTTTGGGTAAAATTTTCGCTTATTTCGTGCTAAAGAAATTACCGCAAAATTTTTACCCATGCGAAAATTTCCCCTTTACAGTATTCAGTTTGTAACAGTACCTACTAAAATCTATTAATGATAATGTGTTTAATGTTTCATGTATTACTTTACTATTATCAGAGACATATTTCTCTGCTATTATCTATTATTTTACATATGACCTTCTATAAGCAGTGATTTTGTTTGCTTAAAATTGCTACCGAATAAAGGTAGTTTCCCAAGGAAAAAATGACTAAAATTTTCCATTTTTCCAATAAAATTTCCCAAAACGACTGTGATGCACTGAAAAACTAAATCTAGTTGTTTTTACTCATAAAATATCAGATAGTTCCACAATATAGTGTCTTTGCAATGAAGATACTAGCTATTTTCAGCATATGATAATGCAGTTTGCTAAATCTCAGAACCTATATTTTCCCAATCATGAAGGCACAAGGTCGTTATCAAAAAATGTAACAAAAAATGTAACTTATCACTGATATGTGAAACCTATGCCCCTTAAAACAACCAATCATAATGTAGAAAACATATTTTGAATGCAACAAATATTGTGTGTAATGAAAACATGGCCTTTGTATTTTGTGATGGTTTTTTCACAACTAATGGGGTGATTTTACTTTTGTTACTGTTTTTTGTAAAACTAAATGTAGGTGCTTCAAAAATAGAAAAAAGTGAAAATGTCAATTTTTTTTACCTAAAAGCTTTTTTTGTATATGGATGGTCATATATATTTTTACTTGTCGTTTTCAGGTTGTTGCAGTACAGAGTCAAGACTGTTATAGAACATGTTGTATTTCGCTGTATTACCGTGCTATTGATCATCTTGGACTTTACACTAGTGACAATAGATCTGACTAAATCAGACTGTTCCAGTAACATGAATGCACTTGAAATAATATCTCATCTTATAATCAGCTATTTTCTTCTAGAAGTTGGGGCAAGAATATTTTACCAGGGGTAGGTAATCCATAATGTTTTGACTGTATATACAGAAGAGTTCTAGATCAGATACATGTGTAAATGTGTATTGGCATTTATTTAACCACTGAACTGTCTAGAAATGGCGTTTATAATGCTATAACTGCTATTGCCGTGCAAAGCAAACTGAATAATGCCCTAACGCGCATTATGATTAGTTTGCTTTGCATGACAATTGCAGTTATAGCACTGTAAACGCCATTTCTAGACAGTTCAATGGTTATATTTTCATTTCCCATTTTTTGAAAATTTTATTTTGGTATTTTAATCCTAAAAAAACTTTAAAACACTGTCATGTACGACATGTATTTCCAATCGCTAGAACAGCCAATTAATGACGTCACACGTATAGCCACAAGGAAAAAAATAAGCGACGTCGCATTAGCAATGGCATTTATACTCCTATAACTTCCATCTGGTCTTAAACAAAGTTTAATACATTAAAATATCACAAATGGAAATATAATGCATTGCAAATTAAATTTGACCACACAGAAATACAAATGAAAAAACATGGAAGAAAACTGTATATCAGTTGAGAAGCATAAAGTTGTTATAATTATGATGTGAATCATCCAAGGTTTTTACTGTAAAACACTTCAGAGTTTGAGATTAATTTACACCAAATGGAAAGCCACATGAACATAAATTATTAGCTCACCTGACTGAATGAAAGGCTATGTTAGTTTATGGCATAATGCAGCATTTGTCAGTGTTTGTGTATGCACGGCTTATTCTATAATTCACATTTCAACATCTTCCCTGAACCTATAATACCTATCTACCTATCCTCTTCGTCCCTGGTGGGACATAAGGCCACAACAAGTTGCCTCCACTTCACCCTGTCCTTAGCTAGTTTTTGTGCCTGTCCCCAGGATAGTCCAAGGTCTTCCAATTCAGCCTTTATAGTTCTTCTCCAGGTCTGTTTTGGTCTTCCTGGCTTTCTCTTTCCCTGTCCAAAATAGTGCTTGTTTTGGTATGCGTTGTTGTGGCATTCTCAAAACATGCCCTAACCATCTAAATCTTCTTTGTTTGATCTCTACGCTGATTGATTTGTAGTTACTTTTTCTCAGCAGTTCTTTGTTGCTTATTTTGTTGGGCCAAAATATTTTGTTGATTTTTCTTAAACATGTGTTGTGGAAGACTTCTAGCTTTTGCTTTTTGAACCTATAATACTGGCCAATATTTATCAAACCTCACAGGAAGGGTAATTGGATGGTCAATATTAAATTTTCACTTTTGGTTGCCATAGGTATAGAAAGTAGGTCACTGTGACCTACATGTGAAAAGAACAAACAAAATTTTCTCAAAACCATTAGTTATAAACAAAAAACAACTTTTATTTTCAGCTTCCCTAGTGTCTTAAGTATAATATTAGTACAAATGGTAAAATTCCATTGAAAATTATGTAACACTTTTTTATACCCCACCCCCGTAAACTTAGTTCAAGGAGATTGTGTCATCTCTTTAATTTTCACATCTATCAATGGATTTTGATTACGGTAAACTTGGTGCAAATGTATACCAACATAAGACATCTTGGGTTTGAAGTCTCATTCAACCACTTTGTTTCTTATGCCTGACAACCACAAGATAGCCCTGATTATAAAGCCACATTTTCACTACAGAGAAAAAGAATGGATGGCCATCTTAGAGGTCAGGGATTTTTCTGACCTTTTTGGGAAAAGGACCTTGGGATGAAATTGGGAAAATGCTCAACAAAAATGTAATTTTGGGAAAAATCACAACAACATATTACAAATTCTAGACCACTAGAATACTGGTAATTGAACAAATTATATCGGTGTCCACAGCAAAATAGCGCTGTCTCTTTTGTCTCTATATAAATCATCCAGCAAAATGTGGGTTAATATAGATTGAAATCGTTATCAGAACGATATATCGTCCAAATATGATGTTGATGATCTTGTGAATTTTTTTTCTCTCCAAAAATTGATAAACATAGCTAATTGGGAATTTTTTACTACAGAATTGGGGAAAAAATGTATTTTTTTGCATTGGGAATAGGTCCCTTTACCGGACCCTGTGGATACCCAGAAAAATCCCAGGAGGTTGACAATATTATCCTGAAACTCTTACTTATGTTTTGATGTTCGGTATTGATTTTGTTTGTTTCAGAATATATCATTGTATTATTTCAGGCTGTCTTTTGTAATGTATTTGAAGTAAAAGATGGTGCCATCGTTGTTATATGGAGAAACTCTTACTTATGTTTTGATGTTCAGCATTGATTTTGTTTGTTTCAGAATTTATCATTGTATAATTTCAGGCAGGATTTCTTTTGTAATATATTTGAAGTAATAGATGGTGCCATCGTTGTTATATCTTTCATCGTGGATATGGTATTTATAGGAGTAGCTGCTTCAACATCATGTGATAGTGCTGCCAAATATTCTAAGTAAGGTTAAAACATAAATCTGTAATGATGAATATTAATAGAATCCTACACTGGTGACAGCATAAGATAAACAATATTCACCCTAGTCTGAGATAGACGCCGCTTTGGCCTAATGGATAAGACGTTAGTCTTCAAATCCAGGGTCTCTCACCACTGTGAGTTCGAGTCCCGCTCAGACCACATGTGGGAAAGTGAATTTTCCTTGCTGTTGGCCTTTACTTGTTCACCTTACTTACTTACTTAGTCCTCTTTGTGCCTGGGGCACATAAGGCCTTAACATACTGGTTCACCTAGTATCAGTATAATGGACTAGGAGAGTGGTATTCTTGTCTGCAGCGTTCTGACTCTGTGAGCTAGCACGTTAAAGTCGCTCTGAGTACGCGCTAGTACAAGACAGACCATACAACACACTTGCACTTCACATGCATTCACGAAATTGTTTATAGATTAATCCATAGAGATAAATAAAATAGTTCTCGTCGCAAGTAGCTGACAAATTGCTGATGCGACTTCAAGCAACATTCAACCAACCAACCTAGTCTGAGATATCTGTCTCACACTTTTTTCTCACACATTTGCAACACATTTACATGATTTATAAATAAATATTGGCATCTAATTGTCAATTGTAATGCTGCCTTTGGTGTCTTCTTATTATGACTAACATTTTAGTTGGTGTAATTGGTTGTGATGTTATGAAGGGAAAGAGATCCCACCCTTGTGATAGAAAAATCCACATGGCAAAATTGACAAAATAAGCATGGAAAACAGGCCATAGGTGAGAAGGTTACATCCCACATATATTGACCACTAACCAACAGCGTCAGGGCTTCAGATAGCATTTTAATGTGCCTGTTTCTAAAAATTGGATGCATAATGGTAATGGTTTGCTTGTCCTTCTGCCTGTGCCAGGGATTTATCCTCATCAAAAGAGGAGGTAACTCTGAAAATTTCTCAGAGTTGTGCCCCTTTGAAAATTTAATCATTTGTTTTAATCAAATTTCTCAGAGTTGTGATTGTTGACAATGAATCCAGGTTTTACTGTAGTTTTAGATAGAACACATAAATGAATAAGAAGTCATTTGTTTGTGTCAAAATCCAGTATTTAAATATCATAACTTATTTCAACTGTTGTTGTATTTTTAGGTTAGTAGTTATTGGTCGAGTTGTAAGAATCATTCGTATTGGACGGATAATCTATTTGATGGTTCAACAAAGACGTCACATTGCTACTGCTTCCAGGCGAGTTGTATCCCAAAATAAGAGAAGATACCAAAAAGATGGTTTTGATCTGGATCTGTGTTATATAACAGGTAAAAAAAATCAATGATACCTTCAAGTAGTGGTACAACATCTGTGAAAAATCATAATCAATTATCTGGAGCATCTGTTGTAACTAAATTTGCCAGTTTTTAAAGTTTTTACTTTATTTTAGGTATGTTTTGTATTTTAACTGGTAAAACAGCAATACTTTAAAGTAATGATGTAACATCAGTTCAAAATCACACACGATTATTGGTTGATGCTTTGAATGTTATTTATTGATCATGAAAATGTTGAAACATTTTTTGCATATTTGTTCTGGAACTTTGTAACAAATAAAAAAATACCATAAAGTTATGTGACATCATTAGTTCAAAATCATAATTAATTTTTGTTATAATTAGTTGGTGCTTTAAATGCCATTTTACAGATTATGAGAAAGTTGAGACTTTTTGCATGTTTTAAGAGTGAATGAGTGTTTTACTTATTGTTAAGCTGTAGACTGATAGACACACTGAAGTACATTAGCACTGTGTAGTAACTTATCATGAAAGAAAGTGTGGTCAGCTGAAAGAGTACTTGTTGAAAATGTCTTAAGTAGTTATACACTCTTCAGGAAACTCTGTTTTACTAATCTATTATGCCATTTGCAAAAAATGCAGATGTGTGAAAGGAAGGCTATTGACTTGATAATATGCACAAAGCTTGTGTTTCATTTAATATCTTACTTGAAAAACTTGAGTTTTAAGATTTAGTTTAGTTAGTTAAAGAAATCCCAATTGAACTTACAAGGCAAGTGGTCATTGAACAGTTGGGTAGGTGGGGGTATGGATGGGGTTCTATTTGAACAGTATGAAATGCAACTGTATTACTGTACCGGTATTTAAGGTTTCATAATGACTATCGGTACTTGATTAACATTTACTCCAATCTCATTAAGAAAATTTAAAAAAAACCCAAAGAGAGTAAGATTTTTGGACTTGGGTAAATAAAATCTAGATTCTTGTCTATTAAACATTTGCAAAAACTATTTTTAGATATATTTAAAAATTTGTCTTGTCTATTTCTTTATCAAACTGATCTTTTTTATATTTTCAATTTACATGTGGCATAACTTATTTGTTTTTTTTATAATATTGTCTAAATTTCCGTTGTTTTATTTTTATACAGAAAGAGTTATAGCAATGTCTTTCCCATCAGTTGGTTTGATGTCCATGTACAGGAATCCAATAAGGGTCAGTATAATATAAGTTATGTATACCCTTATATTTTACTGACTGCTTTTTGTAGCATTTTTCATGGCGACTTTTGGTCATATGTTTTCACTGAACTAAATATGTAAATTACCCCTGAAAATTTTCCCAGATTCTCACTTAAAATCGTGGATTATTTAGTCTTAATGTAACTGATTTCCATTATTGAGTTATAACACATGCTCTGAGTACACATCAAAAATAAAAAAAAAACATACAATACAATATAACTTTGCCTATTGCTTTTGTTAAATAAAGTTGCTGAAATAAAACTTTAATATATAAAGCAATTCTGATTAGTGCTACAAAAACCTATGCTAGTACGAGAAAGTTTTTTAGTTCACTTGTCAAAAGTTGGCAGTTTTCTTGAGGCACTCTAGTTTCCTATACCATTTCAGAATTAACTACCTCAATATAAGTGAAACTTAAGAATCCTGACTATTTTGACATAAAACACCATTACTCCACTTCATTTAGTTGCAATTGCAGTGTATAACAAGACAAAACTGACTAAATATACATTTCACATGTTTAAATATAATTAGGTAAATGAACAATTCTTTTTTTTCTAGGAAGTTGCAAGATTTTTTGACACAAAACATAAGGGACATTATAAGATTTACAATTTATGCAGTAAGTTGTACATAATATATATGTTGGTTGGTGTATCAGAAATATATGCAAGTTCTGTGTTTTGACTTTTGAGTGGGTTTATATAAAATTACAACTGATAATTATGTTAGTGGTCACAAGGTCAATTAAATGTATGTAGGTCACAGTTGCTGAAATAGATTTTGGGTTTTTAGGATGATAACTTGAAAGTTTGAACAACCAGTTTCATTGAAATTTCATACAATCATAGTATTTGAAGCATTTTTGTGTTTGGGTCAAAAGGTCAACTATGTAGGTCACTGTGACTAGTGTCTGATATGTTGCTGCAACACACTCATTTTGCTTCAAACTCGCTGATGATGGCAGGAGACAAGTGTTACATGCATCACTAATTGTAAACTTACTTTTCTAGGTGAAAGAGATTATGATGAGACATTATTCCATAATATGGTAGAAAGAGTTTACATAGATGACCATAATGTCCCTAGAGTAAGGTATGTAGAATAAAACAGTGATGCAGCACATATCTTATTATTTACTTAAAGTTAGAAGTATGTCTATGTGGAAAATCATAATGTCAGTAGAGTAAGACATGTAGAAGATGTCTTATTAATATGGCATTGATGTAACCCATGTCGTATTTTTGACACATTGGTAAAAAGAGTCTGTATGAATGATGGCATAGAGTAGGGTATGAAGCGGTAAAATTTTCAAATCTCACATCTCTCAATCTTGACTGGGATGTGAAACTACATTACACCATTCCTCTCTTAGTGTGAAAAAGTTTGTCAGTTTACTTGCTGAAGGTCTGTAGTTTTCTCCAGGCACTCTGGTTTCCTCTACCATCTTAGAACAGATCTATGTGATATAAGTGAAAGAATGTTGATTGAGGCATAAAACACCATTTTTCTCAATCCATTCCACCATCTCAGAACTGGCCACCTCAATATACAAGTAAAAAATTATTCACTGGATTGCCATTAAAATCAATTACTCCATTCCTCTTTACTTCTTTCTGGTTTGTCTGTAAAACTCACAAAATAGAGAAATACCATTTTATACAGTCCAACCTGCCTTAAAGGCCACCTCTATATAAGGACCACCTGCTTATAAAGGCCAGTAGAATTTTATCCCAATTTTGTTATTTATTCATATTATTTGAACCTTTATATAAAGACCACCTGCCCATAAAGACCACTTTTACTGGTTCCAGTGGGTGGCCTTTATACACAGGTTTGACTGTACATATGAAAATGAATTATTGACTTATTTATTGTTTATATTTATGTAGAGAGATGATAGATTTTACTGCTAATGTGAGAGAATGGATGCAGAAGGATAAACAAAATATAATAGCAATTCATTGTAAAGGCGGGAAAGGTCGAACAGGAACTATGATATGTGTATGGCTGGTTGATTGTGGAATATTTGAACAGGCAGAGGTATATGATGATGTTGTTTCTATAAAGTATCCTGAGATAAGAACATTGCTTCATGTTACTAAGCTTACATTGATTTGAAAAGTTACTAAAAACTTGTTCATAAAATCAAATTATGATGATTAAAATCAACAGTATAACTGTTATGTAACACAGTTGAGTAGGCCTGGGAGAAACCAATACGATATGTATTGCAATACAGATAAACTGATATCCAATACATTTTGCCGATAGAAACAGGGTTTCTATTACCTGTTCGACCGGTGACCGCCTTCAAAGTAAGACTCGGTGACGCAAATAGATTTTATGGTGCGTTGACATATTTGTTGTAATCCGGAGCTTGAGACTTCAGGTTTGCAAAAATTGCACAATATCTTTTTTCATTAGTTTTGGAATAATAGTTCCACACTTTCGATTTTTGTTAAGACATCTTGGTCTTTTATTTAGCATTAAGCAGTAGACGACACGGGTACGTTTTGATATAAAGCTAGTAAAATGGAAGTTTCGAATTTTTCATTTATAAGAGTTGTTCCCCAAAACCGTATCATATCCAGAAGTGAAAAACTGGTCTAAATCGATTTATCAGTATATTGATCCAGCCCTACAGTTGAGTTACATTGACTCTGAAATACATGGTATAGAAAAATATATATTGCACACAACAGATCTTAGTGTAAGAAGATCAGTGAGAAAGTTGAAGCCTTTTGTATGTGGGAGGTCATTGGGTTTAAACTCTAACTGGGGTATTGCATATTGGGTATTGTGGCCTTATGTCCCACCAGGGACAAAGAGGATAGGCTGGGGTATTGCCAAGACTTGAAAATGCTGTAGGTGTTGATTGTTCTTATGCCAAGCACTCAGTATTTAGAAATGAAAAACAACGGGGTCCATTGGTAGAGAGCTTAAAATTGATGTCCTGTGCCTGGCAGGGATGGCCCCTTTCTGCACATCATCCTGAATGCACTGCAAAGGTAAGAATTTCTGCCACTTCACCTACATGTATTGCTGGCTACCTCTATATAAGTGAAATATTCTTGACTTGGACATAAAACCCCATTTAATCAATCCTTTGCTGAAGGTTGGTGGTTTTCTCAGACACTCTGGTTTTATCCCACATCCCAGAATAACCATCCTAAATATGCTTCTCCCACATCCCAGAATAACGGTCTCAATATACTTCCTTACCTTGCAGTATTAACTTAGTGCTTTTGTAAAGTTGTTGAACAGATATTTTTTCTTTGAATGAATTATGAATTCTGACATTGTAGGAGAGTTTGGAATATTTTGGGGACAGAAGAACAGATTTAACAGTAGGGAAGAGGTTTCAGGGTGTAGAAACACCAAGTCAGGTAGGTAAAGATCAACTTAAGCTTCATAACTGATCATTACCACACAAGAGGATTTTGACAATTTCAAACATTATGGTTTTTTATAAACAAAAGAAGTCTTGTTTTTTTTACATTATTTTAGAAAAAAAAAATTCTATACGGATTTTGTCAAATATTAACTGTTTTATTTTTTGAGTATTTTTGCTCATGCTTGGATAGTTAACATCAATGATATCCAATTTTATATGTTTCCACATTTTGTTGCCAATATGACTTAAAATGTAATTACAAAGACAAAATCATTTTAAAATTTATATCTTTGATTTATTTATTATTTTATATTATAGAGCAGATATGTTGGTTATTATGAAAAAGTGTTAAAAGAATTTGGAGGAGGACTTCCACCAAGGAGAACAAAGAAAATTGTTTCTGTGAAAATTGAAGGTTTAACAGGTATGTCAATTACAAGTCTTATTTGACATTTTTGATAAAAAAGTTTTAAAAACTTCACCGAGACATTACTGAGACCACAGTTAATTATCTGATATTGAATTTAATGTTAGTTATAAATACCGACAAAATAGGAGGAGTGGAGTAATGTTTTTTTCGAAGTGGTTATTGCCCGGTATGTGTCAATAACAAATATGTTATTACCACATTTTTATACCCGTATTTTATAGTATACATGTACACAGGCTTTATAACTTTATAATTGGCTATCAATACATCAATTTAGTGATAATTAAAGTATATTTAATAGAAAATTGCCATATTTGGGTCAAATGATAGATTATTTTGATAAAAAACGTAAATACGGTTTTAGATCCGCCATTTTGTTTTCGTCATATGGTCATGCGGTCAGATCGTTTTTTTGCAGTTCATCACGATCAAAGATCGATCATTAATCATTTTGACAGCAACTTTTTGGAAAAAGTTTTAATTCAAAAATTGACTATCTAATCTTATTCAATTGATGTATGGAGTTACATGTGTACAGTTATACTGGTATAAAAAATATGTGGTAATAACATCCGCCGTCTTTTTTTTTTACACCACAGTCAAAATTCTTCACTTACCTGGTATATCAAGTTAGTTTAAACAATATTTTATTTAATTCATAAATACATAAGTAAAATAAATAACATATACAAATATAGAAAATAGGATTCGGGAACAAGCCATGTGCTTATATTAACCCGTCTCCATATCTGAAGTTACAATTTTTGACCGATGAATATATATATGCGGGGAGAGAAAAAAATATTATGAATTATAAATAAATAAGATAGTGTACCATTAAACAATAAATAAATTATAAATCAGTGAACCATAAAACAATTAATAAATAAATCGATGTACCATAAAACTTAATAAATAAAACAGTGTACCATAAATATGCCAATTATTTTATCAAAAACGCTTAGTAAGTTCAATTAGTATTGTTCTTTGGCTAATCTACAAGCAGTAATACACCTATTTCTTATTTTTCTAAAATCAGCCCAGTGAGCAACTTCATTACTTTTCTTAGCCTTTTTATGAATTCTCTTACGTTTTCTTATTAATTTTCTTATATTATTATGCATCCAAGGCTTGTCGTTATGTCTAACTGTTACTTTTATTAGGTATATATTTTGAAGCAGCTTCTTTTATAATGTTTGTAATGCAAAGAGCAGTATTATTCAAATTATCATCATTTATAAAATCCCAATTAGTATCTAAAAGGTTCTCCCTATATAAATCCCAATTAGCTTGGTTGTAATACCAGATAGTTCGTTGGATAGAAATATTCTGTGGTTTCTCAATATTCAAGACAAGAAAAATGGGACAGTGATATCTAACATTGACATCGTAAAAAGATTCACCCACACCACTGTTAATCACTATAGTTTCGTCATTTATGAGGAAAAGATCTAAAAGGGAGGCCGAATTATCCCAGTAATGTGTAGGTTCTTTGATAAGCTGAGTGAGGTTAAACGTTTGTGATATATTACTTATTTTCTTATTAGAATTGGACAATTGGTCTTCATTAAAGTCACCAGTTATGACCATATAGTCGGGGTTAAGATTTGAAGCGAGATCAATGGAATGCATAATTTTGTCCCCATACAGAAATGTCCGAATCAGGGGGTCTGTAAAATGCACCTACTAGTAATGTTTTGTTTCTTATGAACATTTCCAACCAAAGACATTCAATTCCATAAACATTGAGTTCTGGTCTAGGTTTACAATAAATAGATTTACTGACATATGCCAACAAACCCCCTCCCCTTTTGTTATTTCTTTCAAAACGTAGTGGTTTGTGATTCCGTCAATTGTTATGTCCGATTCATCAGTGTCGGCTGTCAACCATGTTTCTGTAAATAAAAATGTCGTAAGAATTAAGCTCGGTTCGTAT
Organism: Anadara kagoshimensis; assembly: GCA_021292105.1. NCBI lineage: Eukaryota > Metazoa > Mollusca > Bivalvia > Arcoida > Arcidae > Anadara > Anadara kagoshimensis. The sequence goes on along the minus strand of CM037873.1, from coordinate 30,981,749 downwards.
GCTTTCAAGTTTGGGTAAAATACTTTGTACATTTAGATGAAGGATTGTGAGATATTTTTGAGAGAATAATTCAATAGAGGGGTCTGATAAATCGTCACATGATGTAGAATCGAAGGTTTCTGAATCGGTGCCTGGACCAGGGTTTTTTATGTATATCACCACATTTGTGCAAAATATTATAAATACACGCAGCAATCAAAATTACTAAGATAGTGTCATGTAAAGAAAAAATTATTTTCTTCAGGAAATCAAAAATATATACTTTATCAAGCATGTCATAAGAAAGGACAGAGTTGACCTTGATACAAGGGAAGTAATTACAAATACCACTGTGATGAGTGATGTATCTACCCGTGTACATAACTCAAGAAAAACAAGATTATAACAACAATACATAATCTTATACCATAAACAATAAACATTATGCATATATACAAATAAATTGTAAGAGAATTGGGTGACATGTTTTTTATTGTACTAACGCGTAAATGGCGCATATTATAACTTCCAATACGAGCCCGATAAATATTCAGTGATACAGTCATTATTAATTAAGTAATACCGGGGATGTAATGCAGGAAATGTCGGGCAGTATTGGATAGTATACTTGATACACAGTTATAGAAAACATGTATATACATAAAAAGAAAAAACTTGTTGTGGTACACTGATGTAAAAAAACAAAGGTCAAATGAAACACTGTAAAAAGTAACAGAAGAAAAAGATGGAAAGAAAAAAATTAAAGTAATAAATAAATGGAAAATAGAAAACAATAAGAAAAACATTGTATAAATTAGGAAGTAAGAAAAGTGTAGAATAGTGTAGACTGGGCCAGAGAGACAGAACAATTAACAGATAATAAAGATATCTGATGGTGAATAATGTGATTATATTTATAATGAAAATTAAAATAAAACCAACTTAAGATCATAGACATGTGATATAGCTTATGCATTAAGGTTGTCCACGGTCCGGTTCCAGAGTTTATCATCTTATTATAAATTCTACTATAGGAGGTTATACTTTCATATTTAATAATCGGTGTTCGTGTTCAATATATAAATGTTAAAACCCCCAATATTGGAGTTCACGATATACACTACTGTAATCAGATCGAGGACAACCTATTGCAAAGGACATAATTATATACATGTAATACAATGTACATTGGGATAATCCAGTTTTAACTTGCACCAACACGGAAAACTAAAGTATATACATATGGTTAACAATGAAAACGTTAACCACTGAGGAACGTATAGCCCCTGAAAAGTCAACAGGGTGTGTCATAGACACGAAACGTGTTAGTTCCTAGCCGTGTCAGTAGAGTCTGTGTCCGTGCGGTCAGCATTGGGTGAGTTGCCATCGCGAAAGCGGTCCAAATCTTCTAATGAGTCTATTCGAAATTTGTATTAGTTGAGTTGGTAACGAAGATTTTACCGTCCCAGGTCCAGACTTTATTAAGTTTTCCATCTAGAAATAATTTTCGTGCACTTTTAAATAGATTTTGCCTACGTTTGGTGAGGTCTTCATTAATAAATATGTTCCGCAGATTGGGGGTATTTTTCAAAGCAGCCCGAGACTTAAGAATGCGCCGTTTTATGTGGTAGTTCGTGAATTTTACTAGAACTTGCCTATGGTAGCCTTGTTTGGGACGTCCGGTGCGATGAGAGCGATTCATCAATGTCTTCATCCTTGATCGATATGCCCAAATCGCTTACTACCTTCTTGACTATGTCGTCGGTGTCCTCCGAGTCGGAGTTTTCTGGAATTCCAGATATCCTAATTGCATTTCGCCTAGAATACTGCTCAAGGTCATCAATTTTAATGCGCAAGTTGTCATTATCAGCTTTAAGAGTTTTGTTCTCTTGTCTGAGGGTCTGAATTTCATTTTTAAATTCGTTTAGTATTTCTTTAGAGTGTCAATCATCATCTTTTTCATGTCCTCAACAACATCTGTGTATAAAGCAGTTCGTACAGCGGAAGTTATTCTAGAAATATCATGATCATTTAGTGTATACACCATGGGCATCATATTGGGCGGTACGGGATGGACACCGGACTTGAGTGAATTGGTTGATTTATTGGATTCATATGAGCTGAACTATCAACTTTTGGACACAAATAAGTTAGAGAATTGCCAGTAAAGCGTCTTTGGCGTTTTGCGTCTGGAAAGTTAAGTTCAAAACTGTCAACACTATTAACACTATCAGCACTAGTATCAACAATGGTGTATGTGAAAGATTCAGTGTTACTCATTACAAAACACCGTTACACTATATATAACACAGTCACCAATAGTTTATATACTGAACTCTTGGTCGTTTGTTTTGTTTTTACGCACGGTGGATTGGTATGGAGTATTATATCATATACATGTACATACTAGGTATATCGGGCCTATTGTTCAGATAAAGTTGTTCAAATCTCAAAATTTACACCATCTATAAAGTTCAGTATGCAACATATGCAATCTATATACATTCATCGACTAACATACCAGATCATATCTCTTCTGGCCCAGTAGAAACTAGGTAATTCACAACATGTTATGAGCCGTTACAGCATTAATCTTGACATCGGCCATCTTGATTTTTGTGTTATTAGTTCATGGATGGTCAAAGAGGCATGGCTTAAATGTATTGATTTTGTTACATTAACAAAACTTAGCTTTGGCTCCAAGATGGGTAAAATTGAAATTCTTATATACATGTACCAGTATACAAAACTGAACTATGAAATACTGGCATTAGCTAAGATCCTCATTGTAAGGATGTTAAATTATATCAATATCTGACTATATCGTAGCTAAGGATAACTAGATAAAATTAACTAGTGTATCTCTAATATCATGGGAATTTTAGTGATAAAATTTGGAAATTTTAGCCAATTTTCCACAGGGAAAACTATATGTTTATTCAGGAGTTATTTTTGGCAAACAAAATCATTGAATTCAAATGTTTCAATGCCAATTCGGAAATACATAATTTACTTTGTTTCATTGAGAAAAGACCCTATAATCATTTTGAAAATACAGTCAAACCTGTCCATAAAGGCCTTTATAAGCAGGCCGCCCTTATACAGAGGTGGCCTTTAAATCAGGTTGGACTGTACATGTACATGTATTTTTCTTTGCTTTAATTAGACAATAGTCTATTTTGATGGCGATTGTAAGAGTTAAACATCTTACATGTGGCCTGTTGGCTAATGTTCAGACACAGTCTATATTCGGGCATATTAGGAACAACCTAATTTTTTCATTAGATTTAATATTTTATTGTAGGTGTGGGTAATGGGGATGGTAGTGATTTAGGTATGGAAATACGAGCTGATGGTCTACTTATATATGAATGTCGCTTTGGAACCAATGTTAATTGTCAGGTATTTCATCTACTGTAAACCAACTTTTATTCGCGTGCGATTAAATTTCGCATATTTCGCAAGGACAAAATAATCGGGAAAGTTAAACGCCACGAACTTGTTTCCGAAAATGCTTATAATAATACCAAATATTCAGTTTAAATCCATATCGAGAAAGAATATAGTCGCAAATTGGTTTTGGTAAGAGAATCGTGAAAGTTAATATCAGCAAATAAAAGTTGATTTACAGTATACACTTATGCATGGTTGCCAATGATATAAATGATGTGAATTAAAAATGTTTGTTAAACATAAATTCCCTGTGTGTCTTCTTTATAATTATTTCATTTCATTGTATATTGGTATCTTTAATTACAAAGCTGAATAAAAAAATAATTCAATTTATCTTTGAATTTAATTCACAGCAAGTTTCTGCTTTTCTGACAACAAAAATAAAATTATAAATTACAAAGTAAAATTCTATCGGTCAGTCATTAATTATACATGTAAAATGAAATTGAAAAAAAAATCTAAGAATTTATTTTTGAATAAGTTTCATGAAGTATTCCAGGGGTAATTTGTACAGTATTACTTTTCTAGTGATCTAGTATATGTACTATGTACAGCTCAGAGGAGTATAAGAGAGCAGTAATTTTTTAGCCTCCAGTCAAGATTCATTAATGTAAATCAATGCATACTAGGATCTTTCGGAGTGGGATTCAGTCTTAGGGGTGTGGAAGGTGCTATGATCCATATTGAACCTGTATCTAAGGGCCGTTAGCCCATAAAAGCCAGTGTTACTTGTTCGCTTGGATGGTCTTTTTGGACAAATTTGAGACTGTTTGACTGTAGTATTTATGTTACACTTGTTATTTTATACAGGTGATGAGGTATACAGACAGTGACAGTATTGTTGTAGAGTTAAAGAACCAACCAGCTATTGCTGATGATATTAAAATCAGATTTTTATCCACAGCGGTAAGATCCTATTAATATCTGTTACACTCCTAAAAAAGAGAAAAAACAATATTTGTTTGTGAAACGCTATGTCCCAAGTAGCAATTTAAATAAACCCAAGGTCAATTGAAGATAATACACTACGCATATTATGTTCCAAACAGCAATTATATAAACATGATAAAATACATGTAGTAAAGGTCATTATGTCGGAAATGCCAAAGGAATTCCTGTGCCAAATATGAAAGTCTATCCAAGTACACATATAGAAAAAGGTTTGGCAATTGCTTGGAAACTACATTAATTCATTTATAGATTAATTTTTTCTGTTGGTCATTTTAGACATGATACAATGGTTACCAATTCACATAAGACCAATAGTAGCTTACAATATCCAAGTTATAACATATTTGTATTGATTAATTGAATGGGTTTTTATGTTCCATGCAAGAATACTTCACTTATATTGGGACAGGACCACCTAAGAGTGAAATGGCAGAAATTTTGATTGTGCAGTGCACTCAGGGCAATGTGGAGGGAAGGTTTAACATTCGACACCTACCGTGACACAGGACATTGGTTTTAAAATCTCTTTCAAAGGACCGGTTACTTTAATTTCTTCATGCAGAGTGCTTTATGAAAGAACAGTCACTACCTTTTTTCATGTCTTGGTCAGACCTAATCAGGGTTCAAACTCTGACCTTCCACATATGGAGCACTCACTCTACAAGCTGAGCTTCTGTACTGGTCAACATATTTGTAGATTGCTGCTCTAAATCCAATACCAAAATGCACAGAGTGGTGACTGTGAAGTCATATCCCCCCAGGTTAACATTTTATTAGCCATGTTTAAATGTCAATTCTGAGATGGTGGAGGAAATCTGAGTACCCAAAGAAAATCACTGACTGTCAGCAAGCAAATGACAACTAAGAAAGTTTGTTACATGCGCATTAAGTTTTTAGAAAAAAATCTTAAAAATAGCCTGTAACATTGCCTAAGGTTTTATAATTGGTGGTGTGGATAAATTATTTCAATATTGGAAATGCATGTCATTGTTTATAAGAAATGTATTAATTATTTCAGAAAAATATACCAAAAGTGTATGACCATTGTGCCTTCTTCTTCTGGTTCCATACATCATTCATAGAAGATAATATGTAAGCATTATATTTTTGTAAATTCATGATAATATTTAGCAGCTGAGCACTGATATATCTCCTAATTGTGACATTTGATATTGAATGGTTATTGATAATTGCTTGATAAAAGTTAATGAGTTTTTGTATAGCAGTTCGATAAATTTTGTGTTACCTAGACAAAGGAAAGAAAGCAAAATAAGGTGGTTTGTAATAGAATTAAAACATTATATTAGAAAATTTTATGGAACTGATACTGGTGAAGCACAAGCCTTTATACATGTATTAAATTATTGTAGAAAATTTCCTTGACATTGAATTTCATGGTATTCTTTAATCAATTATCCTCAAAATATCAAAATTTAATTCTCAATAAATATTTGTGATTTTATAGTGTGTGTGTGTGTGTGCCTGGTATATACATGTTTATTGTGTGTGTGGTGTTATGTTTTCCTATTTGTAACCAACTTTTATTTTTATCTGCGTGTCTGTTATCTATCTGCCATGTTTGTTACTTGACATCTTTTCAATTTCAGTCTCCACCTATCAAGAGATGAGATAGATAATCCACACAAGAAGAAAGCTCAGAAAGTCTTCAGAGATTGTTTACAGTAGAACTTAAGTTGAAGATGTGCAGAATGAGTAACAGAAAGAATCTAATCAAAGGAAATTTATTTCTTCAAGCATTTTTATACATTCCAACCGCTTTAAAAGCCACCTCTATATAAGGACCACCTGCTTATAAAAGCAGTCGAATTGTATCCCATTTGTTCTTTATTCATATAATTTGAACCTGTAAAGGCACTGCCATAAAGGTCACTTTTATTGGTTCCCATGGGTGGCCTCTATAGACAGGTTTGACTATATTATTAATACATGTACAGCAAATCTTGATTCATCTCCACCATTTGTTCAGTCAGATTTTGATGTTAGAAGGAGTTAGGTGTAAATCAAGGTCGGGTTATAAAGAAAAAAAATTAGAAGAAACAGATTTTGGGACTTCAAAATAGCATGAACAGTGTGGTGAGATAAGCAAGGAAGAAAAGTTATTGAGTGGCATTAAAGGTTTACTGAATGAAAAGAGTTGAATTAATTTCTTCCACCAAGGTGTAGTAATCTTGCAATAAGCAAAGTGAAAAATATCCTAGGGGCATTATTTTAATGAAATTTCACTGTATTTAGTTACAGAAATTCAGTGACTTTGTTAAATTTATCCAAAATTAACATCTGCTTCTTAGAATACCGGTAAGGAGATTTGCACTACTACAGTTTAAAATCAAAGTCCTGATATAAATAATGTAAATTGCAAACTAAACCCTGATATGTGTACATTTGCTAGAATTCTTATCGCAAAAAATGTTATATTGTGACAGGTTTCTGAAGTTTTTAGCTCACCTGAGCCAAAGGCTCAGATGAGCTATTGCAATCTATCACCGTCCATCGTCCATCGTGCGTAAACTTTACATTTTAATCTTCTCCTCCAAAACTACTGGGCCAAATTTGATGAAACTTGGTGATTATCATGACTGGGTAACAGCCTTTCAAAATTGTGTTCGGGGTTTGGCCACGCCCAACAAGATGGCCGTCATTACTAAAAATAGCAAAAAGACAAAAAAATCTTCCCAAAAGGTGCAGGCAAATTTTGATTGGATATTTGGATTCAGTATACCTGGGAACATTAAAATTGTGTTTTTCATGAAAATTGAACGAAAATAGGTTACGTGTTTTTTGCGTAAAATAATGTAATTTTGAAAATGAGACATTTATTGTTATAACTCAATAACAGCTGAAGATAATTGTATGGAGTTTTCACCGTTGATCTTGTGTTCAAGGTCAAGGTCACAAGTGAGCGTTAAGACCCATGGGCCTCTTGTTGTTGCTCAGGACATTACATATGTTGTTGGAAAACTGGATTCAATTTGTTTAAACTGTTTTCTAATGAATCACTATTGTCTTTGGGAACTAAGGTTGTCAAATTGAGAAATTTTAATCATTTTGTTAATTTGTGAAATTTTAGTCATTTTACCGCAATCAGTGTTGTTAATTAAAAATAAGGTTGTTTATTTGTGAAATGTTAGTCATTTTCCAGCAATTCCTGTTGTTATTGTGAACTCAGGTTGTCAAATTGGGAAATTTTAGTCATTTTGTCAAATTGGAAATTTTAGTCATTTTCCTGCAGTCCCTGTTATTGTGAACTCAGGTTGTCAAATTAAGAAATTTTGGTTATTTTGTCAAATTAGGAAATTTTAGTCATTTTCCTGCAGTCACTGCTGTTATGGTGAACTTAAGTTGTCAAATTAAGAAATTTTGGTCATTTTGTCAAATTAAGAAATTTTAGTCATTTTCCCGCAGTCACTGCTGTTATCATGGTTATGGTGCACTAAGATTGTTAGATTAAGAAATTTTAATCATTTTGTCAAAATGGGAAACTAGTCATTTTTCTGCAATCACTGTTGTTATTGTCATCTAAGGTTGTCAAATTTGGAAAATTCAGTTATTTTCCTACTATCACTGTTGCTATGGTGAACTAAGGTTGCCAAATTTGGACATTTTAGTCATTGTGTCTTAATTGGAAATTTTTGTCATTGTCCCATAAGGGAAACTACCTTTATTTGGTAGTAATTCTAGGCAAAAAGAATCACTGCAGTTGCAATTATAGTATCTAAACCACTTGTTACAAATTACACAATCATGTTCAACATTGGATGTTATTTTCGTTTGCTTGTTATATCAGCATAATAGTGTTGTTGATAAATTGTTAGTATAGGTAAACAGCATTGACCTGTCAGCTTGACCTTTGATTTAAATATTCATCATGGGCAGGTAAATTTAAGTAATAGGGTTCACAGGTATAGTTCCTCTATATGATGTGAACACTAATCATGGGCAATGTGTATATGTATTAACTGCATATCCTAACACTACCTATGTATAGGATGGATCATTCCATATGAATATTTCTAATGAAAGGTCATTGTTGTTTGCCCCTAAATAGTTTATTAGGTTGTTATAAACAGTATAGGTAAACAACATTGACCTGTCCGCTTGACCTTTAATTTAAATATTTATTGTGGACGAGTACCTTTATGTTTAGGAATAACGCAGGTTTATTTTGTCGACATAATGTGAACACTAATCATGCATCTTGAGTATATGTTATTAAAATGAGTTCTACTACATTTTACCACCCTTTTATTGGATGAATCTTTCTATATGCATATTCCTAATGAAAGGTCTTGCGGACAAGTCAATGTTGTTTGCCTATACATGTATGTTTCATTTTCCTAGTCAATGTTTTTTTTACACAATATGAGATGGTACCAACAAATATTAACCAAGGAACAGATGTACACCGTTTTACATAACTTTATTCATGTTATTTGAATATTTATATAAGGACCACCTGCCTACAAAGGTCTCTTTTACTGGTTGCCTTGGTAGGCCTTTATATGCAGATTTTACTGTATTTAGACAGATATGAATCTGCCTTATTGCTGAGGTGGCAACATTTTAATGTTTGTTATTTTTATGCCACATTTATTTTAATTTTTTGTGAAAGGTTAGTTTAAGAAAACTGCTTTAGACCAAATAATGGCTTAATTTGCAACAATGTCATTCATCAACTAATCAATGTTCTGGTATATATAGCAAGTACAAATTAGCTTTACACTCCATATTTAGTTAGACTTAAATATTTCAGATGCCTATGCCAAATAATTATTTTTATTCCAAGTTTGAAGCTTTTAATCTCTCTCAAATGAAAAAGTATATGTCATTTCTAAGTTTGCAAAAGAAACTCTTATTGTGAAAAGATATTGCAAATTATACTAACATTTGACTGGCCAATGAAAATGTTTGTTTAAGCTGCCAGTCTGACTTTCAATTGTTGGAAAAATATCAAAGGAATGCACAAATTTTAAACAAAGTACACTATTAAAGTATTAAGTAGGTCACTAGGTCAAATCATAGAAAATCCTTATTAACACTCTAGAGTCCATATTTTTTGTCCGATCTTTATAACATTTGCCCAGAATGATGTTCATAACAAAAGCTAGGTCAAGTTTGTATAAACTAATAAAGAACTCTGTTAAACCTCTATTCAATACATTATTGGAAAAATGTGTAGAATTCAATTTATTCTCAGGTGAGCGCCCAGGGCCTTATGACCCTCTTTTTTCTTATCCAGCATACTCCCACTCAAGTGAACAGATCAGGACATATTTTTGCTAGACCTGTGGTTATTGCTTCCCTTTCACATGATATTACTTAAATATTTTACTTCCTTTGTACTTTGCGATCTTAATGATCTTTATCAATAGTTTAATATGAAAAATGCAAACAGGTATTTTTTGCTTCACCAAGTGTGGGCTCTTGTTATCACAAATATCTAGGTTTTACTACTTAGTGCATTAGAATTGATTCAAATTGAATAAAATATTTAATACTCAAATGTGATTATTGATGTTGTGCAATAAACTTCAAACATTCTGATAGCATTATTTTACATATTTATACATTTTGTACCTATATTTTCATATACTCATTAAAAAAATTGTTAAGTATATTTTATAAGCAAGGTGCTTTATAAGACAAGGTCAAATTATTTAAAGACCAACTTTTTTTTATGTATATAAACCTTTTCATATATTCATTAGAAACAAAATTGTTAAAGTACGGTGCTTTATGAAACAAAATCAAATTATTTGAAAACAAATTTTGTTTTTTGTATATAAACCTTTTCATATAATTATTAGAAAAAATTGTTAAGTATATTTTTTAAAGTAAGGTGCTTTATAAGACAAGGTCTTATTATTTGAAAACAAATTTTGTTTTATGTATATAAACCTTTACATATAGTCATTAGAAACAAAATTGTTAAAAGTAAGGTGCTTTATGAAAACAAAATCAATTTATTTGAAAACAGAATTTATTTTATGTATATAAACCTTTTCATATATTCATTAGAAACAAAATTGTTAAAGTAAGGTGCTTTATAAAACAAAATCAATTTATTTGAAAACAGAATTTATTTTGTATATAAACCTTTTCATATATTCATTAGAAACAAAATTGTTAAAGTAAGGTGCTTTATAAAACAAAATCAATTTATTTGAAAACAGAATTTATTTTATGTATATAAACATTTTCATATATTCATAAAAAAATTGTTAAGTATATTTTTAAAGTAAGGTGCTTTATAAGACAAGGTCAAAATATTTGAAAACAAATTTTATTTTATGTATATAAACCTTTTCATATATTCATTAGAAACAAAATTGTTAAAGGAAGGTGCTTTATGAAAACAAAGTCACATTATTTGAAAACAAATTTTATTTTATGTACCGTTATATAAACCTTTTTATATACATTTGTACTAATTAGAAAAAAATTGTTAAGTATATTTTATAAGTAAGGTGCTTTATACATGTTATAAGACAAAGTCACAATATTTAAAGACCAACTTTTATATTATGTATATAGTCATTAGAAAAAAAAATTGTTAAGTATATTTTTAAAGTAAGATGCTTTATTAGACAAAGTCACATTATTTTAAGACCAAATTTTATTTTATGGATTAAAATTGTACTTTTGTGATTGTAAGATGTTGTGAATAATTGTTTTGATTTGTCGTTTTATATGATTAAGTCTTTTTTAATTGATTCAATCAAATATTATAGTCACATAGTTTGAAGTTTTTATTTAATTTCTTTTTTCTATTAAACATCAGGACCCACTTGTTCGAAGCTTGATTAGTTTAATTAGTTGACAAACATACTTGCCAGTCGACAAACACACTTGCCAACTTTCCAGATTTAATTTGTTGAAATCGGTTTGTGCCTTTTTAGCGTCCTTTTGCGAGAGTATTTAATTTCTGCCAATACGGTAACCAACTTGTTCACTTTATTTAGAGATATGAACAATAATTTTATCTTCTCTCCTCCTTTATTTGGGCTGAGGGCTGGTAGTATCTACATAGTACTGGCAGAGTTAAAGCCATTAGATTCCAAATTCTTATTTCCAAAATCCATGCTGTACGATTGATTTCAAAATGAAAACCGATTTATGTTTCATTTAAATGAGTAATTGTTTTATTATTGTACATGTAACTCTTACCTTTTAACATTTATAACATGAATTACAGGGTATACCTGCACAGGTAGACTGGCACAAAAGACCTCCAGATTCTGGCGGAATTAAAACGCCAAAAATTTTAATTAATGGCTAAACTGATACCCCTTAATATGCAATTGGCACAAAAGGACCCTTCTCATTTAATTGAGAGTTTCGTTTTTGAAGCAAATTTCCCGCCTTGCTAGATCGGGTGAAAACAAGTCAAAATTTGTCTTGATTATTTTAAATATTTGGTAATTTCTGTTGTCGACAATAGAAATAAATAATTCTAAAGCACCAGTCCCTCGTATTATTAATTCAATAAAGATGATGATTTTATTGATGTTTTAAGATTTGGCATGATCATACTAAGCTTCAAACAACTGGTCCCTGGTTGTTAAATATTTTGCATGAATTAGTTTTGATGATTTTACTTTCACATGTTTCAGTAATTGAGGGTTTTTTAAAATATTTTTATGACCAAAAATTTTACTTTAATGGACTCAAACTGATAATGTTATAATTTTTTATTTTATAATTGGATTGTTAGTATTAAGATGATGAAGAATTGAAAATTTTAATAAATATATCAGATGAGCGTATCAGGCCAATTTGGCCTCTTGTTTGATTTCATAATTTGATTCTTGGTATTAAGAATTGACATTTTTTTTATAACTTTGTATATAAATATATTATACATGTACAAAGGTATTGTAGTGCAATTATATTCAGATAAATTGTATATAAAATGTATTAAGTTCATATACTTAGTAAATCTACATGGTCATGTGATTTTGCCTATTTTGTACAACTTTCAGATATTATTTACTCGGGAGATCAAAATTGCAGTCATGAGTTTTCAGTGTGTGTGTGTGTTGATTTTTACATAGTAATAATTTTTCAGTTTTTCAAAAATTTTGTTTTTGATTACAATTTTAATGAAAGTGAAAGAAATGAGCAAAGAAGAATTTGTCACAAATGATAATGACCAAAATATTTGTCATCTCCAGTTTCATTTGAGATGTTTAAATGTTCGATTCAAATTCATATGAAATCAATTCAGTACCTGTTATATAGATAAAATGTATCTTGTACATTTATTGCGCATTTAAATGAGCAGGTAGACTTAAAAAATACCTTAAACTACTTTGTAGTACAATAACCAAGTCATTGAGGTCTTGGTCCCGTGATTCTTGTGACATGTTGAGATATAAGCCCAAGTGTTTAAGGCAATGGTCACGTGATTCTTGGGACATGTTTAGATATGTGCCCAAGTGTTTAAGGACATGGTTCCATGATTCTTTGGACATGTTGAGATATGTGCCCAAGTGTTTAAGGGCATGGTCCCATGATTCTTGGAACATGTTGAGTTATGTGCCCAAGTGTTTACGGACATGGTCCCATGATTCTTGGGACATGTTGAGTTATGTGCCCAAGTGTTTAAGGACATGGTCCCATGATTCTTTGGACATGTTGAGATATGTGCCCAAGTGTTTAAGGACATGGTCCCATGATTCTAGGGACATGTTGAGATATGTACCCAAGTGTTTAAGGACATGGTCCCATGATTCTAGGGACATGTTGAGATATGTACCCAAGTGTTTAAGGACATGGTCCCATGATTCTTTGGACATGTTGAGTTATGTGCCCAAGTGTTTAAGGACATTGTCCAATGATTCTTGGGACATGTTGAGATATGGGTCAAAGTGTTTAAGGCCATGGTCCCATGATTCTTGGGACATGTTGAAATATGGGCCCAAGTGTTTAAGGCAATGGTCCAATGATTCTTAGGACATGACATTTGACCTTGCCCCAGTAATAATTGGGAATTAGCATAAATTTTGAGGCTAACATTGCTATGGATAACCCATCTGGGTTGTTTGGAATTTTCAGTTCCTTCATGCAACGGAATACATACCAGTTTAATGGACCTGAAGTTGCTGGGCAGACTTAGTTTTATTGGAACTTCTTGAGAAAACAAGAACAATTCCATATGAGCTTCTTAAAAAGATTGTAAGGAGAATCTGAAGAACAAATGTGATTTTTCAGTCCAAAAAATAGACATTCAGTACATATGGTCATTTGTGATGGCTGGAATCTTAGATTTTTGTACGGCATTCACCACAGTGAAAGTGTACATTAATATCGCTTTTTGCCAAGATCGGGCTTCTTTACTATGAAGTGGTATGAAATGAGTACGCATGGAAATAGTGTGCCTGGTAAATGAACATGAAGGAAATATATGTTTTATCGTGAGATATATATTCTGAGATGGGTAATGCATTTGGTTACATATGCACATTTGAAATAAATTTTTGGAATCTTGTTATTTTTTAAATCAAAGAGTTTAGGACTTAGGGTGTTGTTTGATAGTCATAAATATTAAATTTTACATAACCCTTATACATAAGTACAGAAATTAACCTTACCAAGGCTAGACCAATTCTTGCCTACTCTTGCAGTCTCAGATCTATGTTGAACTCTGTCAAACATAATGAACATTTATTCTTTTTTTAATTCAGCAATGTTTACTTCAGATCACCTGATACATTGTATATGCTTTTTTCAAAATTTGAAAAAAATCAAGATGGCACAAATATAGGTTCTATGCCATTTTGAGAGTGGCTATTTTAATGTTGACATGGTTATGAGTATATTTACAAGGTTGATAGAACAATGCAGGCATTGTTTTATAAGAGCTTTATTTACTGTGTTTATAAAAATTGTAATATTTTTCATGTTATTTCATAAATGTGTTTATGTGAATACTGTTTTTGAACAAACTACATTTATTTTAATTCAAATGTATTATATATGGATGTAATTGTATCATTTTTAGCTCACCTGAGCCAAAGGCTCAAGTGAGCTTTTCTGATCACAATTTGTCCGTTGTCTGTCGTCGTCGTCGTCGTCGTCGTTGTCGTCGTCGTAAACTTTTCACATTTTCATCTTCTTCTCACGAACCACTGGGCAGATTTCAACGAGACTTGGTCAGATGCATGTCTTGGTCGGTGCAATTCAAATTTGTTCGTGGTGTTGCCATGGCTACCATAACTAGGTCAAGGTGACCTAGGGGTGCAAAAATCTTAAAAATCTTCTTCTCCGAAAGTATTGATTAGAGAAAAAATCTGATGTGATATTTGGCTTCTCTAGGGTCTTTAGCCTATAGTTTGTTCATTTTGTGAAATTCGGACAAAAAATAGGTTACGCGTTTTTGCGTTTAATTTTGAAAAAATCGTAAAATAGCTTCAAATTGTTATAACTTGACTATTTGGCCAGATAATGACATGGGGTTTTCAGTTTTGACATCTTCTTGTTAGTATCTTCAAATTGAGGTCAAGGTCAATTGTGAAGGTCGTGACCTAATTTTTTTTACCTCTGATTATAACTATTATCTCGAAAACTATAAACTTTTTGTATAGGCATGTATATTAGAATGTTGTAGGTATTGATACAACAATCATTTTGGTGTATAGAAAAAGGTCATGGGTTCAAAGGTCAAGGTCACAGATGTAAAACAATACCAAAATGGTTACTTATCTCGAAAACTATAAACTTTTTGTATAGGCATTTATATTAGAATGTTGTAGGTATTGATACAACGATCATTTTGATATATAGAAAAAGGTCATAGGTTCAAAGGTCAAGGTCACAGATGCGAAACAATACGGAAATGTTTAATTATCTCGAAAACTATAAACTTTTTGTATATGCATGTATATTAGAATGCTGTAGGTATTGATACAACGATCATTTTGATGTACAGAAAGAGGTCATGGGTTCAAAGGTCAAGGTCACAGATGCGAAACAATACGGAAATGTTTAATTATCTCGAAAACTATAAACTTTTTGTATAGGCATGTATATTAGAATGTTGTAGGTATTGATACAACGGTCATTTTGATGTATAGAAAAAGGTCATGGGTTCAAAGGTCAAGGTCACAGATGCGAGACAATACCGAAATGGTTAATTATCTCGAAAACTATAAACTTTTTGTATAGGCATTATATTAGAATGTTGTAGGTATTGATACAACAATCATTTTGATGTATAGAAAAAGATCATGGGTTCAAAGGTCAAGGTCACAGATGCGAATCAATACCGAAATGGTTAATTATCTCGAAAACTATAAACTTTTTGTATAGGCATGTATATTAGAATGCTGTAGGTATTGATACAATGATCATTTTGACGTATAGAAAAAGGTCATGGGTTCAAAGGTCAAGGTCACAGATGCGAAAACAATACTGAAATGGTTAATTATCTTGAAAACTATAAAAGTTTTGTATAGGCATGTATATTAGAATGTTGTAGGTATTGATGCAATGATCATTTTGATGTAAAGAAAAAATTCATTGGGGTTTAGTATTTATGTTTTCTTTAAATCTATCAGCTAGCCATTAGTTATCAGGTGAGCGTATAAGGCCCATGGGCCTCTTGTTGTTACATTGTAGTCACAGAACATTGTTGTAATTATGTTTTATGTCTATCTTGCCAGTAATTGATTTGATTAATGATACATAATTGAGATCTTTTCTCAGTGCTAACGAAAATATAGGAATATTGAAAAATTTTTGATAATTGCCAAAAACCCACAACATAAGAGAGGAATGAAGTACTAGTAACAGTGTTTTTCACCCTGTCAGGATTATTTTACTCGTTGATATATCAAGGAAGTCAATTCTGGGATGGTGGAGGAAACTGTAATGCCCAGAGTAAACCGCTGACCTTCAGTAAGAAACTTTTCATACTTTAACCTGTCTTGACTTACTGGTGATTCCATCTCTCCTGGTGGAGAATTGGGCCAATTATCTTTCCTCTCTCAATCTGTCTTGACTTAATTTCAGCTCTCCTGGTGGATAATTGGGCCATTTATCTTTCCTCCCTCAATCTGTCTTAAGTGGCATTCAAACCTAGGCACTTCAAAACATTCTGTCATGTCATTTTATGATACATGTACATATATGTATTAATTAATTAATGTATTAAAGGACATGAACAAACAAAATGATTGTATTTATTTATAATACTCTTCAGAAAAGTCAGCAACTTTAGAAACATTCCATATAAGTTAAAGATATGCTTTTAAATTAAGTTTTAAGATGTTTTATGTAAAAGTTTTAAGAGTTTTTTTTATATATTTTTTAGATTGATTTGATTTCTTTTTGTACCCCAACCAATTTTGTGAAAACTGTTTTGAAAAAGTATTTGCACAGAAATGTTTAAAATGGCATTGTTCCTTAATTTTTAGTCAGCATTAAAATTTTAGTGGTGGGTACAAATAGATCTATATTGAATTATTGAATCTTATTGAATAGACTCCATCTATTCTGTGAATTATTTTGAAAAAAGTATTTGCACAGAAATGTTGAAAATGGCATGGTTCCTTAATTTTAAGGCTTGTTAGTCAACATTAAAATTTAAAATTGAGGACTACAATTGGAAGTCTTTCCTTAGTGTTAATATTGCTTCACTCTTCTGTGCCACAATAATTATATACTCCAAGTCTTTTTAAATGGTATGCAAAATATATAAGAGTTGGTCTTCACTAAACATATACAATGAAACCTGTCTAAACCAAACACCTTAGGGACTGAAGATTTTGTTTGGGACAGACAGCAGGGATTCTCACTGTTAAATAAACAGGTTGATTTACCAAAGGATATCAAGTTTAGAGAGGTTTGACCAGGGTGGTTTGACCAGGGTTCTGTTTTCAAATGTTGCACTGTATTGACCAAATAATAAATCTAGTTATTATAAATATAAATTTATATTGAAACTGTGTTATTGTTTTTCCTTCTGTAACAGGTTACTTGCCTGAATGAGGGACATTTGGCGTGAATCAATTTGGGAACTGGGCCATTTAATTACCACAGAGTTCAGTTTATGGTTCCGGAAAAACTACCAAATCCATAGAAATAATGACATCATTGCATCAACATTTCTGAAGAAACAATATTTAGGTTTCACTGCTGAAATGTAGTTGATTATCTTGGTAATTAAATGATCCAGTTCTGTTATCGCTCGTGCTAAACATTCCTAATTATGGTACTCTCTGAAACATATTAGTATGACTGTGGTTTGTGGTAATGTTGTTTAAGTTGAGTTGAGTAATGGTGTTTAACCAGCTGTAAACGTCCCAGTCAATATATTTCACTAATATCGAGACGTCGCCAGCTATAGGCGAAGGTGCAGAAATTGTGCCTGTGCGTTGCGTTTATAGTATATAATAGGGTTATTTAGCGTGCCAAGCCCACCGCGACGCGGGATCTCGTTTGTTTTAAGTTTCTATACGAAAGAACCATGTCTTTTATTTCGTAGTGCAGAGTGCTTGGCGAAAGAACAGTCACTACCCACTTTCAAGTCTTGGTTCAGACCGGCCGGGGATCGAACCCACGACCTTAATGTTGTTTAAAGTTGCATCAACTATTTTTTAGTTAGTCGCGACAAGAGCACGTATATTAATCTCTATGTTATCGAAGCACAGGTTCATGTACGTGTCATATTTGCGACTGAATTTCAAGGGTCTGTCTTGTACTAGCGTGTGTTCAGGGTGATTTCAAGGTGCTAGCTCAGAGAGTTAGTACGCATCAGAAAGCATACATTCCTCAGTCAGATACTAGCACCGATCGAACAAGTGGATACCCGCAGTACCAAAAATCTAAGCAGCGATAATCAATACAGATGTTGATGATCTAAGAAACTGCAGCTGAATAATATATACTCACCAATAGCCACAATCACATTTACACCACATGCAGGTATTAGGTGTTAGTCAGGTACCACGTGTAAAGATGTTAAGATGATGTAAAGTTGTGAGATTCAAATACCTTTTTATGATCCGCTTATCCAGCAGTTGAACAATACACATTTTAAAAAATTCTGGAGCACCCGGCCTCACTTCCCTGGAGGGAGTTCACGTGTCTGACCTAATTTGTCGGTTCCAAAGATTTTTCTTTGCTTCTTGATTGTGATTCGAACATGGATTAGTGTGTGTTTTTAATTATGACATCAAACTGAACATTTCTTACAATACAAAACCCTATCCAATCAGAACGTTTACCGAAATTCGGTACGGGATCAGCATTCACAGTTGACTGTGACCATGTCAGAAAATGCAATGGTCAAACAAAGTTTAGATCCCGTGACATGGTTTAGAGACGACAATGGCGGACATTTTATACATCATTCTTATCCCGTTCTGTAACCCGTTAGCCAGCGGTTCAGACCACTCCGTCATCTATGCCACCTACCATTATTTAGAGAAAAAAATGCATAGCACTCATTACGACAAGCTGCTTAAACCATTATGAAAAAAAAATGGCAAAAAACCATGAAATAAATTATGAAGTTTATTTGTGTTAATGTAACACTAGATGTTACGAGAAAATGAATGGAATGGTTAGGGCCCAAAATACTTTAAACAACACCACAGGATACTATTTTACCATTATACCCCGAGTGCGTCCCAACGTCTGGAAATTAGTAACCAGCATCTTCACTGTGTATACGGTGTCTGCCAAATGCATGCTTTCCACACATACTTTCTGATATATATCCCATTATATACTACCGTAGTTCTAGAAATAGTAGAATTCATTTGTTACAAAAAACAAAATCTAACTTTGTAGCATGCATTCAGTCATTAAAACAACAAATGTTCTGAGTCTAAATGTTGCGTTTCTTTGATAAAACCCAAGGTTCACTATTTTACTAGATACATTTAGTAAGCCTTAGGCCTGCAACTTAAAATTTTGCGCTGTGGGGTTAATGTCAGCCAGATCACACTAGACTACCCTGATGTGACCATAACTGGCAATGTGTATTATGCATATGTATGATTTGTACTAGAGTGCACTCGGGCCGATTTTAGGCGGTAGCTCATTGAGACAGCAGTTTCAGGGGTTGCTGTCCCACCGGTCCATTATCCTGACACCAGGTAAGTCAACAGCAATGTGAAATTAAGTAACTTGTTTAAGTTTACAAGGATTCGAACCCGTGGCATTTAGATATGGAGTCAGACGCTCTACAACTGAGTTCACTATCATGGCGAATTTAAACCACTGCGATAGCTTAGTTGGCAGAATGGTCGTTCCATAAGTTGGAAGTCATGGGTTCGAACCCCGAATGGGGCTTACCTAAGACTTGAAAGTGGGTAGTGACTGTTTTTTTCGCCAAGCACTCGTCATTACGAAATACAAGTCACGATTCTTTCGGATGGGAACTTAAAATAAACGAGGCCCTGTGTCACGATAAAGAACCCTGCTGTATAATGCCATCAGCGCAACGCACAGGCAAAATTTCTCAACCTTCGCCTATAGCTGGCGACCTCCCGATATAAGTGAAATATTCATGACTGGGACGTTAAACACCATCACTCAACCCAACTACAGTCAAACCTGTCTATAAAGGCCACCAAAGGGAACCAGTAAAAGTGGCCTTTATGGGCAGGTGGCCTTTATATACAGGTTCAAATAATAAGAATAAAGAACAATTGGGATACAATAATACTGGCCTTTTTAAGCAGGTGGCATTTTTATAAAGGTGGCATTTAAGGCAGGTTGGACTGTATAATTACTGTATACAGGATACACTGTAGTTCATTCTACTGCCTCGTACATAAATTTATATGAAACCTTGAGATTTAATTTTAATGATTACGTCAGCAGTGTACTAATAATTGTAAAACAAATATTCAGATAAACAATTACTGTGTTTTGTAGTCAACAAATTAAGATTCAATACACGATAAAACATGCATTTGTTTTACTTTGTACCGGTGCCTCCAAATTCACCCTGTATACACGGAATATGTTGATCTGTCAAACGGTTTTGAATACACATTATATCGGTGCTTTTATAGTTTTAAGAAACAATTCACACAGGTCATTTAAAATGTTTAATTGTTCTTTGTTACTTATTATAACCAGGGTCTTCAAACTTCAATAAACATAACGTATATGACAATTGGCCTAATATAAAATTTAAAACAGGTTTACGACCTCATTATGCCTGAATAATAATTACTTAAAAGAAATAATGACTTTAAATTATCTAAACTTAACTCGAGTTAGTAAGGAGTTTTTTCATCCGCATGTTTTGTTCTAAGATATATATTTCGGATTTTAGACAGTCAAAATGTAACTTTTTACATAAATGCTGATTTTTAATTTTCTAAAAATGGATTTACAACTTACTTGTTAAAAACTGGGAAATCTGGAATACGGATTGACAAGGAAATAGGTAAGCATTTATTAAAATGTTTGGTTGCTAGACAGGTCTTTAATACATTGTCATATCATAACCCATATATCTTAAGGCTACTATTTAGCACGCTCAGTGCATTCTCAAAGAGTATTTCTTACTATCAATTAAATATTGATGAATCAAACGATTTTGAAGAAAAAGTAAATGCACGCAAAAACTTAAAAAATGTTGTTTTTTTTTAATTTTCTGTTATCTTGAATATTAATATTGTAATAATTCAAGAATTAAACAACGTAATTATGTAAATAAAGCGTACTGCCTTCGTTTTTCTAGTCGGCCATTATGTATGACATCTGAAACGAATTTCATAGTTAAAAACTAAAACTAATTTGAATTCCCGATAAGTCAAATTTTACATAAAAGATATCAAATATATAATTTAAATAATAACAGTGAAATGGCATTGAAATATAACTTTACATTCCTAATTTCAAACACCTTTTGAAAGTGATGACAACTGAAAGTAACTAGAACTGTCTCTTGAGAGCCAAATATTTTCCCGTGACCTTGACCTTTACGATTCGACCTTGCTTCCAGGTCATGTCACACCGTCCAAAGCAGCTATAAGATATGGCTCGGACTCGATTTTACACGGACGGACGGACAGACAGACAGACAGACAGACATGGTGATTCCTACATACCCCCTCAAACTTTGCGTGGGTATAATTATAAAATTATTTTGATTTCAGTTAAGATGGCCAAAATATACGGGTTTCTTGTTTGTTTTGCCTTGTTTGGTTGTTTTAACATTTACTGTTATCACTACGGTAGCCCAATCGGTAGAGTGCTCGCTTCATATGTGGTAAGGGGATTCGAACCCCGTCCGGACCTGACCAAGACTTAGTGACTGTTTTTTTCCGCCAAAACTCGAAATTTACAAATGAAAGTCACGGGGTTCGGAAGAGACCTTAAAAACCAATTCCCCGTGTTACGACAGGCGTGGTAAATTAAAAAATCCTCCCTGCATATTGCCTTAAGCGCACTGCAAAGGTAATAATTTCTGCCACTTCACCTATAGCTGGTAACGTCTCGATAGAAGTGAAATATTTTTGACTGGAACCTACATGTAAAACCTCATTAAAAAAACATTCACCTCTATTGTGTCGTGTTCTTGGTTGTGTTACCTGTTGTCAAGAATATGTTCTTCAGTTTTAAATTTTAAGGTTGTATTCTTTTGATATTCCAGTCTCCTTTGAAATTTTGTTCGAGAATTATTTCCCAAAATATGTAACTGGTGGAAAATCTCAACAAATGAAACAATTATGACACAATTTTAAACACAATGGCTTCCCCATTAACTTCACAGAAATGGCTAAAGTGAACATAAAATTGGGAAAAAGAATCAAGTTATGCATTCTATAACATGCCTCTAGCGACAAAATAGTGGAATACCACATAAATCGCCATTTTACAATAACATCCTTAAATTCCAAAATTAACAAAGAGAGTTTTAAGTTCTCTGAATACACCCTTAAACGAGCATTTGTATACACATTATGGAGTTGAGTAATGGTGCTGAACGTCCCAGTCAAGAATATTTCACTTATATCGAGACGTCGCCAGCTATAGGCGAAGGTGCATAAATTTTGCTGTGCGTTGCACTGATGGCATTATATAGAGCTCTTTATCGTGCCAAGCTCACTGTGACATGGGGCCTCGTTTGTTTTAAGTTCCCATCCGAAAGAACCGTGAATTTCATTTCGTAATGCCGAGTGCTTGGCAAAAGAACAGTCACTACCCACTTTCAAGTCTTGAGTCAGACCCGGTCGGGGTTCGAACCCACTACCTCCTACTTACGGAGCGAGCACTCTACGAACACACCATTAAACGAACATTTGTGTACGCATAATGGCATATTGCAGATAACAAATAGCCCTGTGATTCAATTAGCCAGTAGCATATTGTAAATTTAAATCGGTGTCAAATTTTCACGATGTACATGTTAAAATAAAACAATAACTAAACAATTATGTAATAAATGGCTTTGTTTAAAAATTAGTGTCTAGCATTTAAAACAAAATTGGTCAGGCTTAAATATTTAAATTGAATTAGAAGTAGAGAATTGTTTAACAGTTAGCCAGATAACATCAGATGGAGGAAATATTTGAATGCTTATTACTCTGTTCTCTTTGTTTGCTGCTAGTTAAACTTTGAAATTCCCGAAAAACTAAGGTATACAGTAAAACCTCGTTATGATGTCCCTCAATAACTTTGCCACCTCGCTTATCGCCACACTTTTTTGAAGTCCCAAAATCCATTTTGTTTATGGTTTTCTTTATGGGCCTCCCTCGATTTATTGCCAAACCCCTTTATAATGCCAAAATTTGACTGAAGAAATGGTGGCGATGAATCGAGGTTTTTCTGTACTCCCTTAACTGATTTTGGTAAAATATAATTTTGGTCCTTTGGTTTCTTTTCAACATCTTGATAAAAGTTTTGGTTTCATAATTTTGGTCCAAGATGGTATCCCGAAACGGTCGTCCAGTGTTGGTATAATTTACACTTCATTATTTTCATTTAGTACCCTATCTGTGATACACTTGTAGCTATAACGACTTTGGTTATGAAATGTAAATAAAATAAAACAATTCAGTTACAATAAAATTCAACCTACGTATATTAAGTCAATAAAAACATACATACAACCCATGTCAAAATCACAATCCCAAATTAAAGCTAAACCTTCGAAAACTGACAATGAAGTTAAACGCCCACACATCCACCAGGGAAATCAGGCTGAGTTCTTAATAAAAAAAACTAGGCTGAATTGTGGTATTTCAAAGTAAAATGTTTTGTCGGGAAAAGTTTTTTATTAATATTCTTTGTTTTGTTTTGCATTCCGGTTTAAGTCATTATTTACATACTTTGATCAGTCTGTCTCAATCGCTTTTTAGTTGTAAGCGTCCTATGTAGCAGCCACAGGTGGCCTACTCTTTTTCGAACTCTACGGAGGTGTCTTTAGCGTGTACTGTGACACGGGACCTCGGTTTTGAGTCTCACCAGAAAGACGCTTTTTACAGCTTTAGTATGCGCAGGAAATGAAAATCACCTCAGATAATTTCCAAGTCCCGAGTGAGGTTCGAACCCACAACCCTAATAATATTAAAATAATTACATGTTTGGCCTTAGAAACTCAATTTCAGTTTAAAAGCAAATATAGAAAGCTAAAATAATCTTTGACTTAACATGGATTTGCTATTTGTCAGGTTATGTCTCGGTGGGTTAGATTTGAGGAACCAGAACCGTCTAGAGATGACGTCATCATCGACCGTTTACTGCATACAAATGACGAGTTACAATTACAAATACAAGATTTACATCAGCAACTTAGAGAAGAACAAAAGGCTAAGGACGCCGCTGTGCAAAGGTAGGTAACTCTTCCCCTGGAACATTTGACTAGCATCAAAAACTCAGAAACTGAAAAAGGAACAGAAAGCTAAAGACGCCGGTGTACAAAGGTAGGTGACTCTCCACCTGGAACAAATGACTAGCATCAATAACTCAGAAACTGAGAGAGGACAAGAAAGCTAAGGACGCCGCTGTACAAAGGTAGGTTACTCTTCCCTGTGGATCATTTGACTAGCATCAACAACTCAGAAACTGAGAGAGGAACAAAAAGCTAAGGACGCCGCTGTACAAAGGTAGGTAACTCTCACCTGAAACATTTGACTAGCATCAACAACTCAGAAACTGAGAGGGGAACAGAAAGCTAAGGACGCTGCTGTACAAAGGTAGATAACTCTCCCACTGGAACATTTGACTAGCATTTTGACTAGCATAAACAACTCAGAAACTTAGAGAGGAACAGAAAACTAAGGACGCCGCTGTACAAAGGTAGGTTACTCTCCCCCTGAAACATTTGACTAGCATCAAGAACTCAGAAACAGTAACACAATACTTAGGACGCCGCTGTACAAAAGTAGTTAACTCTTCCGCTGGAACATTTGACTAGCATCAAAAACTCAGAAACTGAAAGAGGAACAGAAAGCTAAGGTCGCTGCTGTACAAAGGTAGGTAACTCTCCCCCTGGAACATTTGACTAGCATTAACAACCCAGAAACTTAGAGAGGAACAGAAAGCTGAGGACGCTGCTGTACAAAGGTAGGTAAATCTTCCCCCAGGGGCATTAAAACAGACATAAGACTTATAACATAAACTGAGAGAGGATTGGTTGATTGAATGGGGTTTTACGTGCAATTAAAGAATATTTCACTTATAGCAAGAATTCACCAGTTATGGGTGCAGTTGCAAAACTTTGACCTTTGCAGTTCGCTCAGGACGATGTGCAGGAATGGGGCTTTAGCTTGCATGGGATGGGGCATCGATTTATAGGTCTCTACCGCGTGACTTTAATTTTCAACTCTCGAATGTTTGTCAAAAGAAGAGTCAATTCCTATTTTCACACCTTAATCAGACCTGGCAGGGGTTCGAACACACGTTTTCCCAGATAAAGAACCATCAAACTACCAACTGAGCTAACGTATTGGTGTATATTGAGAGAGGAGACGCTGTCGTGCAAAGGTTGTTAACTCTTTCCATGGGACCATTAAAACAGACGACACAAGACTTGTAATACCAGCTTAGTGAGAAAGCAGAGGATGCTGTTGTACAAAGGTAGGTATCTTCCTGTGATAAAAACGCGAATAATAGCTGTCCATGAATTAATTTAAGTTTTCAATTTCTGTTTCAGATTAACAAGAGTGTCTGACTTTAATTCAAGAATAAAACATCAAAATGAACCTCCTCCAATCCCCGAAGAACCGGAACCGGATCCAGACAATATGGACCAATCAGCTCTTGCTGAACAAATGTCACTGTTATTTAATCAGGAATGGGAGCATGCTTTTCAATCCTTATCAATGGATCTGATATTCAAAGGGAAGAAAGACAACGATAGACACATATGTTCTATCTTGTTTGAAACATTTATGGTAAGGTCATAAATCAAAGTTTTACCATTGGTAAATGTAAATGCAGTTCCTTCCATTTAAGAAAAAAGTGATACTTTGCTTGTTCGTAAAAACATTGGAAAATGATCTTATTTCTTATATATACAGTATTTATAAAAATTAATTGTATTGCCGGCTCACATTTTCTATGTTAATTTGAAAACAATTTTGAAATGCGCTGTTGGTGCACCTTTTAATAAAAATGGGTCTTCTCATGTCAGTCAACGAGAGCATTAGACATCTGACGTCAGCGCTTGGAGCAATGTCTCTATCAAGTTGCAAAGTATAGTCGATGTCAAATACTTTATTGAAGCAAATATATTGCAATTGTAAATATTTACGCTTTAAGCTAGTTTCAGTTCGACAGTAGGTAGTCTTTATCGACATAAGACAACCTTTAAACCTCTTTACCTTACAGTATTTACAATAACAATATCCTTGCTTCAAAAAAGTATTTGACATCGACTATACTTTGCAACTTATTAGAGACAATGCTCCACGTGCTGACGTGATGACGTCAGATGTCAAATGCTCTCGTTGACTGACAGGAGATGACCCATTTGTATGAGAAGGTACACCAACAGCACATTTTAAAATTGTTTTCAAATTAACATGGAAAATGTTAGACGACAATAAAATTGTTTTTTATAAAAATGTAAATACATTTTGTATATTGTCTTTATGAACTTGCAAAGTATAGTGCACTGTCTCAAATGTTTGCACAAAAACCTTCGCCTTTTATGCAATTTGAGACAACCCATTCTACTTTGCAATTTCATAAAGACACTAGAAACTCACCTTATTTCTTAAACGAAATATTAAATCTTGTTGCTGAATGTTTTGATATTTTGTAAAAGTCGAAATATAAATTAACGAGAAAAAGAGAATATTAACATATCCTTAAATAACTGATTATAAAAATCTTCGACTTAATTTATAAAATGATAGAAAGTACCCTTTAAAGTGCTTTGTAAGGCTCTAGCAAATGTGTAACGCATAGAGAAGGAACTCTTATCATTTGCTTCAGTTTCAATGAAAAATAACGTCTTTATTGGTTAAGTTTTCAATAACGCTAACAATGTTGCATACCAAAGCAGTCGTACTGACGTTTCGAGTGGAGTGTTTCAGTAAATATATCATTGTTATTTTTTCTTTTGGTACTGTATAAAAAGAAACATTCGCGTGGAAAAAATATTCGCGATTTTCACGTTACTCTTTTATCGCTTATGTATCTCTCAGCTAAACTTTCTTATTTCTCTTGGTACATCTTCTCTTTAGTCGAAACCGTGAAAGTTTCTTACCGTGAAATAGTTTAGAAAGTCTAAACCACGAAAGTTTTATACCGCTAACGTTTCTTCTTATACAATATTTAAAAATAATGACTGAAGTTGTAAAATATATAGCTAGAACACCCCGTTTTAATAAAAAAAAAATAGTAATTATATGTATCGGATCTGATTTTCATTAGAGACATTGATAAATAATCTTAATGCTTTGTACACGATTGCAGTGACATTAAATGTGTATTTTTACTCTTCAGGATTGCTTCAAATTTTGTTCCGACACGGCGAGAGCACAATTAAGTGATCTAGAACAGAATATAGCCGATTTAACTCTAAACCTTCACCTGGAACAAAGCAATAGACCAAATTCTGAAAAGGTAAGTATTCTAAAATAATTACGTTTATATTTCACAATTAATACACTATGATAGAGCGTGTTCTCACAACGGAAACTTCTTACAACGAAACAAACTGTTTACAAATAAAATGTTGACCCATGATACATGTAAATATTGCAAACCAAGGCCTTTAAAAAGTTTTATGGCCGTCATCACAATATTGTTGATAAGCATGATTTCTCTGTATTAAAATTACCCTAGGTATTTTTGACGTCCCATACTTCCATGTTTCTTTCATTCTTAATTTCCATTACAAACATGGCAGGTGCAACTAGCTATACAGGAGGAACACCTAGTCTTTCTTCCCTGATGGACGTTCAGATGTGTTTAACTAAATTTACCAGTTTTCGGTATTTAATTTGTTTTGGGTATTATCATTTAGACATGTATTTTGTATGTTTATGTGTTTTTTAAAAACTATATACATCAGTAATAAGTAAAAAAGTTGTCTCTACATTCTCCTAGATTCTCAAAATTTGCTTGATGCGTCATTATTTAAAATGGAAAAAATAACGTAACTTGAAATGATTTAGAGTAGTTTTAGCTGCAAATGACTTGACAGGTGCATTGTAACAGAGAACACTATTCCGCCTCCACAATCACCACAACCACTGACACAACCATAACCTAGAAAAACTGTGAGCCACAAGCTTACAAAAATACCCCCCGCTCCCCCCCCCCCCCCCCCCCGATAAAGAAAATCCATCGGATCAAACTTTCAAATAGGAGGTACACATCTACATTATATCACAAAGATTGTGTAAAAGTTTAATGAAAATCCAATGAAGGGTTT
Organism: Anadara kagoshimensis; assembly: GCA_021292105.1. Classification (NCBI taxonomy): domain Eukaryota; kingdom Metazoa; phylum Mollusca; class Bivalvia; order Arcoida; family Arcidae; genus Anadara; species Anadara kagoshimensis. The sequence continues at coordinate 30,953,491 of CM037873.1, read as the reverse complement.
AGGAGGAGTTGTGGATAAGAGATAGGTACCCTAAGGTGTAACGGAAGGACGGACGGACACCCTTATCACTACATACCTCCACCTTTTAAGCGGGGGTAGAATTACAATCTTACTAAGTTCAATATACAGTAAAACCCATGGTTATACTACCAGTTGTTCTGTCGATCTCGGGCGATACATGATGTCGTATTGCTGTGAAAATGATATTGTTACATCAATATAAGTAATGGATATGATTTATTTTATTATAGGACACATCTAGCGACTTAAGTAGGGTAAGTATCATTTATCTAGCTAAACAGGGGGTGCTTAACCTTCCGGAGCACCCGGCCTCACTTTCCTTGTGGAGAATGTTCACGTGACTAACCTAACTTGTCAGTTCCAAAATTTTTACTTTGCTTCTGGATTGTTATTTCGACATGGATTAGTATGTTTATTTTTGATTATTTGCACATCGGCCAAAAACACATGAACTATTACACATACATGTTGGGGCTTGCATTTCTATTATATTACTATTATCACGTTTGGAATTTGAAAGAGTCAAATCTTGAAAGATTGGATGTGAAAATATCAGACACTATAACCTTGTAGCTTAAATTTATTTTGAGACAATATGTAAAATTGTATTAATATGTATTGGTTGTCTGGAATGGAATTTGTTTTTCGTTCAAACTTTGCCTATCCCATTTTTTTATTCTGCGATTTAGTTTAACAAGAAAATCTTCAATTATCCCTTAATGGTTACTTAATAGCAAGTGTCAGCATTTTAAATTCATATTTCATTTTAAAAGTTGATATTGAATGTGTAGTTTTATATACATGTATTTTGTTATAGAGCTCAACAATAAATAGTGATAGAAGTATTCAGAGTCGACACAGTGACAAAAGCCAGATAAGTCAAAATAGTCACACTAGTAGATCAAGTCATAACAGTAACCTAAGTCATAGGAGCCAACTAAGTCATCGTAGTCAACAAACACAGACATCCGGGCAACAAAGACCTCCCACAGAAAATTCAGTAAGTATCATGAGACAAACAACATTGGCCTGCTCTCTTGACCTTTTAGTAGGAATATTCATTTTGGAGGATCGTACATGGGTAGTGTTAATATTCACAGTTTCTAGCAATGCATAAACAATGCTTATGTTTATTTTCTTTGAAATGGTCGCTCCCTTGATGTAAATGAAATAAACATAAATGAATAGGTAAACAACATTGGCCTGGTCTCTTGGTCTTTTTTAGGATAATTCATATAGGAGGATCAATCAAAACATGATTTTTGTTATGATTTGAAATATAAGCTATGCTATGTACATTTTTACTCCATTACCGTTTACTACGATTTAGATGGAATAAACATATATGTTACCTAAACATAAACGTATAGACAAACAACGTTGACCTGGCCTCTTGATCTTTCAGTAGGAATATTCATTTTGGAGGAGCCATAAAATACGCAGATAGTGTTGAGATTCGATTTAGGAGGACCCAACCAATGCATGGGTAGTGTAAGATTCGAAGTAAATACATGAACAATGTATGTTTTCCATAATTGTGATGAAATGTACTGATGTATTAAATATTTAAGTTAAAGACAAAGTGAATAAGTCAGCGTTGTTTGTCTATACATACAAATTGGCATGGGTACTTGTTAATAAAGTCGCGTATTAGTTTTACTTTGCATTTTCTTACTCTCGACTTTAAGTTTTTCAGCATTTTGTAAATGGTGGTCCTAAATATAATCAACAAGAAGTTTTAAAAGCTTAATATGAACTGATATCATGGAACATTTTCTTTGTTTCCTTTAATTTCTGGTAATATATCATAAAGAAACATAAAAACAAAAAATAAAAGATAGAAATAAAAGAAAACAATACGATATCAAGAAAAAACATACCAATTTTGGCGATCATTTGATATAGTATCAAAATAGTATCCAGTGTTGAGGTTTAAGTACCGTTAAAACAGCTATTGAACAATAAATAATCGCTAAATATACACACCGCAAAAAGTACAGCATCAAACTGCATGTATTGGTCGTTCATTATCTTGCGGCAATGTCTACAACGATTCTATTTTCAGGTTAAGGTGATTGAAACAAAACAGGACGAGTAAGCGTGAATGAAAACATAAAGGTACACGCTACCATTTCATATTCATATAGTTTAGACTCAATCTGATTACAAACACTCTAACAGTTCAGATCGTGAACGACCAATAATAACACACTACATACACTTTTAACAACACTTATGATTAATTAAATTTAATTTATCGAAACGTTTCTATTTTTTGTCTCTAGAATCCATCAAAAGCAAAGAAGGAAAAACTTATCCCTTCACATAATGTTAAGTCTAATCCATTTTATAATGCAATGTTGGAATTGATAAAAGATCGAAGGAAAACTATTAGCACACCTATAATCATTGAGAAAATGAAAATCGTAAGTATATTTATTCTTGTGTAATGGTAAAAGTAGTCATTGAAGTTAGAAACCCTGAAAAAGGGGGATGGTCTAAAGAACATAAACAGATGGTCAGGTTCTGCAGCACTCGTACCCCGGTTTCACAATAATTCCTAAGCTAAGATTTTCCTTAACTTAAAGTTTTAAAAATTGCAAATCTTTATAATTTTGTTAATATTCAAGATATTAGGAATTTAAGATGTCATTTTTAACATCATTTCTATATTAAAATGTTTGCATTAATTTTGACAAAAAATATTCATCAGTAATTCCAAAAAGAGATTACCAAAATTTGCTAAATTTAAGTTAAGGAAAATCTTAGCTAAGGTATGATTGTGAAACCGGGGCCTGATGGTTTATTTAGGCTGAAGTTACTGATAAGTCTAGACTTACAATAACTCCTGAGTCAACAAATTTTTGAGTAGATTGCCTTTTCCAGCTATACTTTTAATGGAAGGATGTTGTTCTTAATTGGCGCTATCTATAACTATGCATACCTATATTAAATGTTTATATTGAGTTTTGCTGAAAATCGATTTATTATTAATTACGAGTCCATTTCCAGACCACAATCTAAAAAACAAAGCAGAAATGTTGAAAACTGAAAGGTTAAAATGAATAATATTTACAATATATCATTTTATTTTCGATTCAGAAATGTGTTCGGGATCAGCAAAGACGTTTAAGGAAGTATTGGAACCAGAATTTACGAAACTTTGTCGAGAAATGTACAGAGCTATCATGGCTTATGTCTATTCAAGATCCACCGATGGACATTATATGGAAGGTGGACAGGGGAACGCCGTTTGATCATTTATATTTTACATTGTATTCTAAACCAGCTTCTAAGATAGACTATATTGTGTGGCCTGTGGTGTTATTACATACTCTTGGACCAGTTATTTGTAAAGGAGTGGCACATGCCTTTGATTAGAGATATCTTAACTTCTAGTAACTGTTAACGCCTTCAGACGTTATTTAAAATATTAATGTATTGGACAAATTTGCTAAAATATTTTTAAAATTTAAATTCTTGATATTGATAGTTTATTATAGTATGACATGTTTTATTAAGAAAGAGTAATAAGTGTAATGATACTTTTGATCCATAAAATTATAATAAATGTATTAGTTTTATGTTTTGTCTAGATGTATACTTTTGTGATTCAAATTGGAAGACTTTAATTATATGGCGTACCTAAAGATATGGTCATCAGAGCCAAAAGGCGTGCGTTGTATTGAGGTACACTCGTTTACCAAATAAAACTTCACGATGAAAGCATATCCCAAATAACTTCAAGTTTTTGTTGTCAAAATGCACAAAAAGACCCAAAGTTTTCAATTAATAAAAAACACAGATTCTATATTAAAGCTAAGAAATATTATAATACTTGAACAAAATTGGTTCGACTTCGTTTAATTTGCATATCTGAAACAGTCACGAAGTTATGTAATTGTTATTACTAGTAACATTATTGGTGATTATTGGTGATGATGATGTCAATGAAGACACCGTGTATTCATCTGATAAAGTATGAAAAGAATATATATCTGAGGCATCACACTGATAATTACAACTTAATCACATACATTTTAATTATTTATAATGTGTAGCCCCAAAAATAACATTTTTGAATTCATTTATTCGGAAAGGGCCGTCTAGTGCTTCGTTTCATTTGCATATCTAAAACAGTCACGAAGTTATGTAATTGTTATTACTAGTAAGATTATTGGTGATTATTGGTGATAATGATGTCAATGAAGACACCGTGTATTCATCTGATTAAGTATGAAAAGAATATATATCTGAGGCATCACAACAATAATTACAACTTAATCACATACATTTTAATTATTTATAATGTGTAGCCCCAAAATAACATTTTTGAATTCATTTATTCGGAAAGGGCCGTCTAGTGCTGAATCATTAAAAATGATTATTATAACTTGTTATTCCTGTTAAGCAACATTGATGTAGGCGTAAATGCAACTCGACTTTTTCATAAAACATTTCAATGACATAGTCACAGGGACCAGTTTCATAATAAAATTTACAAAATACCGATAAGTATATAAAAAGAGTAAAGGGGAACAACAATCGAATCTTTCACTTGTAGGTGTTCCGACAAAATTCTGCAATACTTTTTTAATTTGTGTCCGATAATCGTGATCTTGGTGTCATTTTGTTCCGATATAAATATTCTTTAAGTTGGCATTCAATTTTTTTAATAATTTAAAATCTTAATAAAATGTTCAATTGGAAAACACAGAAAAACACTGTAATTTTGCCCGATGTATCCAAGCCCGTCCATGTAAAAGTAGCTTAAAATTTGCATTACGATCATGTTTTTAACTACCAGCGTCCGTGTCAACTACAAATGCTGTCGTGGATCGAAGAACTAAATAAAAAGCAAGAGATTTCAAAGGTAACCGTTACTTTCTTAATCTACAAGCCATTATATCCCATTTTGTTCCAACACGGACCGACTTTCCTCTATCATGCCTCCATTTTGAGCTCATACATAAAGCAAGTACCGCGAATGCATTATAAGCTGTTATTCAGTTGGTTAAACACATTTTAATCCACTCTGTTTTCATGAAAATGTAAGAAAATAATTATACATAAACTTATTTCATATTTCTTGTTAAAGTATAAATCATTATAAAGTCATTTTGATAGAAAATTTAATACATTGACAAAAGTCTACAAATGACAACGGAGGGGGTGAAATTTTTTTCAACCAATGAAATAGCGGCTTATAATAACGACACATATGATTACAAAATGGAGGCATGATAGAGGAAAGTCATACTTATCGGTATTTTTTAAATTTTATTATGAAACTGTCGCCTGTGGACATAGTTATCTATTTTTTACCCTGTTCAGAGTAATTATGATTCCCCAGTACCAAATGTGGGGATTCACATTGTTTTATTCTGCCTTTGTCTTATTATTATTCACAGGAACGGTTTGATAGATTTGATTGAAAGTGAACCAGTTCCATATCATCTTATCTCAGAATCATGTAAAGAGAGGTTACTCTTGATGTGTAAAACAGTAATCTTCACCAACATCTTTATATTAAGATATCTATGTTTTTATGCGGGAAAGTATAAAGTTGCCGCCGCAGTATCAATTTGTAAAAATTTTCTGTGGAGCTACATTCGCAACTATAAGATGTAGCAATATGAAACGTCATAAGAAGCTATACGAGAAATGTACAAAAAACATTTTTTTGCATAATTTATTAACTGACCAGGTATAACACGTAATTATTGACCTTTTCAAAGCTCTACGAAATAACTATAAAATACCAACATGGAATATACCTCGTTGCTTTTGAATAATTTAGGAGTAGTTGACCTTTGATTTTTTTATGTTAGAAACATTTTAAAGTAGAAAAGGCGACCTTATGTAGGTAATGTAAAGAGTACAATTAAAATTACTGTTCAAATTACCACCCATAAACCATATAGTTTTGTCAAATACAGCTCATTCCGCAAACAAACGTCACTCCCTTATTTCCACGAAGAAAAGTCACCTATAACACAACAATAGTAATAACAAAAATACAAATACAACGAAAGGTATTTCATTTAAAAGGGATTTACTAAGAATTGCTGACATTTCTTGGTATAGGAACAAGCTAATTTACAGCTAGTATTCTTTAGAAGTACCTCTAGCTTGAATAACATCTCTAACACGACGAGGTCGTGTGCGATAGAAACTTTGACATTCTGAGTTAAGAAAAAGGGCATGGATTAGTATGTTTGTTTTTATTGAAACATTTTAAAAAAAGCCTGTCGTTTTATATGGTTAAAACTTTTAGAATAAAAAATTAAAAAGGGTAAATAACCCTACATTGCATAATCTTACTATATACTGGTGTCTTGAGACCACTAAAGCCATAAATTTATTATATTATTAAAAGACGCATGACAAACAATTACGCGTTTTTGTAATCCTCCAAATAAATATTTTGATCTGCATCAACGATTTCTACAGGTGTTACTGCTACTCTAAATCTCTGAAAAAACAAACAAAAAGGATATGTAAAAAATAGGCTAAACAAATCTGGTATAAATATAGAAGGGTCCATCCTTAACATAAGTTGTGTTAAGATTTGTAGTTGATATAGACACATTGCACAAACAAACTTACATCTATACATTCGACACGTGTGAAATTAAAATTGAGAATGAGATTGTGTCCTTCAACGTACTTCCAAATCCATGTAGCAAATGTGGAATGGAGTAATGGTGGTTTACGCTTAATCAAATGTTCCTATACTTATAATGCGGTCTGTTCTGTGTGAAGGAAATTGGAGTGTATTGAGAAAACCGCCTACCCTCGGAAGCCAAACTGACAACTTTTTCAAACAGTAAAATCTGACCAAGCAGGATTAGAACTTGGGCGATGAGGAGAGTTGTCATTTGTAAGCGCGGTTTAGACAATTCTGCGACCGAAGCCCCATAATGAAAGTAGTAAGAGTAAAGAGAAGGTAAAGTATTCGAATATAATATATAACGTACCTCAATAAGTGATATAGACTGAGTGTTATAAATAGCGTGGATCATGCCAATTGGTATGCAAATTAATGGTAAACTAGCTATAATCCATGCCACTACTAAGGACCATGTAGGGTAAATATAGGTTCCATATGTATATGGACTATACTTTATAGAACTGAACACCCATATTGCCTTGATAAAAAGGAAAAAACAACTATGGATATATACGTAAAAATATCAAAACTATAAAATTAATTTAAAATTGTCTAAATTTCCTGCAAGTTAAAATTTAAAATTTCTCAAAAACTAAGGTATACTCCCTCATGCAAAGTATTTCCTTAGCTTAATTTGATAAAATATATTTTGGTCCTTTGGGTAACTTTTCAACATCTTCAAAATAATATTGGTTTCATATTTTGGTCCAAGCACTACTGATGAGGAATTGTATTCCGAAACGGCCGTCTAGTGCTGTAAAATTAAAACTGATATAATATGTAATTACTAACAACAAATGCATTTAATTTGCCCGACCGTGTTTTTGTATTAATTGTCACTTCCACCTCGATGTATAGTGTGGAATAGTATAGCGTTTAGGAGCTTTTCAACTAAACCCGCAAGTTAGTGTGTTCAACTCTATCATGTATCTATATGGTTCTGTTCCATCAAACGTTTTGTACAATTGTTTTAGGTTATATCAAATCTGAAAATTGTCTAGTTTATCAGCAGTGCCGACTGATTACAGAATATATATGTAAAGCATGAAGTACATATTTTACATTTTTGCAATAAGATAGCGTGTTTCTCTTAGTTCTTGGTAAAATAGTACTTTTTGAAGTGATTCTATCTTAAAACATCCATAATCATCTTTAATTCACCTCTACAATCATAGTTAACTTTTAAAAAACGGGCGTGTAGTGAATTCTTATGAGAAACGTAGATGTGTATTCGAAATTTCACAGTGTGTATAATATATGTTTATAAAAAAAATTCAGTGTGAAAACATGGAAACATAAGACAATGGAATACTTTTTTCAATGTACAAAAATTAAAACATACGGAAGAGGAATAATTTATGACTAAAAGATAAAGACAAAAAAAGCGAAATGAATGCACTTCAAGGTACTGTCAGCAAATACGAAATGGTGTGAATGCACCGTGTATCCACCATCTCTATGTATATTAGGTGTCATTAAGGGCTCAGATAACAAATACTTACAATTATAACTAACGGCGAGATAGTATACCAACATATAACCATCAACACATGTGGAGCTGAACCCGTCATATCAAGTATATTCTTTGCCAATCGTTTTGCGCCTGAAAAATATGGATATGAACAATTGTTTTGGAGTATAGATACATAGGTAAATCAAAATTAAACTTCAAGAAAAGTAATATTGAAAAATGTCAACTTAAATACGAACAATTAAATATATGAAACAAGTCAAGATAAACATATCATTAAGACAAGTGGATATAAAACCACAGATAATGAAGACAAAAGGGTATCAAAGGGGTATGGTGTAGAAGAACATGTTTAGAAAAGACTTATTATCTAAATACACTTTTTACGTTACCATGTTTAAAACAGCTGATTAAGTTGCAAGGGATTTACATCTTCAGTGAAATGAAATTGAAATATGACGAAGATCGATCGAGCTGATTATATCTTATTAATTTCAGTTGATTTAATCACGTTTTTCGTTAAACGCGAATAAATATATTTAAACGATGATGATTGAAGTTTTGCTAAAATCCTCAAAAACTAAGGTATACTTCCCCATGCAAAGTATTCCCTTAGCTAAATTTGGTCAAATATATTTTAGTCCTTTGATATTTTTTCAACCCCTTTGCAAAAATCTTGGTTTCACAATTTTGGTCCAAGCACTATTGATGAGGGATTATATTCTAAATCGGCGTCTAGTGAAGTAAAATTAACACTGGTATAATATGTAATTAAAAAAAACACCTACCATAAAACCATGACACTGCCATAATTTCGAAGAATGCTAATGATAATGAAGAACCAAAAATCAGATAGTAGTCAATTAGAGCGAAATAATACATCCCACCCTGAAATTTTAAAACAATATATTTTTATATACGACGGACGAAATCAACTACTTAAAGCAATTTTGAAATGGCCTGATTTTTTGCATCAAGGAATTTGTTAAAACCAAAGACTATTACCAGCAGAAATGTACATATAACACAATGATAATAAGTATAATCTATTACATATAGTCAATAAGCTTGATGGAATGAAAATATATAGCGAAGATGCTTTTTTCCGGGACACAGATATACGGTATAACTCAGAACGTTGATTGGGTACGTTGTTGTATTGTATTCTTTAAAAATTAAACTTGATAAAACGGCTTAGAAAAATGATGTATAATATGATATTACTATAATCAAAAACCCAAAAATACCAATCCAAGTTCAAATCACAATTCAAAAAACAAAATAAAATCTTCGAAAACTGGCGAATTTAGTTAAAGACCGAACTTCTCACCCGGGAAGTTAGGCCAAGTGCTCCAGAAGGGACATTTTAGACACACACATTATGCATATATTGTGTTGTTGCTAATAACATATACTTAACCTGTGAAATTGTTGGAAATGCAAGAAAATAAAATAGCAGACACGCAATGGCATACAAAATTTCTCTTCTTGGCAAATGTTTAAATTGGTCTGTTATAGCAGTCACACACATTTCAGGACCAACAAGCTATAAGAAATTGATAAAAGAAAAATTTGAGTTCAAGGAACGGCGTGTAACTGCATTTCGATGCCTAATTGGGTATTATTGCATTAACAATTAGAAATACGTTATTCAAAAGCTGAATTCTTTCTCTTGGTCATTTATCATATACATCATTTACAAACATACCGATCCATTTTCCAAAACACAATCCCAAAAGCAAAAACTTTGAATGCTGACAAATTAAGTAAAACACGATGGACTTTCAGAAGAGAAATAAAAAGCTACAAAGTGATATAATCCATTAATAATTTATACTGTAATCATTATTTTTAATTAACATTTTCTGTGTCAATTAATGCAATATAAATATGATTTGTTTTAACATTTCCGTTTTTAGATTTAAAAATCAAAGGAATGTTGATGAAGGATAGACTCTTTGTAAACTTTCGATCAGTTAAATATGAAAAGTCCATTTTATTGTGTATCACATGGCATTTGCATTAATATTCTTTAAACATTCAGTATTCAAAATGTCTACTTAATTAATGGACAATAATAAAAAAATATTAAACTAGTTCTGGCTAGGAGTTAGATTGTAATACTTATGGTGTCGATATTGATGACTGATTTTAATTAAAATATTAGCGCCTACTTTAACTTGATTAAAATATATATCATTATTTAGTTATCACAATAATGGAATTGAACACAGTTCGTTATAAACTATAAGTATATTTATTATAGTTTTGTAAAGAATTTATAAATTTTTAAAATAGCTTACTAGTATAACAGACAAACTTCATAGTTTACTTGAATGTTCAAAATTACCAGTTTTGAGTCTAGTAATTGTGCAACCTCAAAAATGTTGTGTACGTACCATAGTATCAAATGCAAGAGTGATTATCATAAGGTAAAACAACACAGAGAATAGCTGCGATAAAGGCATAGTGGTGAAGATTTCAGGAAATACTACGAACGCTAGTTCCATTCCTGTAACAAAAACGAACTATGTACAAAAAAAAATATTATTTTTATCTAATGTTTGATTTTCAATGCAATGTCGTTACCTCTGTATATAGAGCTGGAAAAAATATCATTTAAAAGTTTTTTCAAACCTTGTTATCATATTTAACTGATATATGTCTATATATTAATTGTTTCATGTTTTGTTTTCTCCATCAGCTTTTCTATCACTTTCTATATCTTTAGCAACCAGTGTTAGCTTACCCCTTCATGGTATTAGATATCATTTCAAGCATTTTATTCCATATTTGCATATATCGATGCAACTTACAATGCAGGGGGTATGTATCAGGAATTATCTAGGCGTATTCAAGCCGTCTTGATGAACGTAGATAGTAACCAAAAGCAAACCATGTCCAAGTACATGTATATCGTTTAATCATTAGCCATTTAATAAAAAACAAACATACTTATCTATGCCCAGATCAAAATCAAGAAATAAAATCAAAACTTTGAAAAATTGACAAATTAGGTTGAACACGTGAACATATAAACATTTTAACAACCTTATTTTTGAAAATTATAATATTTTGTGTCAATAACTAAATGATTTTGATTATAATATTTTGTGTCAATAACTAAGTCTGGTGATGTTTATTTAGTTATGTTCGAATTATCATCTGGAGTATGAAAAAACAAACAAATAATGATCCAATGAAGACTAACATTCTATAGATTTATAATACTTAAGCATTTAGCTTACTTAGATCTCAACAGCTCCAAGTCAGCAGACCATAAAAAATAATAAAAGCCAATATCTACATATGTACAAAGGTTTTCAATTTCATAATTACGAATAGATACTTGATTATTATTTGTTTTATACATGGTATTCAATGACCATACCCGAGTTAACTACATTTTCCATTTTGGTGTGATGATGGTGTGCCAGATATCCCACATTTGAAAACACTGCCACGCCTGCCATCACAGATGTCAATAAATCAACAAATGCAATGATTAAAGCATACCTGAAAGTACGAAAAACGTGGTATTGATAAAACGACGCAAAGCTTTAACTGAATCAAAAACAAACTTGCCGATCCATGTCCAAATCAAAATCCCAAACACAAACATATCGATCCATGTCCAAATCATCATCCCAAACACAAACACTGCGGTAATCGCCTTTTGTTTAGTTAGCTGCGGTTGAGAAATCAATGAACATCCACATTGCACATCTTTGCAAAATGACATTTTTACGTTGAGTTCAATGTATGAATCGGTCAACTGTATTAAATAAGAAGACAGCTTTTTTAACTCAAAATAAGTACTGGCAAATGTTGCAACCACAAACGCCCCATAATACAGAAACAGTCATCGAAACAATAGCACATAATCAGATGTCAGAATTGAACAGGCACTTTTGATTAAATGTTCTTTATGTGCTCATACCACTAAATTTAATAAAGGTCATATGATTATGCTGGAGTCTCCCAAGCATCAAACTTACTTTCAGTCAGTCGTCCGCAAAGGCATATTTGAAAACTAAACATATTTTTTTAAATGGAAAAATTTAAAAGAAGCCACAATGAATTGAAGCAAATTCTATAATTTCCATTTTTCCTTGTGCCAACACTGTAAAAAAGAACTACTGACAGCATTTATACAATTACGTTTTTGCCATAACATCTATTATATCTTAAACTCTATAAATACATTAATTAAAACTTTTACTCACTTCAGAATTTTCCCTCGAGGTTTATTAAAACTAGCGAGAGTAATATTACCGCCACTACCGATACCCATTGAAAAGAAATTATTAGCAGCTGCGTGAATCCAGACCTGAAACAAAACATAACTAACACAAAGTATTAAAATGCATGAACATTGCCGAAAAAGGCACGACTTTTAAAAGCACGGATATTAAAACAAAGCTGAAGTATTCAAAATAAACAAAGTTCGAATATTTGTAAAAATCAAATCTTCCTCGGCAGTAATGCCAATGTTGGAAAGCTTAGAGACGTGATAATCTTTGATAATACTGATTGAAGTTTTGTTTTTAAACACTGCTGTTATTATGATCTATAAGGTTATCGAATTGTCTGATTATATCTAAATATATTTTCGTTATTATGCGCAGTTAGGGATGACATGGCATGTATATTTACCATTGTAGGGATCGCAAGTTAACGTCGGATTAAGTTTGAATCGATTTCAACAAAATTACCATTCCATGTCCCAATCACAATCTCTAAGAAAAGTAAAAACTTTGAATTTGCAGATTAAGTTAAAACGTCGCAAACTTCCACCAGGACCGTAAAGCTGGGTGCTACGGAAGGGCAAGCACTTACCATTTAGCTAGCTATATCCGTCACATTTGTAATCAAAATTTAGAATGAAGGAACATAGAGCTTTAGGACGTGAAATATATCCAGGATAAGTTCGGAAAGAGATCAAGATCTTGAAAATAAAAAATTTCTCTTTACAATATCCATAGTTAATTTAACTGTGAGTATTCATTTATTGATAGAAAAATATAATAATGTCGAATGATTTTTCTTCCAATATACCATATATCATCGCATACAAAATCTATACTTCTAAGTTTTAAAGCGGATAGTATGTTAAAAGTAGTAGTAAAATACAGGATGTGAATTCAAAGAAAGTTTGTAAATGTTTTCCTGTGGTTAAGCCAAAAGATGCCATTTTGATTTGAAAAGTTTCTTCCTTCATTTCAGAGACTGTCAACGTAATAGTCATATTACAGAATGTAAGTTAAAAAATGTAATGTTTACCTGTGGTTTAGCCAAAAGATGTCATTTTGGTTTGAAAAAGAACAATATTCCATCGTATGAACCTGGCAATGTTAATCCTCGGACAATTAAGACCACCAACAAGACATACGGAAATAAAACTGTGACATATACAACCTGTGAAAGAGATATAACAAAATATTATTATATCAGTATTAATTAATTTTACAGCACTAGACAGCCGTTTCGGAATATAATTCATCACCAGTAGTGCTTGGAACAAAATTATGAAACCCAAATTGTTTTCAAGATGTTGAAAAGATACCCAAAGAACCAAAGTATATTTTACCAAACTAAGATAAGAAAATACTTTGCATAAAAGAGCATACCTTAGTTTTGGAGGAATGTCAATTTTTTAAATTTTCAAATATCTCTTACGCTGAATGATCATAATTGATTTGGTAAAATAATTTTAGTCCTATATTTCTCACTTCAACATTTTAAATAAATATGGGTTTCCACAATTTCGGACTGAGGAGTTTTGTTCTGAAACATATCATCCCAATCACAATTCCAAGCATAGTAAACATTTTGAAAACCGTTAACTTAAGTTTAACACTTGAACCTCGACCAGGGAAGTGAGGCTGTGTGCTCTAAAAGGGTAAATATCTACTTTTTAGTTAGCTAAACCCGCCACGTATGTATTCAAAATTTAGGTTGAAAGGAATATAGAACTATGGAACGCCACAATATATCTTATGTTAAATGATATCAGCCAAAGCATACAAAAATCATATTTCTTGACCAATAATTATGTACCATAAAACTTAAGATTTCTCACTGTTATTTTAGTTTATTGGTTTGTATGTAATTGGATATAATTTCATATACATTTAATAATATATAAAAAATAAATAAATGGTGTTCATATTTTATGTAAAATAATTCGTTATATTCACCATGGCTTGTTGGTTAAAAAGGTAAAATTCTAAATTTTTAATCGACGCCACCACTACTTTAAGAAATGTGAAGGTTGTTTCATCAAGATATAAGCCCAGTGCTCATAAAAAACGGGACTTTGTTCAGGAGTTTAAAATGAGCTTTGTTGGCCTCTTAGGACAAATGAATTTGCTTAGATCCCTCCAATAATACAATTACATCCTCACTTGCCATTTACTCCAGTACTCGCCAAAAGCCAGGAGGTCTATATTTTAGGGTCCCAATATGTTTGTCCTATCTTGTGTTTCTTTGCAGTTTCTATTTATAGTTTGTACTTTGTCTAATTCTTAGTTACAATAGCAGGCAAATCAACAGCTTTAAAATGTTAAAAGTTAACACGGAGTTAGCACTCCCTGTATTTACAATTCATAGTGTTGCAGCATAATTGTGAAATGCTAACGAGCTGTAAAATGTCAGATTATAACTGAGATAGAGGCTTCACAGCTTATCGTTATGACTTCATGCATGGTTATAAGTTATTGACAGTGTAGAATAAACGTTGGGTAACTTTCAGAAAATTTTAAACAAACAACATAATTTATCAAGTGAAATAAAAAACAAACGTACTAGTCCAGGTCTTAATCATTATCCCAAAGCAAAGTGAACACTGACAAACTAATTTAAACACATTCAACTCGAATTTTTTCAACAAGGGAAGTGTTGTCGGGTGCTCTGGAATGGTAAGCACCTTCTGAAATTGAGATTACTCACCTTTCCGACTGACTTTGTTCCTTTAAATATGGCAAAGTAAATGAGCAACCATGCCAATAACAGAATCAGCGCAAATTCCCATCTCACAGTTCCGAGATTATCAATTCCTGATGTGATTTGTAGAACATGGTTCCTGTAAAAGAATGGGAAATATAACAAGCTTATCAATTTCCTCAGTTGTATATTTAAAGGAGAATCTGTCATAGAAATAAGCGGTGTATCAGTTGATCAGTTTCTGAGGAACAACTTTAAGTTTACGTCATTTGTTATTTTGTTTATTTGATTTAGCTACTACGCTAATTGACACATCGCCGACCACACCAACAATGTTCCGACAAAGGCCCGACATGCTTAAATTACACACAAAAAGAATGAAAACTCGGACCGTATTGTGATATTTAATGATGTCACTGACACTAATGCGTCATTAGTTGCCGTGACGCTGCTTTGGTAATGTGATGACGGCCAGTGTCGGAAGATTGTGGGCGTGGTCGGCGATACGTCAATTAGAGCATGTTGCAACAAAAAGCTGCTTTAAATCAACTTCTTTACTCTGCCATATTGCAAGCATTTTTCTATTTCCCTTTTCTAAGCAGCAATACACATGCCTCTATTGCTTATGGTATATTTGTGTCTCCGTTGTTGACGCGCTATGGAAGAATCTGTTCTGACAACGGGGGTTTAATACAACGAAGGAAGTTGGTTACAAATAAATTATTGAGTTTGTAATATTGCAAGCCTAAGTGTCCCTTTGTCTCAAAACATTTTATGGTTGTCATCACAATATTATTGAGAACTAGAGATTGTAACCGGGATACCAGTTACGTATGATTCCCCACCGTCCATAAATAATATATGGCATATATATCCGGTTAAAAGACCTTAGGGTCTTACTTCTTTTTCAGGGTTTTCAACCATCCCAGAATATAAGTGTTGTTAATCTTGATCACTCAGACGCTTTACTCTTTCCATCCTATAAATTCCATACACGAGATTTATTCCGTATAATACACCTGAACTAACAAGACCCTCTACATGTTAAAAAGCATGTCTTTCCCATAGATAGGAGTTTTTAACCGGACTGTATATATAGCGCCGATCTATTTCAACACACTTTATAAAGTCCGGTTAAAAGATCCTCTACACATTAAAATGCCCGTTTTTACATAGATGGGTCATTTAACCGGACTATATATATAGCGCCGATCTATTTTATTTCTAATGTTTTCAATGATTTTTATTCCGTTGATTTTAAGTTTATTCAATTGTTTTAAAGGGTTTTCTTATGGGAGAGACATGATATCAAAAGAGGCATGTTTATTTTTTGGTATTTTAAAACGCAAAGAAATGCGCATTTACAAATGTCTGTACTAAAAAGACCCTCTGCGCGTTTCCCCATAGATAGGGTCTTTAAACCGGACTATATATATAGCGCCGATCTATTTCAAAACATTGGTTTTGTCCAAAAATGGGTACCCTCTGGTAGTGTACGTTATTATATGGGTACGTTTTGTCCTGCGACCGAACGGATCTAAGATTTCATGCTCGAGTGGACTTTTTTGACAGTCACTAATCGGATTAACTCATAGGTGAAGGCATTGGCTTGGTATTATTAAAGTGTCGTAACCCGCTTATGTCCATTCAAAATTGGTTTTCCCAGGGCCTCAACGACGTATTTAATTACGTACGCAATTTACACCTATCCACCTTCCAGATAAAGAAAAAATGAACATGTCTAGCATATCTACACAGATTATTGGTACCAAATTTCATCTTAATCCATCAAGCCGTTTTCGAGATCTGATCCAGCATATACTATGACAGTGGGTCTTGAAAAGGCGGAATAATAATAATACTTAGGAATAATAAGAAGAAACAGAACGAAAACAATATGATTCCCCACCTATGGTGGTGGTGAATCATAATTATGAAGTCTCTGTATCAAAAATGATATTAATGGGGTTCGCCGTTGTACCGCATGATCAACACCACTAAACGTTTGTGCGGAATGTTTTAAAAAACATCAACGTCACAGTTACCATGAATGACCGGAATTGCGTAGTTAACGCGAGGAAGCGTCATCTCATGCAATTCCATATATATTTGAAATAAGTGTCCCGCTTAAACGTTAGAGGGTATCACGCGGTACAGTGGCGAGCCCTATTATTTTATGTCTCCGAGTTCCATGTTCTTTTCATTTGCAATTTTAATTTAGATAGCTAGCGGACTAACCTTCCTGATGAAAGTTCGCGTGTTTTGCTTTATTATCCCAGTTTTTTTTTAAAAAAAGCTTTACTTTGCTTTTGGGATTGTGATTGAAAGATGGATTAGTATATTTGTGGTTTATTCAACCTATACAGGTATAATAACCTTAGATTGACAAAACAAGAGGTAACCATTATTTGTTTTACCTTCATCAAATTAATTCACAAATATTCGAAATATTCATAATAACTAAAACTCAGTTTTTCAAAGATTTCAGCAATATTTTACAAAAAATATGCCTTGGCTATAGTGACAAAATCCATATAAATCTCTACTCAAAATATGTTAAAAGGGTAAATAAAATTGTCAATTTTACTTTAACCTAAAATTCATATAAATCTGTATTCAAAATGTGTTAAAAAGGTAAATAGAATTATTTTACTTTAACCTAAACATGGTTCTGAGCCCACCAGTATACTTTTTTATCCTGCATGGAAAGGGGTTATAATACTACCATTATAAATGACATCGTATAACTTTGGTATAAGTATAGTGCTGTAAATTTAACAATGGTATAATATGTGATTTATTTAAGTTCGTGAAATATGATAAATAAAAAATACTTATAACAGCTCGTTTCTTTGAGAAACTTCAATCAAATGGCATAACAAGTAACTAATTTTGTGTTTAATCTTACCAAGGAGATCCAAAAAATGACGAAAGTATTATTGGCATTAGGTAAAATAAATCCCGTATATGTCATTCTTTTACAATAATTGAAAGCTTAGATATAAATTCACAGAACGCCATCTATATATCTGTATATGGAGTTGAAAGTTTTGGCGACAGCCTTCTCTCTAGATTTAACTAGGTTCTGCATAAATTTTGCTTCATACGGATAAAGAAACAAATCAGCAAGCAATGATGCACAGTTTGTACCCATTGGTATACCGATTGTTTGCTGGGAAATTATATTATTAAATGAGCACATATTGTGCACAATTGTTTGCTGCTGTTTTGATTTTAATAAGTTTGAAGCAGAATCAACCAAAATTATCTTGGATATATATATATTTGACGTCCCATAATTCCATGATCCTTTCATTCTCAGGTTTAGCTCCAGTTTGGCGGGTGTTTTAGGTGGACAGGAACAGGAGGTGCTTGTTTTTCTGGGGCACCTGTCCCACTTCCCTGGTTGAAGTTCCTGTGCTAGACTTATCCTAGTTATTAAAATGTTTTTACTTTGGTTTTGTAAGTGTAGTTAAAACATCAGGGAAGAAGCTTAACTATTTTGAGTTAGGGGCCAGTTCACTTCAGAAAAGATTTAATAGTAAAAAATAGGTAAAATGTGTAAAATTTAGGGTCCCAGACTGATTTTTAGGAGCCATTGGCTTCTGGGCCCCTGCTAATCTAAATCCCCGAACATAGGTCGGTATGTTTGTTTTGGTTAAATAAAAAGATGTTTATATAGACAATCTAATATGTGAATATATAAGAATAGGTACTATATTCGGCTATAAATACGGAAATAATACCTGAAGTACTCTGCTGATGCCGATGTTGTATTAACTACTGTGTTTGTATTATCATACGTCGTATTAATGTTACTTATATTAATTGTTCTCCCTACAACACAATTTTCGGTATTCCAATCATTATCACATCGGCTCCATGGTAACTCTTGTTTGAAGCTGTTGAAGAGGAAATAAAATGGCCATACTAATAATACCATGTGTATTGTCCGACTAATGGCCATCGCTACGATAGACCCAGCTGCCGCTCCTTTGTTTAATAAAAATAAAATATATCAATGAATTTTTAGAAATAAATTCAAAATCATTATTCATTCAAAGAAATTGTACATATATATGATTATAATACAGAAAGAGAATCATTTGATATGTTTCTCAATCGATGTGTAATATTTATCTCAATCAAAAACAAACATACTAATCCAAGACCAAATCATAATCCAGTTCTAAGCAAAGTAAAAACTTTGAAACTGGCAAATAAAGTTAAACACGCTAACTTCTACCACGGAAGTGAGACTGGTGCTCCGGAAGGGTAAACACCTCTTGTTTAGCTACCTACACCCGCCTAGTGTGTAATTAAAACCGAGTGAAAGGAACATGGGGTCATGTCAAAGTCAAATCCTCAAATGTTTTAGGAGATTTTTATGTCTAGTCATCAACGTCTCAAGTATACACCTTACATTTTATAACTAAACGTTTAACAGAAGATTTATGTAATTGGAAACACTCAATGCAACAAGGAGGACCACTGCGGTAGCTCAGTTGGTAGAGTGCTTGCTCCGGGAGGTCTTGAGTTCGAACTGAGACCGACCGGGTCTGACCCAAAACTCGAAAGTGGGTAGTGACTGTTCTTTCTTTCTTTCCATTACGAAATGAAAGTCACGGTTCTTTCGGATGGGAACTTATAATAAACGAGGTCCCGTGTCACGGTGGGCTTGACAGGCTAAAGAACCCGGTTGTATAATGCCATCAGCGCAACGCACAGGAAAAATTTCTGCACCTTCGCCTGTAGCTGGCGACGTCTCGATATAAGTGAAATAGTCCTGACTGGGACGATAAACACCATTTCGCTCAAAGCAACAAGGAAAACGACTTACGAATCTTTTATGGCAGAAACAGACAAACTTAACCCAAATTTATGTGCAACAACTTGCAAATCCTCCCCGTCCAAAGTTGGTAAAAGTCTTAGACTTCATGGGACCATGGTGTCCAGTGTCGTGGTTATAGATAATTGGAGAGCTTATATTACAAACATTGTGAATACAGCCAAACCTGCACCTCTATATAAAGACCATCTGCTTAATAAGGCCAGTAGAATTGTATCCCAATTGTTCTTTATTCATATTATTTGAACCTGTATATAAAGGCCACCTGTCCATAAAGGCTACTTTTACTGGTTCTTTTGGGTGGCCTTTATAGACAGGTTTGACTGTACTTAGGTTTAAAATCAACCATCAGCTTAAGTATGTTTAGATTTCAGCAAAAAGACAACATATACGTAAATGAAGGAAAATTATATTATATTGAGGATTTAATTTTGATAAAGCTCCAACAGGAGTAAGCCTAATAAAAACAGGTCTCACAACCTGGGCTAAGCACTACTGATGATAAATTGTATTCCGAAATGGCTGTCTTGTGTTGCAAAATTTACACTGGCCCCGGTTTCACAATCATTCCTTAGCTAAGATTTTCCTTAACTTAAAAATTGCAAATTTTTAAATCTTTATAATGTTGTTAATTTTCAAGATAATTAGGAATTTAAGGTGTCAATTTTAAGATCACTTCTAAATTAAAACATTTGCATTTAATTGTGACAAAAATATTCACCAGTAGTTTCAAAAAGAGATTACAAAAATTTGCTAAATTTAAGTTGAGGAAAATCTTAGCTAAGGAATGATTGTGAAACTGGACAACTGGGAGACTGGTAATATATGTAATTGACCAACATGTACGTAATGAAGGTCATCATCTTACAGATGTCAGGGCCAAATGTATAACTAATTAGGTGTTTTGAATAATTAAAATAAAATTTTACCTTTAAAAAATGGACACAATTTCGCCATAGCTCCAACAGGTCCAAGCCTGGTGAATTGTCCAATTGCTATCTCCATATACAGCAATGGAACCCCACATATTGTCCACATTATTAAATACGCCAACAAAAAAGCACCTTTAAAAATAATTAAAATGAAGTGACACACTAAAATTTACAAACAGTGTTCAAAAGGAAAATGTCTATTTAGTAGTTTAAGTCGCTTAAGAAAAAAATTAATTGTTTAATTATTCAACATTTTCCTATACATAATTAACGTCCCGTAATTCTGTGGTTCTTTCACTCTCAATTTTGATTAAAACCGTGACGGGTGCGACGGATGCATCGGAAGGGTTATCGCCCGCATTTAGCTAGCTACACCCGCCACGCGTGTGAAATTAAAATGAATGCGGGAAAGGATGAGAATAACAGTAACATGGAACTTCGGGACGTCAAATATATAATTGCTATTTTATTTTATAAAATCATAATTTTGCAATTATGTATTATTTAACCCCACCCCCCAAAAAACCCCAAAACCATAGCATTATTATCCCCAAAACAAAGTAAAAACTGTGAAAACATTTTAAAATGACTCTAACTACCATCAGGCATGTTTTGCTAGCCACACCCGCCACTTTGTGTGAAGTCAAAATTAAAATTGAAAAAAAAAACCTAAGAACTTTGGGACGAGTATTACATTCCTAACCTAATTAAAATTACCTCCTCCGCTTTCATAGCAAGTGTACGGAAATCTCCAGATATTACCAATTCCAACTGAGTACCCAATGATGGCAAACAGAAACTCTGCAGGCCTATCCCATTCTTGTCTGTCAGGTGAATTTCTTTTGAAGTCCATATCGTCAAATGTACATGTCAGAACGAAAAGTTGGGTAACAATAACTGGTTACTGATAATTTTATATCGCTTTATGTAACAGCTTGTATGACAAGTTTATAAAAAATGACAGATAAAGTAATTCTGACATCTAGTATAGATGAGTCTATTTTATCAACTTCGAGAGAAAACGTTTGGGAAGAATAAATGCACATGTATATACATGTACTGATAATTAAGGAAACACCTTGTATGAAAAGTTTTATTTAAATAAAATACGGCATTTAGAAAAGATTGAGTCTAAATATTGACAAAAAATCTGTGAACAATTAAACAACTTTGCTGCATTTACTTGACCATTGGTCTGTCTAGAAATGACGTTTATGGTGCTAGCGCGTTATTCGTTATTTCGCGGGAATGGAAGTTGTAGCACGACATTTCTAGATAGCTCAATAGTTATATTTACATATCGCAATTTTTAATTTTTTTTCCAATCCTGCAATAATTTAAAACACGGTTGTGTACGACATGCATTTAATCGCAGGAACAGCCAATTAATGACGTCACGCTTATAGGCACACAATACATGAGTGCTTCACATGTTCAATAGAACTTCTAGAGGTGAACGTTTTTGTATTTTTTGTCAAAATATTATGGGAGACTAATTTCATTTTTTGTTTCAGTGTAAAAAAATATAAGGTCAAAATACATAAAAGAACGTTTCTGGAAAAGACTAAATATACTGAATTTACATCATTTTAACAGTCAAGATTTAGTCTCAGTAAATACATAAAAGAAGGTCTAAAATGTTTTAGTTGAATTTCGGACAATACACATACACTTATTACTGGAAAAACTTCTTTTTATTATTTCTTTCTAGTAATCTAGTTACCTATGATGTAAACGTATATAATATACAGTATTATAAACACTGTGGAATTCTGTATTTATATCGGATTCAATACTGTGAATACATTTAATTTCGTGGGCTCCAATTTTCGTGGTTCTGAGAAAAATACAATTTCGTGGGATGATAAATTCGTGGATAAAGCACCTCCTAATATCTTCTTCTATTGTCCATAACTTCCTTTGAAGATCGACGAACCGTTGACGACTCTACATACATGTATACAGGTGAGTAAAAATCAGTCTTATACAGAAGGTAGTCGAAATTAATCATTAAGGTGAGCTGATAATCAGGCACCCGGGTAAAAAATTGAAAAAAATGATGATAAAAATTAAATCAATTTCTTCATTAGATATTTACGTAAAGGTAGAATGAAAAATGACCTCATTCATTGAGCCAAGATGACCCCAGATTTAACTGGTTTCCGATCAAATAAATATTTCTCGAAGTGTAAATTTGATGAAAATTCAACTTCTTTCGCTCGAAAATGACATGTGGTCAGTCCTTGTAAACAAAACACAAACTGAAACCATGATACAGATTTCACTGAAAGTAATAGAGCGAAACGAAATAACTCGTCTGGAACATGAAGTGTTACTCAAGATTAGTAATTAACCGTGATCAGTTCAGTAATCTCTTAATCCGATTACGACCCGCGGGTGCTTGATCGATAAAACACCTGAGTCCACGCCAGATGAGTAACTTTTTACCTCATCATAGAATATTCAGACTCTGTTATTTACATTTTATTGGAATGCGCATGGCAATGTGTATTGCCGGTAGTTCCGGTGATTATTAATAGCCGGCAATACCATGTGCTCTGCATTATAACGATAATAAAGTAAGTTTATTTTATAACTTCAATTGTTGTTATTTACTTTTACTTTTAATTAAATTAATATGATTCAAATGAACTGTCGATATCGATAGATTTGCCGTTCGAAGTTCAACATTTTATTTACAAATGAAGTTTGAAAACTTCGAGATATCATCGTGAATTTAATATTTTTAAAGTGACTGAAACCTTAATTTTAATGAAGATCGTCTCTCGATGTTCGGTCGCTCGAACCCCCAGATGGCCCGAATACTTGGCCAAAGTCCCATGGACTTCGAGCCATCGAAGTTCTACTGTACATATATATTCGTTTACATGTAAATTCGTGGGTCAAGGTATCCACGAAAACAACGAAAATTGGAACACCACGAAAATTAATGAATTCACAGTATATTATATGTAAATATACCTCTTGACCATCTCCGGTGGTTAAGAGTGAATAAAGTTTGAATTGAAAATTAAGTGCTTCACATGTTCATGTTCATATAGTTTATTTACGTGTCACATGTTATAAAACATAATATTGCATATTAAAATATTAATAAAATAATAACATCCAGCCATAAAAGACTTATGAGACACGAGTTAAAAGTTATTTACATAAAAACATAATAAAACAAAAATCATAAAGTAAAAATATTGGTTACAAGTTAATAAAACGCTTTCGTCTATTAAACATATCACATAAAGTTCTGACTAAAAGTGCTTGAACATCACCAGTACACATTATAATTAAAAACTTTTCATTTATCATCGTTTAAAAAAAAAGTATATAAAGGATTTAACTTTTGCATAAAAGTAAAAATATCATGTCCTATATCAGAATAAAAGTCATACTCCAGTAAAAATTGTTGTTTCGATTTCCACTTTGTTACTATCACAGAATTTACCCACTGTGCATAAAGGCTATTTTGAACATGGAATATTGCAAATTGCATTTTAATAAAGAATTGCTTGGACAAATTAACAGTGCATATTTATTAACTATTCAGAGACCTAACTAAAAATTATATTTTTGTCAATGCTACATGTTTTAGTTAACGTCTGTATATAGACAAAATCACATTTGTGACAGAAAATATGTATTCCAGCTATCCATTTGGGCCCCAAATTACAAATGAATGTACATTTTACCTGCGTGATTGAATCAAGACAATTCACACCTGGACGACCTACATATAACCAATGAGGTACCTAATAGGATTCTTTATACTTAACCAGTTTGATTTTATTGCAAAAGTGGCAAAATTTATGGTATGTACACACTCATATAGACTGATTTAAAAGAAAACATATTTTTTTCCACTTAGGTCTCTCTTGTCTTTGTTGAAATATAATTAAAATGTTAACTAGTCTATCACATAAAGCTATTTTGGCCTGGCGTATCGTATCATCGAAGTTCACATTGGCAATGGTAATTATACTCCTCAAACAGAGTTTAATACATACAATAAAACATAAAAATGTAAATAAAAATAATTTAATATTGCTTTATGAAACAGCTTGTTTAGTAAGTTTTTTAAAAGTTATAAAGTAAAAACAACGTCTAGTAAAGATAGAGTCTAATTTTTTATTAAAATGTCGTTATGAAATGAAATAGTCCGTAACATGAAGTGTTTTTAAACAAGTCATTTTACTGAAAATGTAAACAGCTTGTGTTGAAATGAAAAGAAGTCGGTTCATGCACACTCCCAAAAGCTAAGTACAAAACGATAAAACTGAAAAATGTAGATTAACACGTGAACTTTCACCGGGCAAGTGAGACAGGGTGCTCTGAAAGGACCAGAGCATACCCGCAAAGCTAGCTACACCCGCCAAGTTCGAAATCACCAAAATTTAGAATGAAAGGAACATGGAACTATATTCAGGATAATTTTGGATACAAATGCATCATATTTATCAACAATATTGTGATGACGATCATAAAACTTTTCCAGGGCCTTGATTAGCCTAGGCCGCTGTAGAATCACCAAGTCAAGTCAACAATTCATTTGCAAGGAACTTTGTAGTGGAAACAAGTTCTATCACGGAGTATTAATTGTGTATTAAAACCGCTACTTAGGAACCTCGGAGGCTAAGTGATCTAAAGCGTGTGCTTACGAATCATATCGGCTATCAACGCCGAGGTTCGAATCCCATTCTGGACAGATTTTAGTGTAAGAAAGTTTGTCAGTTAGCTTTTTGAAGGTCAGTGGCTGTTCTCGGGATTTTCGTCCTTAACTGATCGGCCTCGATGTAAGTGAAAAATCTTGACTGGAACGTAAAACATCTTTAAAAACGCCACGAACGGTCCTGGTTCATCAACACGTTTAAAAACTACCTCGTTTTTAAATAAACCAACCCATAAACCCGCCGGCATCGCCCACTGTGTTCCGACAAAGGGTCGACATGCTTGAAATAAACGCAAAAAGAATGAAAACTGTACCTGAATTGTGCGGTTTAAAATAACGTCACTGACACCAGGACCCAGTTGTTCGAAGCTTGATTAGTTTAATCAATGATTAACACAAATTCAAAACATGATCAATAAAAATCAAAAGTAACATTATCAAATTGTTACGTTTTATAATGATATGGTTAAGTTTAATGGAATTCTATTTACTTTCAACATTTTTTACTTTAATTTCACAAAAGATCTGAAATTATTTGAAATTCCAATATTGACTAATCAATTGATTAAACTAATCAAGCTTTGAGAAACTGGCCCCAGAACGTCATTAGTTGCCGTGATGCTGTTTTGGTACCGTGATGGCGGTCAGTGTTAGAACAGTGGGCGTGGTCGGCGATAGTCAATTAAACAAAGGACCAACGTACTGTATAGGCAAAAACACTGACCTGTCCGCTTGACCTTTAATATTCTGGACGAGCGCATTTATATATAGGGAACACAGGTGTTTATTTTACCTACATTATAGGAAACATGCATTGTTTATGTATTATCTATAAATCCGAACACTATAGGCAAACAACATTGACCTGTCCGCTTGACCTTTCATTAGGAATATTCATTAAGAAGGATCTACTCAATAAATGGGTGGTAGTGGGATTCACTATAAATATTTGTACTCGGGATACATGATTAGTGTTCGCATTATGTAGACAAAGCTCCACGTGATTCCTAAACATTAATGCACTGGACAAAAAAAAATTAAATTAAAGGTCAAGCGGACAGGTCAAAGCTGTTTAACTATACCTATGTATTGGGTGGGACCTTCTATATGAATGTTTAAGCGGACAGGCCAATGTTGTTTTCCAATACAAATAATTTACACGCCACTGTTGTATAAGCCGTCCACGATCTGATGGCAGTGTGTTTAGAACCACCCTTTTTTAAATTAATAAACTATCTTTAATCAACGAACCCACAATTTAGGTTTTACCATGTCGCTTGTATTAAAAATATCAAACAAAAGAACTGAGTTAAGAAATTTTATATTCTCGTCCTTTATCTAAGAGAAGGATTTCGTTGTCAAAAAATCGACACATATGTGAGAATTTGGATACCATACTATGCCATCGAGTTTCAAAAAGCTCAAGCTCGAATGCCAAGTGACCATAATAAGCATAACTAGTAGTCGAAAAGCTGTCGAGTTATGGATCGAAGCCGGCGAATATCTATCGAGATAACGAGGTTCCGAGATGAGCTACCGATTAGGTAAGTGTTTAACTTTTGACAAGTCTGTACTGTAGTACATCCGTATAACCGTGTTGTCTTAATCTGTAACATTTAAATTTGTCAGATTTGTGGTTCAGAGTGTTGTTGCAAAGTAATAATCATTCTCAAGCTCAGAATGTCTCAACTTGTCGTCAAGGTTTTAAAACCATCGGGGAGGAATTTGGCAGGATATTTTTTCAGTATTTATATACTTTAAGCAAATCTGTACAATGTATCAATGTTGTCTCGAAGGTATGAAATTGAAAATTAATTTTAGAAAAATAAATGAATGATAAAAGCTCATGCGCAAAATAAATACATAAATCATCTGCTACTTTTAATTGAATTTTTATTAGTTAATGCACTTAAAAGTACAAATGTAGTACACGACAAAAAATTCCCGTTCATAATTAGCAGTACATAAAATAAATAAATAAATAAATAAATAAATAAAATAAATAAATATAAATAAATAA
Source organism: Anadara kagoshimensis (assembly GCA_021292105.1). Taxonomy (NCBI): domain Eukaryota; kingdom Metazoa; phylum Mollusca; class Bivalvia; order Arcoida; family Arcidae; genus Anadara; species Anadara kagoshimensis. Next base: position 30,925,896 of record CM037873.1, on the reverse strand, counting down.
ATAAATAAATAAATAAATAAATAAATGCATAAAAATAAACAAATAAATATAAAATAAATCAATCAATAAATAAATAAAATAAATAAGTTATTTCAATGCGGTTCAATATAAATATAGTGTCAGTAGCGGACACAGATGTGTTCAAGGGGATTTATTTCTGTCTATAAAATTATGTAGTGATGTAGATTGAACCGCTTGCTCACATTTAAGTAAATTATGGGGTTTCATGCTACATTTAAAAAATTTAGGCCCTGAGCCCCTTACTAATATCAACAAAAATAGACACCTCTTTCCAAAATTATCTACTCTCTCTCTCTCTCTCTCTCTCTCTCTCTCTCTCTCTCTCTCTCTCTCTCTCTCTCTATATATATATATATATATATAATAGTCAGTACAACACAACACAGAGTTGGGTTAATATAACCTAATTAGAAGGTATTAAAATTAATTTAACAAATATTAAGCGGGATATGTAACATTTGTTAAAATTGACAACTAATACACTGGCTATTAAAAATTAATGTATATCATAATCCAATAGTTTAACTGGCACTTTATTTTATATTCCGTTGTATAAACGTAAACCGAAAGTAGAGTCTTAAACGGGTTTTTTTAATTCCCGGTACGATTCTCCGAAATTGATCACCAAGGACACTTTGTAACAGATAGTAAACAGAAAAGGAAACGACGCAGATTCTATAAAGGTAGTATATTATCATGTAATATTGTGAAATATTAATTAGATATTCATTAGATAGTTGTTTTAATTTGAATCAACTCCTATTTGTTAATAATATAATGTATTTAGTATCTAAACTACGTATAAAACCATGTAAAAATAATGATTTGAATATAATTGAGTGGAATGAGCTCTTCATTTTGTCCAGGATCAAATACGACAGATTGGTATGGTAGTTACGAGTGTAAAGGAGTTTAGTGTAACAGGAGGCAAAGGATCGAACCCGGCCATCCCTGGATGAAAAGCGAGCGTTCTACAACAAGGCTAAAAGATCCGGACGACCAGAAAATCTGGCAGTAAATCACTTTCAAACAACAACACCGCAATAGCTCAGCCCCGCTACATTCCTCCTCTATTATCTTTAGATTTCATATTTTGGCAATTTCACACACACCCATCCTTGGCTTTTTTGTTGGGCGCCAATGTAACAGGAGGAAAAATCCACCAGAAAAACATTTTCTCGCCAAATGCTCCGGCTGAGGATCGAATTAGACCTCTCGGATGAAAAGCGAGCGTTCTATCACAATACCAGAAACTTTGGCAGTGAAATACTCTCTCTCTCTCTCTCTCTCTCTCTCTCTCTCTCTCTCTCTATATATATATATATATAAACAATACCACAACTAGCCCAGCCCCGCTCAATTTCTCCCATTATCTTGAAATTTCCTTCATTGAAAATCTCACACAGCATTCTTCGTGGCTTTTTTGTGGGCGCCAAGGGGAGGGGGAGGGGAGGAAACACCAGAAAAACATTTTCACCTAGTGCTCTGGCTGGGGATCGAACCCGGTCCGCTCTCCGGGTGAAAAGCTAGCGTTCTACAACAAGGCTAAAAGTCTGCCAGTACATCACTCTATTCAACTTTTTACAACACAGCACCATGACTAGCTCAGTCCCGCTATGTACTGTTGTAATGGGATTTTATGCTGCATGCAAGCTTCTTTCATCCATATCAAGTCGGTCAGTTCATGATTGCTGGAAGAATACCTAATGCCAGGAGAATACCACCGACCGTCTGCAAGCGAACTGACACACTTTCTCACATTAGGAATTGCCCCCTGGTGGAATTCAAAGCAAGGCATCGAAAGGCACTTTAACTTGATTCGTAAGCACGCGTTGTAGACCACTTTGTCACCGAGGCCTTGTTTCTTAAGAATACTTTCTACCGACATATCTCTCAAAATAAACACAATTACCTATTTTGCTAGTGGACAATTACTCGAGAAAAAAAGACAGCCGACCAGCGATCGCTACCATGTACACTATGTACTGTTGTAATGGGATTTTATGCTGCATGCAAGCTTCTTTCATCCATATCAAGTCGGTCAGTTCATGATTGCTGGAAGAATACCTAATGCCAGGAGAATACCACCGACCGTCTGCAAGCGAACTGACACACTTTCTCACATTAGGAATTGCCCCCTGGTGGAATTCAAAGCAAGGCATCGAAAGGCACTTTAACTTGATTCGTAAGCACGCGTTGTAGACCACTTTGTCACCGAGGCCTTGTTTCTTAAGAATACTTTCTACCGACATATCTCTCAAAATAAACATAATTACCTATTTTGCTAGTGGACAATTACTCGAGAAAAAAAGACAGCCGACCAGCGATCGCTACCATGTACACTAAACAATTCAATGATACAGAAAGACATTCCAATGTGCTCACACTATGAAGTCGACTGGTGTTTGATTCAGACACACTTCAATTAGTTATTTTAAATAAGAAATGACATTCTGAGCATGGTATTTCAAGGGGTAATGCAAGAAAGTGTGGCGCGTGCCAGATTCGATGAAGACAAAGCCGTTTATTTTGAATTTGGCACGCGCCACACTATCTTGCATTACCCCTAAAATACCATGAGCAGAAATTCATTTCTTATATTAACAATTATTTCCTATGATAAATATTTTCATGTGTTTTAACCCTTGCCGCTATTTCTTCCATACCTGCTCATGTGAAGTATGATTTTAGGCCACGCGAAGTCGGCGTATGACATGAACATGTGACCCCCTATTTAGAACATGACGTAATATTGCGGGAAAATTGATACACATCAGGGGTCATGACCCCAATTGTCTTTCATGGAAGTTGCAATACAATTGCTTTTCTATGTTTCATCGAAGACAGGTACAGTCATATCATGTACAACACCCAACGAATACTGATAATTGTTTATGTGTATAATAATAACAAAAAATAATAATGCTGATTTTTCATAGAGCAAATAAAAAACCAACATTTCCCAACGATTTTTATGATAAATAATTAAATGAAGTGCGTCCGAAACAATCAACAGTCGACGTCATAGTGCGCGCACATTGGAATGTCGCGCGCTGGTTACCAAGTACTTCTGTGTCCATCAGTTCTTTTCTTACAGAAAAGACGGTTTGTATTTTCACGAAAAAAGTTTTCCCTTCATTATATAATAAGTAGAATCTTACATTCGAATCATGTGTATATAATATTGAATTTCTTAAACTCGTCGACGCAGACGCTCGTTGCATAAAAATATTAATCGTTTAATAAATTAAATTTTACATTCATGAACGCTCCTCTATATAAATGTTTAAAATTTAACAACCCCTGACATAAGCCACACAAAGGATCAGTTAAAACGTAAAAATTAATTTTGAAACAAGATAATACATGTATTTGTAGCAGCAAAACAAAGACTATCTAGGTTATTTTCATATATCGGTTACCTGTCTTGCTAGCCGACACAGTTAGATAAATATAGCACCTTTGCAGTTTAAATCAAAATAAAACATAGCCGTTTTATTACCTGTAAGATATAGAGCGGATATAAACCTTTAACAGATCAAGGATGTAAATAACTTGATCATATACTTAGTAGTAAATACATGTTTACCTGCTTCTATACGGCTAAAATCATAGGATCCATATCCCCGACCATATCAACTGTCCCGTCTGAAAGGCCGTATCACCGGACTGGTATCGATAGATCATGCAGGCTACTCTGAACAATTTGGCCAATGTTTGTCATATCCAGTACAAATATCTTCAATATATGTATTTTGTTTACTTATTGGAATTTTTTGAACATATGCTCAACAGAAGAAAATTTAATATTATCAATATCCTATTTCACGTCAAATATCGACCGATATCAACCTCGGACTCGAGCCCTCGGTCTGATATTGGAGGACTCAGTCTAATAAATGTATAATATATGGATTTCACTATGGATTGTCCTCTATATATCATCGCTGTTTAAATAAAATTATAAACCGATAAGTTATAATGTTTTTATCTTTATCAACTTTTTATACTTTATTCGAATTTATAAATACTATATCGTTATTAGTTATGTGTTATGTGTGAATACACATCAATTAGATTTATTGTTTTATAGCCGCCATTACAGTAATGTTGATAATTTGATGTCTCAGTCCCCAAGATTGTCCTGGATATTGACGCCTCATAGTTCCATGTGCCTTTCACTAAATGGTAAATGCACACTTGTCAGGTATAGCTAGATAAACAGCAAGTGCTTACCCTTTCGAAGCACCCGGCCTCACTTCCCCAGTCTAAGCTCATGTGTTTAACGTAACTTGTCAGTTTCAAAGTTATTACTTTGCTTTTTTTATTCTGATTGGAACATGAATTAGTATGCTTCTTCTTTATGTGTTGTAATTTAAAGATATTGCAGTTTTGATTTTAGTGTATGTGTAAATTTCAGTAATCGCATAATATATTCTTACTCTCATTTCAATATTTCATTGTATAATGTCTTGTTAACTGTGTTTAATTTTTATGATAGTTTATTACTGTTGAAAATACATCATGTTGAATGAAATCAATAGTTAATTTCAAAATTGATAAAAACAAAGACATTTGGTGTGCTAAATCTATTAAGGACCTCTCCCTCGTTAGCTCTTTCAGACAACACAATAGGAACATTCCCTCAGGATCATGCAACATATGTGCACTGATTGAATTGATTGAATGTACATATATTGAATTTAACTTCCGTTTACACTGCCTTTTTGTAAGCTTAAAAAATTCAGAATCAGTTTAGGTGGCTTGTATAAGTGGTTAGTTAAAAGATTAAAACTGACTGATGCAAAAATAGCATAGGTACAGACATATAAACTATAAAGTGTGTTTATATTATTAGGTATGGTTCTCGTTCATTAAGCACTGTTTTATCGTTATTTGTTAGTTCCGACATGTTTCTATCAAAAACAAACATACTAATCCATGTCCGATTCACAATCAAGAAGCAAAGTAAAAACTTCAAAACTGACACATTATGTTAAACACACGAACTTCCACCAAGGAAGTAAGTCTATGCATTTGTATCGTTGGTTATATTGAAGATGTTCATGTTAAACAACATTATAGATCGTATTCACTGGGGAGTTAAATTTAAGATGAAATATGATAGCTCAGTGGGCAAGGCTAAAGTCGTCCACTTTGAGCACCATTTACAGTACATGAATAAGGGAACAAACACACAAATCTATGTCTAAATCACAATTATAATCACAATCGTAAAGTAAAAAGCAAATACACCCTTCAATGTCCAAATCGCAGTCTCAATCACAATCCCAAAGTCAAAAACAAACACACTAATCCAACTCCAAATTCCAATTCTAGAGTCAGAAACAAACACACCAATCCATGATGTCCAAATCACAATCACAATCACAATCCAGAAGTCGAAAACAAACACACCCTTCAATGTCCAAATCGCAATCTCAATCACATTCCAAAAGTCGAAAACAAACACACAAATCCATGTCCAAATCACAATCACAATCCCAAAGTAAAAAACAAAGACATCAATCCATGTCCAAATCACAATCCCAAAGTAAAATATGAAGACACCAATCAATCTCCAAATCACAACCTCGAAGTAAAAAAAAATCACAACAATTCATGATGTCCAAATCACAATCATAATCACAATCCCAAAGTAAAAAGCAAACACACTCTTCAATGTCTTAATCACAGTCTCAATCACAATGCCAAAGTCAAAAACAGACACACCAATCGATGCCCAAATCACAATCCCAAAATTAAAAACTAACACACCAATCCATGTCTAAATTACAATCCCAAAGTAAAATACAAACACACCATTCAATGTCCAAATCAAATTCCAATGGAAAGTAAATCCTTTGAAACTGACATATGAACTTCCACCAGAACTTCCAGTGAGACCGGTTGCTTAAATAATGAAACCACATATATAAACGTAGCACAATCAATACTGACTTTCAAATTGTACTTCTTAATTGCCATTGTCTATATTGAATATAGAATGTTTAGAAGTAATGTGAAATATCTGTACTTATATTTGTATTTTTAAATCGTTGCAGGTTGTTGTAGACACCAGTTACACCAATGGCCTCTAAAGGTAGTTACAGAAAGCAAACAAGTCCTAGGGGGGATTATTTAGTTGTTGCTGCGATAGATTTTGGAACGACATTTTCTGGATATGCTTTTTCATTCCGGCATGATTATGAAAAAGACCCACTTAAGATTTCAGCAAACACGTGGACAGCTGGATTAGGAACTCTCCAGTCACTGAAAACATCAACTTGTGTACTCTTTAAACCTAACGGAGAATTCCACTCGTTCGGTTTTGAAGCAGAAGAAAAATATTCAAATTTGGCGTTAGATGATAAGCATCATGATTGGTACTACTTTCGACGATTTAAGATGAAACTGTACAAAACAGAGGTTTGTTATATTTATACATATGAATACTAAATTGCGCTTGTAGTTTATTTAAGTTTATGAATGTATGTATGTGTGTGTAAGTGTGTACGTGTGTCTGTCTGTCTGTATGTATGTTTATCTTTTTTCATATTTTTTACTTACCAGCTCCAATTATGCATCTTTTTTAACCCTCACACTCTAAAACAACTTGTTCAACCTGGAAAGTACCAAGTGACGTCATGATGATGGAAAAATTTATTATTTACGTAGGTTCGCAAGGGATTATACAATGAAGGGTAGGTTAAAGGTCGGGTTGAGTTGAAACTTTGAATTTACGTCATTTTTTTCAAAGTTTGAAAATGCAGAAAGGTAGTTCATTTTATTACTTTATTAAATCAATTTTGGTCATCCCAGTACGCAAAAATCAATCTGTTCTTGGGCTGCACGTAAATAGTCAACTCTTTCGTCATGACTACGTGACATAAAGAACCCTGCCATTTCGTAAATTTTTTATCATTGTAAGCACCCACCAAGATTATATTTTGTCGAATAAAATGATATATGAAGCAAAGATGGAGCCAAACGAGAATTTTTAGTAACGACTCGGCTCATGTACGTGACTTAAGGTATTATCTGTTTGAAGTTTGCGTTGTGTTACTAAATTTGGCAGTTTTAGTTTTTACTTTGCTTTGGGGTTATGATTTGGACATGGATTAGAATGTTTAGTTTTGATTTTTCATTGCGATTAATAATATTAAATTTGAAAATAAGAGTTACGGAGTAGATATTGGGGAAACTATTAAACCCTAATTACCTAAAATCATCTGGAACCATAAACATACCAATATGATGTATCCACATGATCATTAGGGTCAAGCAAGGCGAATCTGAAGAGTGAATCTTATATTTTAAATCCTGTCTAATGAACATACAATAAGTACAGCTTAGATTATTTCGTTGCTGTGTAATTAGGTAAGGTACTATTAAAATGCATAAAACTACCGTAAAAGATACGGGATTTGGTGAGCGACAAGACCAGTGGACCTCTAGATCTTGTTGATATATGTTCTTCTTTCTTCGAAAAAATGATAATCACTTACTTAGAATTCTTAACCTAGAAAAAAGTGGCAAAATGAAATGCATTATTTATTTGATAAAACTGAAGTATTAAAATATCATAAAATTGCATTATAAAATATGTGTTTCTTAACGCGTTCATTGAGGCATTAATATCCTTATTAAAAATTAATAAATATATAGATCTGTAAGTATAGATATTAATAAGTAAAAATAAAAACGTCATATTTTTCAGAATTTGAAGCGCAATTTTTTACTTGAAGACGACAAGGGGAAAACGATGCCAGCCATGAAGGTATTTTCATGCTCTCTTAAATATCTGAAAGATCACATGAAGCAAAAGTATGAAAATATGATAGGTAGTGTCAACGATACCGATATCCTATGGGTCTTAACCGTTCCAGCAATATGGGATGACAGCGCAAAACAGTTTATGACGGAGGCAGCTGAGCAAGTAAGATATGTTTTACTTAATTTACCAGTTTCAAAGTTTTTTTGAATGTACTTTGCTTTGGACATAGATATAGGATATATATTGGTGTTTTTATTGCAAACTACATTTAAAAAAATATCATTAGTATTTCAGTTAAATTCGAAGTATTGGTTGAATGAATGGAGTTTTACGTCCCAGTCAAGAATATTTCAAATATATCGATCCGTCACTGCTATAGGTGAAGTTTATAATTTTTTTAGCAGTACGGTCAGGTCATTATTTACATGGAAATTTTTAGCATGGTACACACAACCATGCCACGGGGCATCGGGTTTCAAGGTCTCTTTAGGAGAACATGGCGAAAATCACTACCTATTTTTAAGTATTTGTCAGACCCGGGCATATTTCGAACCCAAGCTCCCAGATACGGAGCGCATACTTTTAATTTTTTCCTATTTATTTATTGCAACAATATTTCAGGCAGGAATACAAAGTGAATATTTGAAAATAGCATTGGAACCTGAAGCCGCTTCATTGTATTGTAAATATCTACCAACAGAGAAAATGGAATCTGGCGGATTCAGTGTGTTTAAACCAGGCCGTAAATATCTTGTGTTAGATGCTGGAGGTAGGTATTGTTTATTATGTAGCAAAAATGAATACTTAACGAAAGGGTCGATAACTTCACAATATTGACTTATGTGTTTATTATAGTTTCTTTTTCTGATTTATTTCTTTTCTGGACACTATACTTAAATTAGTTAGCTGTTACTATACACAAATGCATAAGAGCAAAATACATATTTTTCCATATTCTAACTTATCACATAGCTTTTTGTTACATTGTTCTGGTTACAGTTCTATGTCAAATGTAATCTCAAGACTCTGTAAATTTGTTACAGGTGGTACAATTGACATAACTGTTCATCAGGTTCAGGCTGACGGATCACTCAGAGAGCTACACAAAGCAAATGGAGGAGACTGGGGAGGTGTGAAGGTTGATACGTGTTTCCTAAGTGTGTTAGGAGATATTGTTGGGAACGAAGTAATGCAGAAGTTTGAAGAGAAGCATAAAATTGACATCCTTGACTTACTTCGCGAATTTGAAGTTAAGAAGAGAACCATCAAAACCAATATGGACGACAAGGTCACCTTTAAAGTTCCAATTATGCTGAATGAAACTTTCAAAGGAACGAAAGGAAAAGAAATTAAGGACGAGCTCCAGTCAAAGAGAAAATACAAAGACAAGCTTACATGGGTTGGTGACAAAATCAGAATGTCCCCAGATCTTGCTGAAAGTTTATTTAAGGAATGTTCCGAGAAGATTACAAACCATTTGAAAAGCCTCATGAAGCATCCTTCGGTGAAAGATCTCCGCCATTATTATGGTAGGTGGATTTTCAGAATGCCCAATAGTTAAAGAAGCTGTTCAAAAAAGCTTTCAAGGTGATTGTACCAAATGAAGCAGGATTATCGTACTGAAGGGCAGTTATATTTGGCCATGAACCGACAACAATTAAATCTAGAGTAATGCAGCATACATACGGGTAGCAGTTTCAAGATTATTCGAAGAGGGTGTTCACGATCCAGATAAAAAATTCGTCACCAGCAGTGGAGATGTACGATGTAATGATATATTTTCCATATACGTCAGAGAAGGTGAGACGGTGGATATAGAAGACAAAAAGATGCGTTATATCACAGTCAATGAGCCCGATGAAAAATTTATGACATTTCACTTTTATGCTACAGAGTCGCAAGAACCAATGTATATCACTGATCCTGGATGTCACTTGATCGGGAAGTTAACAATAGATATGCCGGATACTTCCAAAGGATTAGATAGAGGTGCAGATGTGTCGATGTCATTCGGAGGAACAAAGATCGAAGTAGAAGCTACAGACCGAGACACTGGATTATCCACTCAAGCAAGATTTGACTTTTTACAATAACTTTAAACTTTCGATTGAAGATGTTAATAAACAATTTCCTTTTGAGATGTCATTAATGACAACTTAATGACACTAAATGCAAAATAACTATATTTTTCTTTGATTCAATTTTTATAACAAAACAGATGCGCCTTAAACGTTCGTCAATTACTTCGGCTTTTATATCAGTTGGTAAAACATGGTTCTAAGATATTCAAACCACTAAATACTAGGCAAGTTTTAGAGTTTTCGCTCTGTATGCGGAAAAGTAACTATATAAGTTAAATATTCGTGACTGTGTTTTGTAGCTGTATAAAATATTTTTGTTTATAATTCTTTACAGAGATGATGATGAGTCAAAAGATATTGGATTTTGTGAATAGATGGGAGGCTACTGATGTTTATAAAATGAGTGAGTGAATTATTGTTTACAGCTGTATCAGTATATGAAATGAAAAGCTACACAAATTGATACAATTCCTTTAATAATCAGAAAAATCAATAATTGGACAAGGAACCCAAACATGGATGTGTATCTTTTTATTGATAAATAATATGACACAAGAAGACCCGTGCGCAACAATGAAATGTAATTTACAAAGTTTAGTTTCAGTTATTTTTATATACTAATTAAACTTATTTTTGAAGTTTTCATCATATACATTTATCTCACGTAAAGGATAAGCGGTATCGTCATTTTTGAAATGTAAAATAAATGATACATAGACTAAATGAAATAAAAAATTGCATTTAAAAAGATTCGTTTTTCGTGTCAATATTAACTCAAAAAATATTTCAATTTATGGAGATATAGTTTTGGAACATTTACTTTGTTCATTTTTTTGAAAACGTATTTGCAAAAGGGCGGCATTTTTTCTGAAATATATATAGGAAATTGTTATAAATCGGAAACTGTTGCATAGCTATAAACGTTATTTATGGGGACTAACAAACTTTCGAATGGTGCCTGTATGTTTAGTTTTCCATCCAAAGCATCGGGTTTAATGTGTTAGCCTAAGATTATTTTTTACTTTGGACTGCGATTTAAATATGGAGCGGTATGTCTCTTTTTGATATATGAAGTTGTATTATTGAACAATGTTAGTTTTGTTGTGCAAAATTAAGGTCTATTGCTACATTGTAGCACAATGTTGTAAAATATTTTGTGAGATATCATTTAGTTTTTTTCGAAAGAGATGTAGAACTTTTCAAGTTGGATAAAATAAGTTTTTGATTTTGATTTTTTGTTCATATAGTATATAGAGTAATGAATTTCATTTATTTGTTTTTCAATTAATATTATAGCATGTCGTTGATGATCAGTATAATCCACACATTGATTTGTGTATATATTAACGAGTTTTTGTTTACTATGCACTGTTTGTAAATCTCAAACAAATTATTTGTAATTTTTGTGCTATTAAATATTATTGAAATATTTTGTTTTTATGTTAGAATATGCTATACGGAAATAAATATTATCAAAATCTAACTTTTGTAGTCTTTTGAGGTGTATATCGGAGGATATTAAAAAAAACTTAATTGTTATATGTTCCGACTTCTGCTTAGTCTTAAATATATGTTATTCCGATGCAGTTTTATATTGTTTTAAGTGTATTTAAATAGCCCAGGCTTTAGTTAAGAAATAACATTCTATTTGGGTTTATTCATTCGGTATTATAAATGAGAGTCAGTAATAGCATATTTAACGTGAACTTCTTCTCAGTTCATTCAATGTGCTATTGTATGCTCAAATAGAACATTATTTTTCTATATTTACAATCATAGAAAATATTAATAGGATGTCCGAAATGTAAAATTATCGCTACAATTATTAATTCCATTCAAGATTCTGGCAAACATACGGGATTGATGGAACAGCTTTGCTCCAAATAATAAAAGTTACGTCGGAACTAGACTTGGATGCTGACCACTCAAACAATGCATGACATAATAGATGTTATTCTTTGACGTAATCGAATAGCTAAACGTTACGTAATCTGACAGAGGTCAAGGCCCCACACTGTATTTAAGAGCAATTGAATGCCAGTAAATACAAATAGGTCCATGTAAAGAAGGAAAATTCCAATTTTAAATATTTATTCACAAGGTGTTTAATATTGTACTTAAATGAGTCTGTGATTAAACTTATTATGTTAGTCAATGCAACTAAAAGCCTATTTATTATAAGAAAAGTAACGCAAATACAGAATATATTTATACAATTTTAGTGACATAATCGTTTTTAAGCAGTGTGGAGTGTGTAGATCTATTCAACCTTTAAAACCGTGGGAGACGTTACAAAAATGATTGCATATCAGCACTTAAAATCCGAAATAATGAGATTTATGTGTTTTATTAAATCCGTTTATCTAAGTTACGTGCTCCTTTAATGAACCTCTTATGTCCTTGTCCTTAATTTTAGATTATCTCTTAATCACGCACCCGTATAAAGCACGGTGTTATATATCTCCGTGATTTGGCAGTGCCTCTAATGTCCTTGCCCTGGGTTTAGGTCAACTCTTATGTCATACCCCTGTATAAAAGCACGTGAGTTTGCAGTTTTTATAATCAAAAACAAACATACAAATCCATGTCCGAATCACAATCCAGGTGCAAAGTAAAAACTTTGGAACTGACAAGTTAGGTTAGACACGTGAACTTCCACCAGGGAAGTGAGGCCGGGTGTTTCAGATGGGTAAGCACCTCCTGATTAGCTAGCTACACCCGCCACGTGTGTAATCAAAATTGTGTGAAAGGAACATGGAACTGAGCCGTCAATTATATTCAGGGCAATCCTGGACACAGAGACATCAAACTTATAAGCAATACTGCGATGAAGGCCATAAAACTTTTTGAGGGCCTTGATAAGCCTAGGCATGCAATATCCCTGAGTCAACAATTTATTTGCAAGCAGCCTACTTCGTTGTACAAAGTCTCTGTATTGGGAACAAGCTCTACCATAGCTTATTAATTGAAACAAATACCATAAGCAGGAGAAGCAGGTATATTGCTGCATAAAAAGGAAATTTGACAATAGAAAAATTGAAGTCATCACGTTTGTCATAAAGTTCAAATGTAGCCTTTCGTGTGCGTCATTATTCAAGTATAAGTTAAATATGAAGCAGAACGTGAGGCTTCAGTCGTGTCTTTTATTTCAAGCTCACTTGGATAGATGACATTTACATAGTCTCCAAATTTAGGATTGTTAAGAGACAGAACGTCATCTATATATCTGTATGTTGAGTTGAATGATTTGACGACAGTTTCTCTCCAGATTTAACAAGGTTCTGCATAAATTCTGCTTCGTAAGAATAAAGAAACAAATCAGCAAGCAATGGTGCACAGTTTGTACCCATTGGTATACCGATTGTTTGCTGAAAAACTATATTGCCAAACACAACAAATATGTTATCTATCAAAAACTCCAACATTTTGTTGATGGTATCTTAAGTATATTTTTGTTTGGAATCCGTATGGTGCTTGACAAAATAACCAGAATCCCTGTTCAGCACCAGATATTTGTATCTTGGCTTACCGTTTTTGTAAAAGAAAGACAAGTGAATAATTTTTTAAGACGTTCTTTCAATTTAGAATGAGGATAGTGGTGTATAGTGTAGAAAAATCAAATGTTTTTATACTTTTTACATGAGATAAAGTATTAAGCAAGATTTTTGAGTATCCACATTTGGTTGATTCCAGATGTAGAATACTTTTTCTGAATAAGAATGAAGACCACTTTGACGATTGTCAAAATTTGTGTTAGAGTTACCGATAATGATTTAGTAGTATATTTTGATCAGCCTGCTATATATCTTTCCTTGTATGGATTTTTATGGAGTTTAGGAATCCAAACAAGTAAGGAAGATCAAGATCTTCCTCTTTAAGATTGATACCAAAAGACTCGAGAACTCCCCTATGGTTGGAAAGAACTTCATCTTTGGTAAAATTAGTTCTAGTATATGTAGGGTTATTTGATATACTATCTAAACCAAGCTCCTTAATAAGACATTCATAGTAGAATCTCTTACAAAAGAGAATAATGTTGTTGGAAGCCTTATCAGCTGGGACAACAACATATTGCCTTGATTTCTGGATCCTTGAGTACTGAAGACGGTTTAGCACTCATAGACCCTTTAAGTTTGGCAATCCTAGTTTTAACGAAATATCTCACAACCTTTATCCAGTCGGATAAGGTATCAAGCTCAACATCTTCTAAATTAGCCCAACGGAATCCATGACAAGTCTGAAATTCTGTCCCCAAGTAAAAGGTTGAGCTTCTCTATATAGGGCCTTTTAAAAGTAAAGATCTTAATTTAGTGTTTTCGATTATATTGAGATCGCCATTTATAACATGTCCAGATGGTCCATAAATATAGGGAGAAGACGAGCAAGAGCAGGTAGGTGGAGTAAAATTATGAAAGTTTAAACACTGCAGTGTTTGTTTATAATTAAATATTTTGGATGCAATAGGTTTATTGTAGGAGTAGGAAACTAGAGGTAGTGAATTAGTTTTGAAATTAGCAGGAACTTTAGATTGTACTTGTTTATTTTGAAGAATATTGGAAATGTGTATAGCATCTATGCCTTTGTTAGCATAGCGTAACTTAAAATATTGGCGTTGACCATCGTTCTCAATATCATTTTCCCGAGCAGGTTTAAATAATCTGTTAAAAGCAATATCCATGATGATAGCAGTCAGCTCATATTCTGGTGTATTAGAATCTATAGTAGTTTTAGATATGCATTCTTCTAGTAACTGTCTAAGACGGATAGTGGTATAGAGTAGAGTTTAGTTCGATATGGTGTAATTCGAAGGTTTCTGTAGGAATGTAAAAGATTAAAAAACTAACATCATGGATATTGGGTTTGTTATAACGGGGATGTTTATGACTTCTATTGTCACGTGGTGTTTTGTTAACAAGTGTAAAACATTTACATTGTTACAACCCGGGCTTGAAAGATTTCCAACGCTTACAATTTTGTCATTGCATCCATATGGCGAAGCAGTGCCTAGTTCTCTTATCCAGTAATTTTTCCGTTGTAATCGGTATGGAGTGCTTAATGTAGGACTATTTGTATGGTGGTATATTTTTTCCAAAAGTCTGACTTTCATAGATAACACAGAATGGCCCGGCTGGTTAAAATGTTGGTAAAGAAACTGATTACCATTGTTATTGATCTCAAACCATGTCCATTCATACGTGTATTTAGTCTACCTTTGGTTTCACCCACATATATGAGTCCACATAAATTGCACTCTATTCCATATACAACATTGAAGATTTACAATTCAGATCGTCGTGACTTCGTAAAGTGTAATTTTTAGATGTAAGGTTACTGGCAAAATGCGTATTGGTTATTAAAATTTTACAGGTTTTGCAGTTTTTTGATTTACAAGTTCTAACGGTGCAGTAATTTAAATTGTCATCATAATTAAATATCTGAAAGTTTAATTGTTGACTTTTTTATTTGTTTGAAAGTGTCTTGTGAATCTTTATAGAAGTAATGATGATCGGAACTGGCAACATATGACGTTTTGATAATATTCTGAAGGATAATCCTAGGGGCACCAATATTAACTGCTAGTCTAGTGCCCGTAGTGCTAGCAGGAGACCTTTTTATAGAGCGAGACGTCTCAGGCTCTTTAATGTTATTTTGTTTGTGCTGCATAAATATAATAATGCGACTGCATCAATGGTATCCTCGGGGAAAATTCCACCAGTACCGACCCAGTAGTAATAATCAAAACATACTAATCCATGTCCGAATCACAATCCAGGAGCAAAGTAAAAACTTTGGAACTGACAAGTTAGGTTAGACACTTGAACTTCCACCAGGGAAGTGAGGCCGGGCGTTCCGAGTATGACACGTGTTAGAGCTCGCCAAGTGCGTGAAAGACCAGCCCCGGTGAGGAGAAATGCAAGGCCGCGTCGGAATGCGGAAGCGGTTGCCAATATTCTCCAGCCTGCGGCTCCACCGCAGAATGATGAACAAATTTTACCAGCCCATGTGGATTCAGTGCCACCTTAACCACCTGTAAACATAGAACACATAACTCAAAGAGTCACTCAGCATATTCAACCTGCAGTTTCAAACCAGCTTGCTGATAATTCAGGTATGATTTTTGATAATACTATTAACTTCTATTTCTAATAATAATGATGTTCATAATAATGCTCAAATTGTGAGTATTCATGATTTAGGTTATAACGTTGCTAATAGTATTAAACTAAAAATTTTCAGCAATTCCTATATTGACTTAGGTACTCTTATATCAAAACCATCGGATTTAAATGATTGTACCAATACTATTTCTATAAAAGATGGCAAACTGGTCATAACTCTAAAATCTCAACCAGTTAAAATCACTGACATCCAAAAATGGACTGATGCCTTTTTTGATTTTTTTTATCTATACAGGTCCTTCCACAAAATAAAATCACTCCGTAATTTCCATATAGAAAGTTCACCCCTTAGTAAAAATACATCTTACAGAATTCCAGTCACAATTTATTCATTCATTCAAATTAATAAATTATTTTTTCCAATAATAATTTCAGTCACATTAGTATTGTGTTGAACCACCTCGAGCTTTTATAACAGCCATTATTCTTTTTGGGAGACTGTCATAGAGTTGCTAACATAAACTTTTGGGGTGTTATACCAATGTTTTTACACATTCCCATAGGGAAATGGATGTCCTCGGATTGTCCATTGCAACGTTCAATTCATTTCATAGATTTTCTTTTGGATTCATATCGGTTGAATTTCATTCTTGAGTTGTGTTGTTATTTTTTTCCATGTTAAACCAGCATTTTTTAATGTGACAATCTGTATTCTAATCTTATTGTGAACACGCATTTTGTAAGAGCTGTAAAAATAGAAAAATACTCAGAAAAGAAGTCATAACGGAAGTACAATTTTAGCGAATGACTCCATTAAATTGACAAATATGCAAGTAAGTCATGCATAAAAATAAGATTCTCAACCAAAATTTGAAATGTCAAAAGAATGTAGAAGTTAACACTTATCCAGAAAAGTTGCTTTTATCTGGTTATGGCATTGCTTTGTCTGATTTTGTGTTTGGTGGGAAATTTTATTCGTGTATCTGTGGTCTATATCAAATTGTTACTGACAATGCTTATGAGTAATTTTCTCAAAAGTTTTACAATATAATTTGTATTCTGACATGGTATTATGAATATATGTGTTTGTAATAGCAAAAACAATAGAAAACGTTTGCAGCAATTTCTTTCTCTATGGAAATATTGTCTGATTTTTTTAGAAAAGGTTGTAGGGGAGAGAAGTGTTTATGAAATTAATTTCAAACTGTGCTGATTTTTGCTATGCATTGCTAAAACAAAGAAAATATGGTAACAATATTTTTAAAAGGGGGTGAACTTTCTTTATGGAAATTACGGAGTGATCTTATTTTGTGGAAGGACCTGTATATACGTCAGCTCATCCGGAATGTGTTGCCGGT
The DNA here is from genome assembly GCA_021292105.1 of Anadara kagoshimensis. NCBI lineage: Eukaryota > Metazoa > Mollusca > Bivalvia > Arcoida > Arcidae > Anadara > Anadara kagoshimensis. The sequence goes on along the minus strand of CM037873.1, from coordinate 30,908,540 downwards.
AGTTTTAAGTACATGCATACTGTTAGGTTAGGAGCAAGTCGAACTAATGGGGCTGGTTGGTTGAACAATGATATTCAGTTTCGACTGAAAAAAAAATCCTGATATGACATGGAATGTTGTAGGTCAAGAATTGTGGCTTTTATATATGTATAGTAGTAACATTAATACATGTATTGCACCAGCCACATCCCCTGTCCTACCAAATAGATGCTAATAATATAACTATAAGGGTATTTGTACAAAAACATCTTTCCCTTATCTGCATATTTGTATAAGATGTTCACAGAGGCATGCTCATATCAAATGTTAATCTTTTATTGGTAACAATATTGGCTCTAGGTTCGAATCAGCACAACCAAAGCAGCAATCTGTCACTGGTACTACAATTAGTAGATCCGGCACTGAAAGTCGAACAAATACTCCAGTTAAACATTTGGTATTAAGTGAAATGCTTAAATTGTATAACAACCCGGACGCTGATATTTTGAAAAATTGTTTTCTCCGTGGTTTTAAACTTAACTATGATGGTCCTCGCTATTCAACAGAATGTAAGAATTTTTTCTCCGTGGTTTTAAACTTAACTATGATGGTCCTCGCTATTCAACAGAATGTAAGAATTTAAAATCTGCTTTACTTCTTAAGCATGAAGCTTTAAAAATTATAATAAAAGAAGTTAATCTTGGTAGAATAGCTGGTCCTTTTTATATAAACCGCTTCGTAATTTGAGAATATCTCCGATTGGCTTGGTGCCAAAACATGATGGTTCTTTGAGGCTCATTCATCATTTGTCGTATCCCAAAGGTTCTAGTGTAAATGATTTTATTAGCTCAGTTAAATGCACTTCTTTTGAAACGGCCGTTTGTATGTTAGCTTAATTTGGTAGAGGTGCTTTGGCTGCTTTAGGTATAGATGTTAAGTCAGCTTTTAGATTACTGACTATTCATCATACCGATTTTGAATTGTTAGATTAGATTTGTATCTTTTTGTTTTATTGACAAGTGTCTTCCCTTTGGTTGTTCTATAACATGTTCATTGTTTGAAAATTTTTCTACATTTCTTGAATGGTATTATAAGCAAAAGTCCCATGCTGACAACCTAGTACATTATTTAGATGATGTTTTCTTAGTCGGCAGACCTAATAGCAATGAATGTCCCAAATCTATGACTTTGTTTACAGATATCTGTAATGAATTAGGTGTACCATTAGCTCACGAAAAAACTTTTGGTCCATCTCCAATATTAACGTTTCTTGGTTTGGAAATTGATACAAATGAAATGTGTGTTAAAATACCACACGAAAAGTTGTCACGTTTGAAAACTTCCTTGCAAGAATTATTAGGAAAAAAGTAACCCTCAAGGAATTGCAGTCGGTTACTGGTTTTTTGAATTTTTGTACAAGGGCTTTTCCTCCTGCCAGGGCGTTAAATAGGCATTTAATGACGCAATGACAGGGTTGTCTAAGCCTTTTCATTGAATACGTGTAAATATTGAAATGAAAGAAGACATTAAAGTCTGGCTAATGTTTTTAGATTTGTTTAGTGGTTTGACTAGTTATGATAATTCACAATGGATATCTGCCCAGGACTTGCAGTTATTTACGGACAGTGCTGGTTCTCATCACCTTGGCCGTGGTGCTATTTTAAAATCACATTGGTCTTACATGTCGTGGCCTGAATGTTGGAAAAGTAAAGCAATTTTATGTGATGTTACATTTTTGGAGCTTATCCCAATTTTAATGGCTTTTTGTATTTGGAGTTATGAGTTGTATAACAAAAGAATTGTGTTAAATACTGATAATCTAGCTTTAGTGGCAGTTTAAAATAAGAAAACTTCAAAGTCAAAGAGAGTAATGAAACTGGTAAGACCTTTAGTTCTTAAAAGTATGCTATATAACGCTCAGTTTAAAGTTGTGCATATAGCTGGTAAATCTAATGTAATTGCTGATGCTCTTTCTCGACAGAGCTTCAAGATTCCATCAATTATTTCAACAGCGAGATCTGCTACCTACTCCTGTGCCACAATTGTTCCACGCGCTGATAATTAACGTCGAAAGAGATTAATTTTTGAATCGGCAATTGCTGAGCAAACTAAAAAGTCTTATTCTGTCGCATTGTCAGCTTTTGATAATTTTAGGCGTTTATATGGTTATTCTATTATGTGGCCTCCATCAGTTTCACATATTTCAGATTTTATAGCTAACCTTTCTGTTAAAGGGAATGCTTCTAGTACAATACGTTCTTATGTTTCTGCAATTAGTTATCAGTGCAGATTGTGCACGGGTGTGAATGATATAACACAGACATTCTTTATTAGGAAAATGTTGACTCGTTTAAATCGTTTTGATAAACGGTGTGATCTAAGAATGCCTATTACATAAGATATACTAAAGAAAATTTGACTTTCCCTTCCACATATTTGTTATTCAAAATATGAAAGTGTTTTGTTTTCTGCAATATATTCTCTTGCGTTGTTTAGATTTTTTAGAGATGGGGAATTAGTATCTAGCTCCAATAAATAGGTTGGTCATGCACTCCAAGTCGGTAATATTAGATTTTTACAACATATGAATGCGTTGGAAGTAGTTTTACCGCTTTCAAAAACTGATCAGTTGTCTAAAGGTATTGTTATTCTTATACCTGCTACTCTATTACCTGTATGTGCTGTTACTGCTGTTAAGTCTTTTATAGATACAAGGTTTCCTGTAATTGGTAATTTTTTCTGTCATATTAGGGGTAATCCTGTTACAGGGTACCAGTTTAATTCAGTACTTAAAAAATATTTGTTATTTTTTGGTATTGATACCAAATGGTACAAATCTCACTCATTTAGAATTGGCACTGCAACGTCTGCCTTTATTGCTGGATTACAAGAGCAAAGTATTGCAGAGCTTGGCCGTTGGAAATCCATTTATATCAGAATTCTTAGTTTCCATTTAATTAGTTCAATCTTTTGGAGTTTGATTTTTAGATCGTCGGACCATAGTTTTGATAGTTGGTTCATCCATCATCAGCAGGGCTCATACGGGCTAGGCAGTCTAGTACAAATAACCTTGATTTGTCAAGATACAACCTGACAAGGGAAAATCCGGAATGAGATGGGGTGAAGTCCTATCAAAAATTAATCATTTAATTACTTTTATTGAACCTTCAAATTATTCAATTTTACACTGTGGTGGAAATGTCATTGGTGAGTCTTCTAAGTCTATTGAATGTATACATCGTATGTTAAAACAATTAAAACTCTTTTTTTCCATTTTGCCGTTTACAAAAATTGTGTGGTCGCAGATTTTGCCTAGGTTATGTTGGAGAAGTGAAATTAAACATGCAGCTGTTAACAAAATTAGATATAGAATTAATAGAATTATGTCAAAATATGTTATTTAAAATGGAGGTTTATATATTAGATACCCAGAACTAGTTGAGAAAAATGAAAGTCTTTTTGACAAGGATGGTGTACATTTATCATCATTTGGTAATGATCTGTTATTATATAGAAATCAACAGGCATTATATTTATTTACTCATTCAGAATCCATTGTTTCCCCCTGACGGCGAATCTGGGCCATGGCAATATTTATAATTTACATTTATTTACTTTATTTATTTAGTTTGAATTTTTCAAACATTTTGATTTTCATATATTGTGATTTATTTGTGTTTGTCTGGTGGCGCTGACTAATTTTATTGGCGTTTAAAATTAGTCATGTGGCATAATTTTGCGCTACCAGTCCATTTATTCAAAATAAATTGGAAAATCATACATTTTATGCTGTACAACTGATACCAGGGTACAACATACTTTATTTTCTAAGGATGCCCATCACAGACTCATTTGGAGTCTTGGCTCTTTCATTTTTGTCGTGGCCAGAAGTTACGCCAATAAATAAAAATAAATATGTGATTGTTTTTTGTTGTATTTTAAGCCAATATATATACTCCTTATTTCTCCCCATTTCAGTAGACTGCCTCGATATAAGTAAAATTTTTTGAATGGGGCTAAGCACGCCATTCTCTGATTTTATCATTGAGCTCTTATCTTTGATAAAACAGATGGGATGGTTTGTGGCCATTGAATAGTACTATTACGACGCCAATGGAAATTCCTGATTCAGTCGCGGATTTTATAATCAGTGGACCCTGAAAGTATTCTATTTTTCATGTCTTGTTTGTAGGTTTTATCATTTGCGCAATCTCAACGACAATACGATTTTATAATTTACTTCAACTGCGACGCATTCTTTGTTTGCATGTGAGGCAGTTACGTGTACGTATAGTTATCCGCATTTCAACAATCATGCGAATTTCACAAACAACTGCAGACCGGCGGAGGAATATGCCCCTTCGATCATAATATTTCAATATTTATATTTTCATTTGTTCATGCCATCTAGCGATCTTGTTGCACCCAGCCTCACTTTCCAGATGAAAGTGTTCACATATTTTAATTTGTATTAGGGATGGTAATTAGGACATGTATCCGCTATGTTTGTGTTTATTAATAACATCGAAGATATTATCATCAATAAAATAAAAGAAGCGGAACTGTAGGCCAACAACATTGACCTGCCCGCTTGACTTTTAATTTTAATTTTTATCATGGAACATAATTTATTTGTAGAAGGAAATATATGTTTTTATTTCGTCTATATTATGTACGTCTACATACATTGTTAACTGTCTCCTTACACAGCCTTTGGGTAGTTGTTTATTTATATTCCTGAAGCCTTCGTCAAACTGTCACGAAATTGACAACAGATGGTTATACGAAAAAGGAATAACTTCGCGCGAAAATATCACAGAACTTGGCCAACAGCTATTTAGCAGTCTGCGGCCTATTGACTGTGGTGTAGCACGTGATGGGAATCTTGAGCGTACCACGCTTAACCGAGGACGACATTTTTATTTTTTAATGTTTTTAATTAATACTTGTTTTCAAGTCTTTGTTAGACTCGGCCGGGTTTCGAGCCTCGATTTCCAATATTCTGAGCGAGCGTACTATCTACTGGACCATCGTAGTGGTAGTAAATGGTTATTCTCAATGGTACTTTTCTTTTATTTTCTTGCTATTAAATTATTGCAACATAATAACAGACAGGAATACGAAGTGAATATTTGCAAATAGCATTGGAACCCGATGCCGCTTTATTATTTTGTAAATCTCTACCAACAAAGAATCTTGAATCTGGTGGGTTCAGCGTGTTTAAACCAGGCCGTAAATATCTTGTAATATATGCCGGAGGTTGGTTAAGAACAATGATTACTTATCGAAAGGGCGATAACTCGTTTACTTTAAACGAAGTAGGTTTATAGTTTTTTTTCTCTAGACTTGTTTTGTGTTATGTGTTGTTTTGTTCTGTTGAATTATTTTCTGGATTTAAACCATTTTGTGCATTTTGTTCAGTTAATGTTTTTTCTGAATTTTGTTAAGGAATATCATAATTTATTTTGTTATTACAGACGATAATAAATTTATAATAGTTGATAGGAAATCTGTCTTAGTATAAACGTTAACTTGTTGATTAGATGGGGATATTAATTCAATTTTTAATGAATATAGAGAATGATACATTCTATTGGTTGAAAAGAAATTTAAGAATTAATTAGGTCCAGAAAGTCCTTTGAGTTATCGATGGAATAAAAACCAAATAAAAATAAAATTAAATGCTCGATGGAACAGGATAATAGCCATATGTGAAATATCATGTTGATAATATATATATATAACAAATTAAAACAGATATTATTTTCGTATCTTATGGTAGTTCCTTTCTGAAGACCTTATCATACCTCCTCATATCTTAGGTACTGTGTATCAGCTTCAATCGTGATCTTTTTTCATAATTTGTTTTAATGTATTGTAGACTATAATAATTATACAGGATTACATGTTAGGTGACTGTAAAACAAATTTATATTTAATTTCAACTATAGTTTTGATATTCACTGAAAAATTTATACACAAAACGCTTTTGATATGTTTTATTTTGTCAATGTATTACTCACTCTGAGGTTTTAAAAATATTATATGATTTGGTTTTATAATTTTGATCCAAGCACTACTGATGACACTACTGATGAGAAATTGTATTCCGAAACGGCCGTCTAGTGCTGTAAAATTAAAACTGATATAATATGTAATGAATTAATTGCAAGTTGCAGGTGAAATTATGTTTTTAAAAAGACAGTTTGATCAAGCTCAGAGATGTGTATGTGTGAGTAGCGTCAATTATTTTACAAATAGTTGAGGTTGTTAGGTGAGGTGATTATGTCTACCTAATGTCTTTAATTCAGACAATGCAGATTTCAATAAAATATTATTCGATGTGCTGTACAAATAATTTTTTTTATTACTTTATGTTAATGTCAGATGTTTGATAAATATGTTATAACAAATAATTTTATATAATAATCAAACAAATTTTAAAAAAACATAAATTCGTATAAAATTTTTATCTACGTAAGTTGGTTGTAAAAAGTATTTGGTTGTTAAATGTTCCTTATATAATTACAATTAAACAGACTTTTAACATTAAAGTGGACATTTTATTGCCATAGCTCCAACAGGACTAAGCCCTGTGTATTGTACAATTATACAACTCCATATACACCAACTACTGCCCACATAATGAAATGTATAAAAAATGCAAAATAATTTAAAATGAAAGTTAAATTATCAACGAATGTGTTGCAGTTCAATTGAAAAATGCTTATCGATAGTTACTGTCCCGAAAATAAGATGTCAATATTCAATAAGGAGCTTTAAGAGATTAAAATAATTCAAAATGGAGACAAAGCAATTTGGACCTGACAGTTTGATTCTACAGTTTTTAGACGTAGTCAATATACTGATGTTTTGTAAAACTTTTATCGTAAAAAAACAAACTCGAAAACTGTACAAAATGTACAATTTTGTATTTTAAATTGTACATAGATTGGTATGGGTTTTCTTATTGACAAATGACGTTTTTATCCGTTGCATTGATTAAGTTACAATCCATTCTGTATTGGAATTACTAAAATATTAAGGCCAAGTGGTACAAATGGATGTTGACGTTACGCACGGCGTGTACAAATCTATGCACATTGATGGTATTATTATAAAGGGACTGTAATAATTTTGATAAATATTTTGCAGGGAATAAAATACATAATATCTATCGATTAAAAGTATTAATGAAAATACACAAGAAAAGTATCATAAATACCATTCACGGATAAATTCAACAGATACCAGTGATTCACTGAAGATTTGCCTTGTTATACCTACAAAGACGTTTTTTCACAAAATTTAATTGATGATATATTTTTTAAAATTGTTTCAATTTTCAAAATTCTTTCAGATTTTAAAAATTAAAGATTTTCATATTTTTCATACAGTTTGACTTTTAAAATTTATTTGCAACTACGTCATGAAAATTTATACCGAATTACGAGGTGTATCTGCCGAATTGCGTACAGAATTTCTGAATGACATATTTTCGAGCTGGATGGGTTTTGAACAGTAACTCATTTTGGCAGAGTTAAATGATTTGAATTATAATGATTTTTTCACTCTAGTCAAAATTTTGTCTCAATAGTTCAATATCTTTTTTATGTTTCAAATGTAGCCATTAACACTATTTCCTTGACTCTGAATGGCCCTTATTCTTGCATTTTCGAAGTATCATCATTGACTCTTATTTCGGATGATAAGGCCTTGTTCTTCTGCTATTCCAAGTAATAATGTTTCTGAATATTATTATTTCTATCATAATTATTATTCCATAGTGACAGGGAACATAAAATAATCTAATTGATTAAGTAATTTGTATACAAATAATAAAATTAATATATTTACTATAACAGCGAGAAGCACAAACACAACACTCCTAGTTTACGACACGATTACGTTAAATTTTGCAAGTTTGACGATCCTTTAGCATTATCGTCAAAATTCATGACGTTATTGTTATTGTTAATTTTGGTCATATAGGTGACATGTGTATTTCTTTACATTTCAGAAAATTTAAATTCATAACTACATTGTGTTAGTTTTTCAAAAACTTGTAGGACAATCTGTTATTTTTCTTCACTTTTCCCAATTTTTCAGATCCTGAAAAAATGCAATTTCCCATTAATCCTATGTTAAAATCCCGACATTTTTTACACTTTTAACGCTTTATAGCTAAAAAGGTAAAAAGGTGACCCCTATATTTTTTTACATTTTCAGATGCGCCTCAAAAGGTTTTACAGATATTTAAAAAATCAGAAACTTGTAGGATAGTGCCCATTTGTACCACTTGGCATAAAGAAATAGGACAAAATCTTCTTTTGGATGAGTGTATTTAAAGAATATTTCTTTTTCGTGTAATGTCCTTTTTCTACTGCAAAAACATATTTCATAGTATCATATGGCGTAGAAAAGGGATTTTTGGAACATATTGTTTGATATAGGTCTGTGGAAACATTTTTGGCCAAATGACAACACTTTTTGTGTCCGAAATGTATAAAGGGGGGATCAACTGTCTTTTGCAAATAAATAGCGTCAAAATGAAATCAGTTTTACTTAGTGGTATATCCCCTGTAGGAAACTTCAAAAAACTTTTGATAAAACATGTCAAAATTTGTAATAGCTGACAAACTCTTGTCTACCTAAATACTACATTTAATTGGGACCTCCAAACTATATTGTTGGACCTGTATTTGTTTGTGGAGTTGAATGGTTTGACAAAACACTTTTCTATGTTGCGAAAGCGAATGCCTTGATTTTTCCGTGAAATCACACCAGCTAAGTAAAAACACTAAATGTTGTTCCCAACGCGAATGAACTGCTCTTCCCATGGAATTATCACAACTAAACAGAAACTTTTAATATTGCTACCTTTGCGAATGATTTGCTGTTCCCTTAGAATGACCACAGCGAAAATGAAATACTTAACGTTGTTATCAATGTTAATGCGTAACTGCGATTAGCAAAACCTCCATGAAATAAAATTAATAAGGCCTGATATGTCCAATGTCAATATCGGGATAATTTGGGTAGGTTATTGTTTTATTATTTGTATATTGAATACTAGTTTCTTTACTAGTATAATGCATCTATTTTTAAATGAAGATATTGATTTTAAAATTCACGTCATATGAATAAATAATTAAATAAATAAGCAAGCAGAATAATACTTATATGTAGTGTCCACATGCATGTATATGAATTAAATAGTTTAATAAAATAAATTCAATTAATGGGAGAGTACAGGAACATCCAGGCGTCAAAACGTCCATGATATAAATTACGACCTGAAAAATTATGTTCAATGTTTGGATCCATGAAGTTTCCTTGCACGGTGGTATTGTTTCACAATTTGTACAGCGTAACTTATCTAAGTTAAAATTGAAAATTTATAAAGAAAAGTCAGTAAATAAATAAGTAAATAAATAAATGAAGTCACTAAAAAAATAACTGAATGAAGTTAGTAAAAAAATCAATAAATAAATAAAAATAAATAAGGTTATTATAATGCAGTAAAATTAGACATTAAAATTCGCACTTATTCAAACCTGTCTATAAAGGCCACCAAAAGGCATTGGAAGGTGACACTTCGCACTCATTCAAACCTGTCTATAAAGGCCACCAAAAGGCATTGGAAGGTGACACTTATATACAGGTTCAAATAATCTAAACAAGAGCGATAGGGATCAAACTTTACTGCCGTTTAAAAATAGGCACCTCCTTATATTGAGGTGGCCTTTAAGGCAGATTCGACTGTATATATATATATCTCTGTGTATGATATATTCATTATAAACATAAACTATTTCAAGGGTTTCCTTAGAAAATAGAAAACAGGACATATAATAATATTATATTTGTTAAAATTCACATCTAATTAATTGATTTTTCACAATTAATTTATATCATCATTAAGTAGTTTGGCACATCATATTATATATCTACTTGTATAGATGACCTTATATTTAAAGTAAACTGAATGTTGAGTCAGGAATTTTAAATAAGTTTTTTCTCAGAAATGTGATATTTGTTAAAATTGACATCAAATACACTTGCTTTCTAAAACAAATGTATAATATAATCCAATAGTCTGACACTTTATTTTACGAGTACACTCCCTTCTATTTATGATGTGATATTTGACGTAAACCAAAAGTAGAGTTTAATTTTATTCTTATTCCGGGTAGGATGCTCTTAAGATAGTCCAAAGGGCACCTTGTAACAGGCAGTAAAGAAGATACGGAAACTACGCATATTTTTACAGGTAACTTATTATTTTGTAAGGTTTAATAATAGGATAGTTGTTTTAATTCGAATTACTTCGAATTACATCAATTTGTCAACAATACACTGTATTTTGAATCTAAAATACTTATAAAATATTTAAAAAACGAATTGAAAATAATTGAGCGAAATGAGTGCTTTATTTGTTATGGATCAAATGCAATAGATTGTTATGAGATTACAAGAACACCGGAAGAATCTCGAATGCCAGGAGAATACTGACGACCTTCTGCAAGCGAACTGACACTCACACCAGGTTCTGGCCCTGGTGGGATTCGAACCTATGCGACGAAAACCACTGTAATCCGTTAAAGGACGTTTTAGACAACTTGGTCAACAAGCCCCTACTAGTAAAGAAATAATTTCTACCGACAAATTTCTCAACATAAATGCAATAAAATGATTGTAATTGTGGACTACAACTTCTCCGGGAACAACAGTCAACCAGCGAAGCCATCCTGTACACGGAACAATTCATTGAAATAGCACAACATATAAGAACCATTTATTAGAGAACTCGTTATTTTGACAGGGCTCTGCATTAAATATAAATTTGAAGTAGGTTATAGTACAAACTTTGGGGGCCCCTCTAGCCAAAACGTTTGGCAATATATATATCTTTCATTTGTTTGGAGACGTAAATCAAGTCGGTTATTCATAATCACAATAAGTGGTCGAATGAATGACATTAAGAAAAAAGAGATTGTATCAAAGAGTTTCCGCTGTATAATTTTGAACTTTTAAAAGAGAAGCTTCATGTTCGAAGTTATCTAAAACAAACATACTAATTCATTCCAAAATAACATTTACAAGACTAAGTAATACCTTTGAAGCTGGCAAATTAGGTTAGACACGTGAACTTCTATCGGGAAATTTAGTCCGAGTGATTAGAAAGGGTAAGCACCTCCTGTTTAGCTAGCTACATCCACCACGTGTGTAATATTAATTGATAATTACAATGAAAGGCAGCTTGTTGAAAAATATCAAAATATCAGAAATTATATTCGGTACAATGCATTTTGATTCTAGAAGTCATGTGACTAGATTTTGATTAATTAAAACCACAAACTGAATGAAAAGAATAAGAAATCGATATTTCAGAACACACACACACACACACACACACACACATCTATGTGAATATAGCACAAATACAATTAAATAAACAATCTTTATCAAACTGTAGTCGTTATAGAACCTGTAAGATATAAAGCGGAGATAACCTTTTAACAGATCAAGGTTGAAATACCTATCACGTGTCTTATGTAGATCACAAAGTTTGCGAATTTTACACCCGGGTTTTAGGCATCTACTAGTTATTGATTGAAACAGAAATTATTTCGCCAAAGTACATGTCAGTAGTTACTGTATTTTGTCTAAATTTGTCAAACTACTTATGATCAAAGTTTGTGGGTTTAACGTGTATGATCTTTATTTTATCTTTATCTTTAATCCAATATCATATTTGAATATTCATTTATTTTGACGATATCTTTTTATACAGTCAGTATGTGCATGCATATTAACGGAAATTCACCTAGGGTTTTGTTTACTAATTCTTCGTTATGATGCACTTTGAACACATATATGATCAACTCGAAGCACCGCCGTCTCAAAAGAAAGGCACTGCTAGACATCGAGCATGTAGCTCTTCTACAGGGCATTCGAATTCAACACAGAATGCACATCGACTTTCTCCAAATGTAAGTTTGTCTGATGACACAAAAATGAAGATTTTATCATTGTCATAAATAGGATGAAGTCACTCTACTCGTATATCAAAATATATCAAAAACAAACATACTTATCCATGTCCGAATCACAATCCAGAAGCAAAGTAAAATCTTAAGAACTGACAAGTCAAGTTAGACACGTGAACTTTTACCAGGCAAGTGAGGCCGGGTGCTCCGGAAGGGTAAGCACCTTTTGTTTAGCTAGCTACAGCCGCCACGTGTGTAATCAAAATTCTGTGAAAGAAAGATAAAATATGGGACGTAAAACATATCCAGGGCATATCATTTCATCAAAATGACCTTTTATTTAGTGCCTGGTAAATATTACTGCCTGTTATCTTTGACTGGTTATGAATTCCATGCCCTTTATAACGTTGATTTATTCTACACGGATCAGTATTGTAACGACCAAATGGTTTATGTTACATACCTAAATAAAATATATAATGGATTCATATAATTTGACTGTTTAAATGATTTATTAAATAACCAATATCACAAATAAATAATCAGTATAAGATACAGATTTACATTAACTCACAAATAAATTAGAACAATTGCATCAGATAAATATTACTGCTTAGTAAAGACCCAAAGTTCACACTGACTAAACCAACTTAATAATATTTTAATAAAATAAATAGTACAGTACTCTGGTATAGATTAAGAAAACCTATCTAAATGTGCCAAAATACTGTAGATATATTTCAAGAGATTCTTCAAAATGTAGGTTAAGTTTAAATACTAAAATTAATTATTTCCCTTTTTGACTCCTAAAATAACCCTAAAATAGCACATGTGTCAAATCAGACATTGTCCATATTTCCCTTATAAAAATGAATTTCAATATGATTTAATTTGACAGGTTTCCAGAAAATTGTCTGGAATTTTAGTCAAATAGATAATTATTTAAATACTCTTTTAAACCAAAAATATTCTCTAAAATTAAATAGGCTCCAAAAAAAAAGAAATAAGTACCTAAACTAATAAAATCAAAATAATGTGTAGTGTCTGGTTGTTCTGAAGACAAAGAGCCCAGTTTCAAATCCGTGTTCCTTTTTATACTCCAGTCAGTTACTATGACAACTTCAGTGAAACAGGGGTTTGATACTGGAAACTGGGATCTGAAACAGTGGAAATCTTGAAACAGGGATTGTACTGGGGTTGTCACAGAAAATGTTCTGTAACTTATTAATATTGCTATAAATACATGAAAACTGACTTGTACGGAATGATTAACATATAAATACAATTTTCTATTCAAAAATTATGACTTATTACCTAAATTCTGATTTTTACTCGATTTTACAAATTTATAAACTCTGGACTTATGCAGACGAAAAATCTGACAGTGAACCGGAAGTACTCGCTTGTAAAGTCACCGATCAACAATGGCGGCAACTGTAAACATATGTTTAACAACAGTAATAAAAAAAATAGCTTAAACACCAACAAAAGTCTTTCTAGTTAGCAATATTTGCAACTTAATGAAGCTACATTAATGTAAGTACTTCAGCAAATACAAAACTTTGTGATTATGAAGTAAACATAATAAAATCGATCTTTGTTTACGTTTAGAAGTCAACGTGACATAGACATAGTAAAATAATATGACACTATTGCTGTCAGTACAATAAAACATTTAAAATCTGAATAATAATAACTGTTACTCCTTTAACTCTTTAAATAATGACCCCATTAATGCCATTGCTGATGATAAACATTTTAACTTTGAAATTCAACAACAAACTACTTAAAAATCTAACATTAAAGGAGGACATGTTAAGGCCATTCATTCCAAAAATCATTCATACTAAACTCATCCATTTATTCCAAAAATCATTCATTCTAAAAATCATTCATTCTAAAATCATTCATTCCAAAAATCATTCATTCTAAAAATCATTCATTCTAAAATCATTCATTCCAAAAATCATTCATTCTAAAATCATTCATTCTAAAATCATTCATACTTAACATACAAAAATCATCCAGTCATCACAGTATTGTCATTTTCTTCTGGCATTTTAACATAATTTCTATGTTTATCAAACATTAGACTTATGGGTAAAGTATTCCTCTGGTCTGTTTAAATGTATGTTATATAAAGACAAAGTTTGTCACAAATTGGAGCAAAAGTTTCAAGAAGTAAATGCATGTCATACAAATATGCTCCTAATGACGTAAAAAAATTGTTATTTCTCCAGTCAGAGCCTCTACGATATATGTGTATTTTTATCAAGCATATTTTTTTTTAAACTCAAATTCTTGTTATCTTGTACATTTTAGTTTTTAGCTTACCTTACAAAAGGTTATGTGAGCTTATGGCATAATGCAGTGTGTGTGTATATGCGTGCGTTCGTATGTATACGTCGTTAAAACCTATCTTCGACTTCTTCTCTTAAACAACTAAGGAGATTTTAATGACACTTTGTCAGAAATACCCATTAGCCGGTGCAATTCAGATTTGTTAGTGACGCTGCTATAGTTACAAAAACTAGGTTGTTACCAAGGGTGTAAAAGTTAAAAAAAAAAGAAAACGTTTCTCCGAAACCAATTATTAAAGAAAAAAACATGTTGTGATATTTGACTTTTTTAAGGGTCTTAAGCTTACAGTTTATTTACGTTAATTTAGGCGACATTTAATTTTCAAAAAACGGTAAAATAGCTTCAATTTGTTTTTACTTGACTTTTTTATCAGGTATTTTACATAATCTCTTTAACTACTTTCAAAGTCAAAGATCATAATGTTTGTAGTTTTTGACAAGTATCAGTTATCGGTATAGGCATGTATATTAGAATATTAATGGTATTGATACAACGATCATAATGATTGATATATAACTGAAGGTCATCGGTTTTAAGGTCAAGGTTACTGAAATGTTAAATTATTTATAAAACTTTAAACTTTTTGTATTGGCATGTATATCAGAATATAATCGGTATCGATACAACGACCATTTTGATATATAAAGTTATGGGATCGAAAGGTCAAGGTCACAGATGCGAAAGAATATTATCTTGACAACTATTATAATATTATTTGTATTGGCGTAATAACCATTTTGACAAATAGATAAAGATCATGGATTTCAAAGTCAAGGTCAGAGATTTGGAAGAATACTAAAATGGTAATAGAGAAGTCAATGGCGAGTGCGTCTTATCTGTTATTTTGATTTTTTTCTTTGTGACTTGAAAGGTGATTTAGCAAACTTCTTTAACGTTTGAAATCTGAAAATCCTGAAGCACTCACTCATGCAAAGTATTTTTGAGCTAAATTTATTTTAGTCCTTTGGATATTTTTAACTCCATGATTTAAATAAAAATGTTTCACAATTCTTGTTCACGCAACTCCGATGAGTAACTGTAATCGGAAACGGCTGTTTAGAGGTGTAAAATTAAAACTCTTATAACAAATAATTCAAAGGATGATCTAACATTACTTATAATCCGTTTGTTTTTTTAAAATAGTTCTTTTCGACCTGAGAAGTCTCACATAAGTTATTATTGTTTTCAGTCATTCTTAAATAAAAAAAACATACCACATACTGACAAAATTAACAATAATGTACTAATTACGACATTGTACAATGCCTATTTAAATTGTAGCTATAAAAACTGTCACAATAACGCCGATATTAAAAAAGATTTTACTTTAATCAGCGCAAAAACGTGGTTAATCCCAAAACTTGGTGAAAGTGTGATCATTTTACGTAAATTGACAAATATAGACAAATAACAGTAACTGCTGATATGTACATAAGCGAAATAATTTTCTGTGTAATAAATATTTAGTGGATGTACTGAGTGCTTTTAGAGAGTCATTTTTGAAATAAATTTGCAAATCAATTATGAACAGTTTCGGTAGCAATTAATTAATTCGAAATAATTAAATCCGTTGGCTGATCTTTAAAAATAAAAATTGACACTGTTAACTGCAATTACCTATCAACGGATTTGTACAACAAATCAAGCTGTTACACACAAAAAAATGACTCGGGAATATTGCAAGCCTAGGTTTATCAAGGTCCACAAAGTTTTATTGCCGTCATTGTAATATTGTTTATAAGTATAATGTATCTGTATGACGTAAAATTATCTTGGTATGTTTGACTTCCCATAGTTCCATGTTCCTTTCATTCTCAATTTTGATTCCATACATGGTAGGTGAAACTATCTAGATAGAATGTTTACCCTTCCGGAGCACCCAGCCTCACTTTCCAGATGAAAGTGTTCACGTGTTATACTGAATTTGTACCATTTACTTTGTATTAGGGATGGTAATTAGGACATGTATGCGCTATGTTTGTGTTTGATTTATAACGTCTTAGATATTATAATCAATAAAATAAAAGAAGGGGAACTGTAGGCCAACAACATTGACCTGTCCGCTTGACTTTTAATTTTAATTTTTATTATGGAACATAATTTACATGTATTTGTGAGGGGAAATACACGTTTTTATTTCGTCTAGATTATGTACGTCTACATACATTGTTTACTTTCTCCTTACACAGCCTTGCGTTTTCGTCAAAAGTAGGGATTTTATAATAAGTTTTTCTGAAGTATATCCCGCCTCTTTGCAGCACTCTAAAGCCTTGACTTTACATTTCGGATTGCTATTTGAACATGAATCGGTATGTTTGTGTTTGATTACGAGCGAACCGGAAAAACAGGACACGGAAAGACGAGACCGTATTTGCAACACTACGTGAAAACCAAACAACAGAAAACTGAAATGTCGTGAAGTTCAGTGGTGTGGCATTTTAGAAGGGTCCAAAACTGTCACATTTATGTTAAAGCCAGTGGTCGAAAACAAATATTTAGGAAAGCGTGTATCTGCTATATATAAGTAATTGAAACACAAAATACATATAAATGCATAGAGAATTATATACATGTAGTTAGTAAAATTGTACTTTCTTTTTAATTGAAAAAATACTATTTGTTAAATAAGACCAGACCAAGCATAAAATTGATCGACAAAAAAATAAAGGCATATCTATGCGATAGCTCGAACAAAAAAGTATTGTGTATCGACAAATGATTAAAAGGGCATATTATTGTCATATTTCCAACAGGGCCAAGCCCGGTGGATTGTCCAATTTTATAGTTCCATATACACTAACTATTGCCCACATTATGAAATACGGCAACACGCAAAATAACAAAAAATCGAACAAAGTTGAATAATCAACGAATGTGTAGCAATTCAATCGAAAAATGTAGTCACTGAAATAAGATGCAAAAATTGAACAAGTAGCTTAGTAGAGATTAATATAATCACAACGGAAACAAAAAAAGCAGAAGCTGACAGTGGGTTTCTACAGGTTTTAGACCGAAGCTTACCGTGGTCTGTGTATCCAAAACTGCAAAAAGTGCATTTGTTGTACTTTAAATTGGACATTGATTGGTATGGTTGTTCTTTATTAACCGATGGTTTTTTAATCTGTTGCTTAATGCATTGAATCAGTTACAATCCATTCTGTATTAAAAATACTAAAAAATTTAGAAAAAGGACAAAATCATTTTGGGGAGTGTATTTAAAGATTATATCTTTTGCGTGTTACGCCCTTTTTCCTACTTCAAAAACACGTTTCATAGTATCATTTGGCGTAGAATAGGGGTGTCATTTACGTTCTGGAACATAAAGTTTGATCTCAGTCTGTGAAAAATATTTTAGCCAAATGCCAATACTTTTTGTGTCCAAAATGTATAAAGAGAGATAACTGTCTTTTTCAAATAAATAGCGTCAAAATTAAATCAGTTTTACACAGTTGTAAATCCCCTGTGGGAAACTTAAAGAAAAACCTTTGATAAAACATGTGAAAATTTGTAATAGCTGACAAACTCTTGTCTACCTAAAAACTACATTTAATTGGGACCTCCAAACTATATTGTTGGACCTGTATCTGTTTGTGGAGTTGAATGGTTTGACAAAACACTTTTCGTTGCGAAAGCGAATGCACGAATGCCTTGATTTGTCCATTAAATCAAACCAGCTAGGTTAAAACACTAGATGTTGTTCCCCAAGCGAATGAGCTGCTCTTCCAATGGAATCATAACAAATTAACAGAAACATTTAATATTGCTACCATTGCGATTGCTTTGCTGTTCCCGTGGAATGACCTCAGCGAAATTGAAATACTTAACGTTGTTATGAGTGTTAATGCGTAACTGCGATTAGCGAAACGCCCATTAAATAAGATAAATAAGGCCTGAAATGTCCAATGTCAATATCGGGATGATTTGGGTAGGTTATTGTTTCACTATTTGTATAAAGAGTACATTTACTAGTATAATGCATCTATTTTTAATGAAGATATTGATTTTAAAATTCACGTCATATGAATAAATAATTAAATAAAAAAGCAAACAGAATAATACTTATATGTAGTGTCCACGTACATGTATATGGTTCAAATAGTTTAATAAAATAAATTGAATTAATTGGAGAACACAGGAACATTCAGGCGTCAAAACGTCCATGAATTAAATTACGACCTGACAAATTATTTCACAATTTGTACAGCGTAAACCTATCTACGTTAAAATTGAAAATTTATATCAGAATAAATAAATGAATAAAAGTCAGTAAATTAACAAGTAAATAAACAAATGAAGTCAGTAAAAAATAAATGAATGAAGACAGTAAAAAATCAGTAAATAAATAAAAATAAATAAAGTTATTATAATGCAGTAAAATTAGACATTATAATTCGCACTCATTCAAACCTGTCTATAAAGGCCAGCAAAAGGAACATTTAAATTGGTCTTCTTTGGCAGGTAACACTTATATACAGGTTCAATAACCTAAAAAAGAGCGATAGGAATAAAACTTTACTGCCATTTAAAAATAGGCACCTCCTTATGTTGAGGTCGCCTTAAAGGCAGGTTCGACTGTATATTATATCTGTATATGTTATATTCAATATTGTTCTTAGTTATAAACATAAACGATTTCAAAGGTTTCTTTAGAAAATAGAAAACAGGACATATAATATTATAATATTTGTTAAAATTCACATGTAATTAATTGACTTTGCAAATTGATTTATATCATTATTAAGTAGTTTGACACATCATATTATATATCCCTTGTATAGATGATCTTATATTTAAGGTAAACTGAATGTTGAGTCAGGAATTTTAAAATGTTTTTTTTTTCAGAAATATAAAACAAGAAATCTGATATTTGTTAAAAGTGACATCAAATATACTGGCTATTCAAAACAAAAGTATATTATCATCCTATAGTCTGACACTTTATTTTACGAGTATACTCCCTTGTATTGATGATGTGATATTTCTCGTAAACCGAAAGTAGAGTTTAATTTTTTTTCTAATCCCGGGTAGGATGCTCTTAAATAGTCCAAAGGGCACATTGTAACACAAAGTAAAGAAGATACGGAAACTACGCATATTTTTGCAGGTAACTTAATATTTTGTAAGATTAAATAATAGATAATGTTTTGATTTGAATTACATCAATTTGTCAATAACACACTGTATTTAGAATTTAAAATACACATGTTCGAATAAAATCATTTAAAAACGAATTGAACATAATTTAGCGGAAGCAGCCATTTTTTCTGGATCAAATGCAACAGATTGCTATGACATTACAAAAAACACTGGTCGTG
The DNA here is from genome assembly GCA_021292105.1 of Anadara kagoshimensis. Classification (NCBI taxonomy): domain Eukaryota; kingdom Metazoa; phylum Mollusca; class Bivalvia; order Arcoida; family Arcidae; genus Anadara; species Anadara kagoshimensis. The sequence continues at coordinate 30,888,892 of CM037873.1, read as the reverse complement.
ATGAATGGAAAAGAGTTTTGTGCTGGAGATTTATTATCCAGAAAAACTTCATTATTTCATCCGTATTAAGGCACCTCACCTTATAGATGATCTTATATTTATGAATCCGTTCATGATTGTTGAAAGAAGCCCGAATACCAGGACATTACCACCGACCTTCTGCAAGCCAACTGACACACTCACACAGGATCTGGCCCTGGTGGGATTCGAACCTATTCGACGAAAACCACTGTAATCCGTTAAAGACGTTTTAGACAACTTAGTCAACGAGGCCCTACTAGTTAAGAAATAATTTCTACCGACAAATCTCTCAAAATAAACACATCATATTAGGGTCACTTATTATAGAACTCGTGATTTTGACAATGCTATAGATTAAATTTGAAGTAGAATATAGTAAAAACTTGGGACCCTTCCCACCGAATGATTGTATAAGATATAAGGTGAGAATGTATATGAAAATGCTTGTCGAACCTAAACAGAGTTAAAACTATAACAGTTATCTTTGATTTCTTTTGAGAAGTAAATTAAGTCGGTCTTTCATATTCACAAAAGTGGTCGAATGAATGACGTTAAGAAAAGAAAACTTTTATCAAAGAGTTTCCATTGTATAAATTTTGAACTTTTAGAAGTAGATTTGTGTTCTAAGTTATTCAAAGCAAACATACCTATCCATGTCAAAAGAACAAAGTAAAACCTAGGTTAAGCACGTGAACTTTCATCAGGAAAGTCAGTCCGGGTGCTCACAAAGGGTGAGCACCTCCTGTTTAGCCAGCTACATCCATCACATGTGTAATATAATTTGGGAATTACAATTAGAGACGGTTTGTTTAAAATTATCAGAAATAATATTCGGCCCAATGTATTTCGATTCTTTAGTTCATGTTACTAGACTTTGATTCATTTAAACCATAAACTGAATAAATAGAGTTACAAGTCGGTATTTCAGCACACACACACACACACACACACACACACACACACACACATATATATATATATATATATATATATATATATATATATATATATATATATATATGAATATAGCACATATACAATTAAATAAACAATCTTTATCAATTTATAGTCGTTATAGTATCTGCATGATTCGGAGCGGAGATAACCCTTTAACAGATTAAGGATGTAAATAACTATCACGGGTAACAATCACGTGACTTATGTTGATCACACAATTTGCAAATTTTATACCTGGATTTTAGGCATCCACTAGTAATTGATTAAAACAGAAAATATAACGCCTAGGTAAATGTCAGTAGTTACTGTAATTTGTCTTTATTTGTCAAATTGCGTATGATCATACTTTCAATTAGTTTCTGGGTTAAACGTATATAATCTTTATTCTATCTTTATATTTAATCCAATATCATATTGGAATATTCAGTTATTTTGACGATGTCTTTTTATACAGTCAGTATGTGCATGCATATTTACGTAAATTCAGCTAGGGTTTTGTTGACTAATTCTTCATTATGATGCACTTTGAACACAACTCGAAGCCCCGCCGTCTCAGAAAAAGCACTGCAAAGCATCGAACATGTTGCTCTTCTGCAGGGCATTCGAATTCAACCCCGAATACACATCAACTTTCTGGAAATGTGAGTTTGTCTGATGACACAAAAATGAAGATTTTATCATTGTCATAAATAAGATGAAATCACACTAATTATCAAAATCAAACATACTTATCCATGTTCGAATCACAATCCAGAGGCAAAGTAAAAGCTTTTTGAACGTTGATTTATTCTGCACGGATCAGTATTGTCATTTTCTTCTGACAATTTAACATAATTTCTATGTTTATAAAACATTAGACTTATGGGAATAGTATTAATCTAGTATGTTTAAATGTATGTGATATAAATACAAACTTTGTTAAAATTGGATATCTTGTAAATCCTTTCAAATTTGTGTTAGTACACATTTTAGTTTTTAGCTCACCTTACAAAAGGTTATGTGATCTAATGCATAACGCAGTGTGTGTATATGCGTACGTACGTGTGTATACGTCGTTAAAACCTATCTTTGACTTCTTCTCTGAAACAAATGAGCAGATTTTAATGATACTTTGACAGAAGTACCCATGAGCTGGTGCAATTCAGATTTGTTAGTGACGTTGCTATAGTTACTAAAACTAGGTTGTTACTAAAGGGTGCAAAAGTTAAAAAAACCTTTTTCTCCGAAACCGATTATTAAAGAAAAAATATGTTGTGATATTTGACTTTTCAAGGGTCTTAAGCTTACGGTTCATTTACGTTAATTTAGGCAACGTTTAATTTTCAAAAAACGGCAAAATAGCTTCAATTTGTTTTTACTTGACTTTTTTATCAAGCACTTGACATAATCTTTTTAATTACGTTAAAAATAGTCATTGTCAAAGGTAATGACGTTTGTGGTTTATGAAAAGTATCAGTTATCGGTATAGGCATGCATATTTAAATATTGATGGTATTGATACAACGATCATAATAAATGATATATAACTGAAGGTCATCGGTTTTTAGGTTAAAGTTACATATGTAAAATAATACTGAAATTAAATTAAATTATCCGTAAAACTTTAAACTTTTTGTATTGGCATGTATATAAGAATATAATCGGTATCGATACAACGACCATTTTCAAATATAGTTAATAGTCACGAAATGATTTCGTTTGGTAAGAAAATCGCGAAAGTTAATATCCGTAAATAAAAGTTGGTTTACAGTATACTCACTCATGCAAAGTATTTTTTGAGTTAAATTTGTCCAAATATATTTTGGGTCTTTGTATTTTTTTTATCTCCATGGATAAAATAATATTGTTTTAAAATTTTTGTCCACGCAACTCTGATGAGTAACAGTAATCCGAAAAAGCTGTTTAGTGGTGTAAATTAAAACTGTTATAACATGTAATACAAAGGGTGATCTAACATTACTTATAATCCGTTTGTTTTTTAAAATAGTCCTTTTGGACCTGATAAGCCTCACACAAATTGTTTTTTTCTCTAGTCATTCTTAAATAAAATAACATATCACATACTGACAAAATTAACAATAATGTACTAATTACGACATTGTGCAATACCCATTTGAATTGTAGCCATAGAAACTGTAATAATAACGCCGATATTCAAAAAGATTTTACTTTTATCAGCGCGAAAACGTGATCAATCCCAAAACTTGGTGAAATTGTGATCATTTTACGTAAATTGATAAATATAGACAAATAACAGTTACTGCTGATATGTACATAGGCGAAATAATTTTCTGTTATAATAAATATCTAGTGGATGCACTGAGTGTTTTAGACAGTCATTTTTGAAATTTGCAAATCAATTATGAACAGTTTTGTGGCATGTCGTTTAAGTTGTAAGTTAAACAGTTGAAATTGACTGATACAAAAATAACATAGGTACAGACATATAAGCTATGCCTTTACATTATTAGTTATGGTTCACGTCCATTAAGCATTGTTTAGTAATACTTTATGAGTTGCCACATGTGTGTATGGAATTTTGTCGTTTAACTTATTGGAATTGTCCATGTAAAGTAATATTTTAGGTCGTATTGACTGGATAGCTAAATTCAACATGAAATATGATAGCTCAAGGCTATGACAAAGCTACGAGGTATGAGAAATCTGAAACAACTGTAGCTGTTATCATAAAAACAAACATACCAATCCACGTCCAAATCACAACCCGAAAGTAAAAAATAAACACACCAATCCATTTCCAAATTACAATCCAAAAGTAAAAAACAAAGAAATTATTCAATGTTCAAATCAAATTCCAATAAAAAGTAAATCCTTTGAAACTAACAAATGAAGTTAAACATGTGAACTTCCACCAGGAAAGTGAGACCGGTTGCTTAAATAATGAAACCACATACACAAACGTAGCACAATCAATATTAACTTTCAAATTGTACTTCATAATTGCCGTTGACATTCCATTGATCTCTATATTGAATATAGAATGTTTAGAAGTAATGTGAAATATCTGTACTTATATTTGTATTTTTAAATCGTTGCAGGTTGTTGTAGACACTAGTTACACTAATGGCCTCTAAAGGTAGTTACAGAAAGCAAACAAGTCCTAGGGGGGATTATTTAGTCGTTGCTGCTATAGATTTTGGAACGACATTTTCTGGATATGCTTTTTCCTTCCGGCATGATTATGAAAAAGACCCACTTAAGATTTCAGCAAACACGTGGACATCTGGATTAGGAACTCTCCAGTCACTGAAAACATCAACTTGTGTACTTTTCAAACCTAACGGAGAATTCCACTCATTTGGTTTTGAAGCGGAAGAAAAATATTCAAATTTGGCGGAAGATGAAGAGCATCGTAATTGGTACTACTTTCGGCGATTTAAGATGAAACTGTACAAAACAGAGGTTTTTTCATTTATACATATGAATACACAATTGCGCTTGTAATTTATTTAAGTTGATGAATGAATGTGTGTGTGTGTGTGTTTGTGTGTGTGTGTACGTGTGTCTGTATCTATTCCTTTTTTACATTTTTACTGACCCACTTCATTTAACCCTCACACTCCAATAAGAACTTGTTTCACCTGGAATAGCAACATTGTCAACGAAAAAATTATAGTTAGTACTAGATATGTAAGATACCTGTTTGATACCCGTTTCTGTTGCTTTTTTTTATTTGTTTTAGAATTATTACGCTATGGTAGAGCTTGTTCCAACGACCAGAACTTTATACTACGAAGCAAGCTGTTAACAAATAAATTGTTGGCACGATAAAAAAAACAAACATATCAATCCATGTCCAAACCAAAATCCCAAAGCAAAATAAAAATTTTAGGTATTACCTGTTGGAAGTTTGCGTGTGTTACTAAATTTGCCAATTTCAAGTTTTTACTTTGCGTTGGGATTGTGATTTAGACATGGATTAAAATGTTTGGTTTTGATTTTTTGCAATTAATAATATGCAATTTGAAAATTTGAGCTACGGGGCACATATGTGGGAAACTATATAACTCTAATTATTTAAAATCATCTGGGGCCACAATCATACCAATATGATGTATCCGTAGGATCATTTGAGTCCAACATAGCGAATCTGAAGAGTGAATCTTAATATATTTAAATCCTTTCTAATGAACATACAATAAGTAGAGCTTGGATTATTTCGTTGCTGCGTCCTTTATTAAACTAGTATTAGAATACATTAAACTACTGTAAAAGATACGGGATATGGTGAGCGATAAGACCAGTGGACCTCTTGATCTTGTTGATATATGTTCTTCTTTTTTTTAAAAAAAAATGATAATCACTTACTTAGTATTCTTAACCTAGAAAAAAAAGTGGCAAATTGAAATGCATCATTTATTTGATAAAAGTTGAAGTAGTGAAAATATCATAAGAATTGCATTTATTATAAAATATGTGTTTCTTAAACACGTTCATTGAAGCATTAATATCTTTATTAAAAATTGATAAATATATAGATCTGTTAATAAAGATAAGTAAAAAAAAACCTTATTTTTTCAGAATTTGAAGCGCAATTTTTTACTTGAAGATGACAAGGGAAAAACGATGCCAGCTATGAAGGTATTTTCAAGCTCTCTCAAATATCTGAAAGATCATATGAAGCAAAAGTATGAAAATATGATAGGTAGTGTCAACGATACCGATATTCTATGGGTCTTAACCGTTCCAGCAATATGGGATGACAGCGCAAAACAGTTTATGACGGAGGCAGCTGAGCAAGTAAGATATGCTTTACTTAATTTGCCAGTTTCAAAGTTTGTTTTTATGTACTTTGCTTTGGACTGTGATTAGGATATAAATTGATATTTTTGTATTGCAAACTGCGTTTTGCTCTATTTTATCATTAGTATTGATTGAATGAATAGAGTTTAACGACCCAGTCAAGAATATTTTCCTTACATTGATCCGGTGCTGCTATAGGTGAAGTTCATCTTTCTTTTTCTTTTTCTTTTTTTTTTTTTTTTGCAGTACGTTAAGGTCATTATCCACATGGGAATTTTTAGCGTGGCACACCAACCATGCCACAGGACATCGGGATTTAAGGTCTCTCTCGAAAGACCACGCGAGTTTCATTTGTAAATGCCATGTAGTTGGCGAAAATCACTACCTATTTTCAAGTCTTTGTTAGACCCGGACAGATTTCGAACTCCAAGCTCCCAGATACGGAGCGCGTACTTTTGATTTCTTCCTATCTATTTATTGCACCATTATTTCAGGCAGGAATACCAAGTGAATATTTGAAAATAGCATTGGAACCCGAAGCCGCTTCATTATATTGTAAATATCTACCAACAGAGAAAATGGAATCTGGTGGATTCAGTGTGTTTAAACCAGGCCGTAAATATCTTGTGTTAGATGCTGGAGGTAGGTATTGTTTATTATGTAGCAAAAATGAATACCTAACGAAAAGAGATAACTTGACAGTTTTAACATAATGTGTTCATTATAGTTTCTTTTTCTGGATTTATTTTATTTTCTGGACATTATATTTAAAATAGTTAATATATTTTTTCTATATTTAAACCTATCACATGCTTTTATGTTACATTGTTCTGGTTTCAAAATGTTTCTATGTAAGGTTCTACGTCAAATGTAATCTTAAGACTTTAATTTTGTTTCAGGTGGTACAATTGACATAACTGTTCATCAGGTTCAGGCTGACGGATCACTCAGAGAGCTACACAAAGCAAATGGCGGAGACTGGGGAGGTGTAAAGGTTGATACGTGTTTTCTAAGTGTGTTAGGAGATATTGTTGGGAACGAGGTAATGCAGAAGTTTGAAGAGAAGCATAAAATCGACATCCTTGACTTACTTCGCGAATTTGAAGTTAAGAAGAGAACCATCAAAACCAATATGGAAGATAAGGTCACCTTTAAGGTTCCAATTAATCTAAATGAAACTTTCAAAGGAACGAAAGGAAAAGAAATTAAGGACGAGCTCCAATCAAAGAGAAAATACAAAGACAAGCTTACATGGGTTGGTGACAAAATCAGAATGTCCCCAGATCTTGCTGAAAGTTTATTTATGGAATGTTCCGAGAAGATAACAAACCATTTGAAAAGCCTCATGAAGCATCCTTCGGTGAAAGATATCTCCGCCATTATTATGGTAGGGGGATTTTCAGAATGCCCAATAGTTAAAGAAGCTGTTCAAAAAAGCTTTCCAAAGGTGATTGTACCAAATGAAGCAGGATTATCAGTTCTGAAGGGAGCAGTTATATTCGGCCATGAACCGACAACAATTAAATCAAGAATAATGCAACATACTTACGGTATTAAAACCACACGTATATTTGATGCTAACATTCACCATGAAGACAAAACAATTTATACAAAAAGCGGAGAAAAGATATGTAATGATATTTTCTCAATACATGTAAAAGAGGGACAAACTGTAGATACAGATGAGTTGCACACTGAATCTTATTTAGTTATTGAAAGTGACCAAACAAGTATGACGTTCCCCATTTATGCTACGGAATCCAGATGTCCAAAGTATACCACTGATCCAGGATGCCATTTCATTGGAACGTTAAAATTGAATATGTCGGATACATCCAAAGGCTTTGACAGAGGAGCTGTTGTGTCAATGTCATTCGGAGGAACAAAGATCGAAGTAGAAGCTACAGACCGAGACACTGGATTATCCACTCAAGCAAGATTTGACTTTTTACAATAACTTGAAGTTTTCGATTAAAGATGTTATTAAGCAATTCCCAGTTGAGTTGTCATTATTGAAGAACAACTAATGCCACTGTATGCAAAATAACTCTATATTTTGTTTGATTCAAGTTTAGATAACAACAGATGTGTCTATAAAGTTTGCCAATGACATCGGCATTGATGCCAGTTAGCAAAACGTTGTTCTAAGATATTCAGAGCACTGCACGGTAGGCCAGTTTTGTGTTTGCTCTGTATGCCCTATACAAGTTAAATATTCTAGACTTAGACGTAAAATCCTATGCAATCAATCAACCAATGAAGATGTTCAACTATAGAAATGTTTGTTTTATTGTTACATTTAGATAATTTTTTTGTTTTTATTTCGTTACAGAGATGATGATGATGAGTCAAAATATAGTATATTTTTGTGAATAAGTGGGGAGCTACTAATGTTAATTAATTGAAATGCTACACAAACTGATACCATCTGTTCAATCATCTTTATTTGTTATTACAGAAAAATAAATAATTGGACAATCAATGAACCCAATCATGGATTTGTATGTTTTTCTTAATATGATACATGGACCGTATACAACAATGAAATGTAATTTACAAAGTAGAGTTTCAGTTATTTTTTATATACTAATTAAACTTATTTTTGAAGTATTAAATATATAAATTTACCTCACGTAAAGTGTAAACGTTATAGACTAAATGGCATAAAACATTGCATTTAATGTATTTAAAAAATATTTATATTTCGTATATTAATTAACTAAAAAAAATCAATTTACGGAGAAATAAAATTATATTCTTGTTTTGGAACATTTGATTTGTTCACTTTTTTGAAAACGTTTTTGCAAAATGGCTGCATTTTTTGTGTGAAATATATATAAAATTTTGTTATATTTGGGAAACTGTTGCATAGCTATAAACGTTATTAATTGGGGCTAACAAACTTTCGGATGGTACCTGTATGTTTAGTTTTCCATTCTAAAGCATCCAGTCTCATGTGTTAGCCGAAGATTAGTTTTTTACTTTGGATTGCGATTTTAACATGAAGCGGTTTGTCTGTTTTTGATATATAAAGGTGTATTATTGAACAATGTTGGTTTTATTGGGCAAAATTAAGGTCTATTGCTACTTTGTATCACAATGTTGTACAATATTTTTTGCTATATCATTTTAGTTTCTCTCGAAAAAGAGTCATTCCCATTTCTTTGTTTTTCAATTTAAATTACAGCATGTAAATATACTATAATACTTTTAAGAACATGTCGTTGTTAATCAGTATAATCAACACATTGAATTGAGTATATATTTATACTTGTTTATTGTACTACGCACTGTTTATAAATTTCCTGACAATTTTTTTGTATTTTGTGTTGTTTTGTATCAATAAATGATTTTGTTTTTATGTTAAAGTATGATATACGGAAATAAATATGATCAAAATCTAATTTTGTAGTCATTAAAGGTGTATATCAGAGGATATTTTAAAATTATTAATTTAATTGATAAAAGTTCCCGTCCTGCTGATTGCTTTGTCATAAATATATGTTATTCAGATGTAGTTTTATATCGTTTTAAGTATACTTAAATAGCTCAACCTATTATTAGTGCTAAATATTATTCTTCTACACTTATTATGTTAGTCAATGTAACTAAACAATCCTGGTATGTATAAGAAAAAGTTCAGCAAATACAAAATATATTTATACAATTTTAAAGACGTACTCTATTTATTTTAAGCAGTGTAGAGTAAGTAAATTACATATTATACCAGTTTTAATTTTACAGCACTAGACGGCCGTTTCGGAATACAATTCCTCATCAGTAGTGCTTGGACCAAAGTTATGAGCCCAAAATTATTTTAAAATGTTGGAAAGCTACCCAAAGGACCAAAATATATTTAACCAAATCAAGCCAAAGAAACACTTTGCATGAGGTAGTATACCTTAGTTTTTGAAAAATTTCAAATTTTAACTTGCAGGAAATTTAGAAAATTATAGTATATTTCTGACATTTATACGAAATTATTGCCTACTGAGTTGGTGATATCCTCGGGGCACCAGCCACCAGCAGAGATATCGGCTCAGGGGTTTAAATTACATATTATACCAGTTTTAATTTTACAGCACTAGACCGCCGTTTCGGAATACAATTCCTCATCAGTAGTGCTTGGACCAAAATTATGAAACCAAAATTATTTTAAGATGTTGAAAAGCTACCGAAAGGACCAAAATATATTTAACCAAATCAAGCCAAAGAAACACTTTGCATGAGGTAGTATACCTTAGTTTTTGAAAAATTTCAAATTTTAACTTGCAGGAAATTTAGAAAATTAAAGTATATTTCTGACATTTATACGAAATTATTGCCTACTGAGTTGGTGATATCCTTGGGGCACCAGCCACCAGCAGAGATATCGGCTCAATATATTCGACGTTTACAACCGTGCGAGACGTTACAAAAATGATTGCATATCAGCACTTAAAATTCGAAATAAAAAAATTGGGATGGTTTGGGCCATCGAATAGTACTATTATGAAGCCACTTGGAATTTCCTGATTCAGTCGGTACCCTATATGCTTTTTTTACTTTTCTTGTCTTTTATGTTGTTTTTATCATTCACGCAATGACAACGACAGTAAATTTTTATAATTCAATTCAACTGTGACGTATTTTTTGCAATAGAAAGTTTGCCTGTAAGATGTTTACTGATAAGGATACGTACCTGTATCGGCATAGCAACAATCTGTCGAATTTTCACGCCATTTTAACAAACAACTGTAGACCGGATAAATATGCTCTCTTATTTATATCATAATATCTCAATATTTGTGTTTGAATTTGTCCATGCAACCTAGCGCTTTTGTTGCAAAGAAATCGACCTGTATAATTTTATATTTCCTTTGCCAGTTATAGCGTTTTCTTCCAGCCGACTCTTATTATATAGTTATGATGCATTTCAGTATAGTTTAATGTTTCGTTATAACACTCTGTAATACTCAACAATAATTTTGTAGAAGGAATTATACGTTTGTCATAAAACAAAATTACTGAAAATTGGTCTACATCGCCATTATATTAAGTCATCTTAAAACGACAACAAGTATAAGATATTTCTTAATATCGTTAAGGACAAAAATTCACATAGCTACATTTAAAAAACAAATTAATTCGAAATAATTAAAGCCGTTGGCTGATCTTTTAAAATTATAATTGACACTGTTTACTGCAATTACCCTACCTCTGACTAAAATCTATGGAAATGATTGGCTAAATCGAATCACATGACCAGCCCAGTATCATTCCGTACATAGCCGCACGCTCAAAAATACTGGGTCAGTAAGGCTCATACTGGGTGGGTTCGAGTTACGTCCCCTGTCTCTAACGTAAACGTCAACTAAAATGGCGACCGTAAATAAATGGTTTGCTGAACCCTCTGCTGAAAATAGTGAGTTAAAAAGCATAGAAGTAGTATTTCGAAACATTAAAAGCCAAAAGAAAGACTGCTAGACTTCGTTAGTATGCTGAATTTTAGTATTTTTTTTGTCACAGCAGTATTTTATTGCACCCAGATAATAATTTTTTTTAACTTCATTCATTGACATCGGTAGCATTTTAAAAACCCTTTTTCAATAGCCCTGGGTCATCGGTAGGGTAAAAAAGTTACATGGTTTGTAAGTGTCCGGTACGGAATGATACAGGGTCAGTAGAAAACATATCGGGTTCGGCTTTCGCCTCACCCGGTATCTTTCCTATTGACCCTGTATCATTCCGTACCGGACACTTACAAACCATGTAACTTATATTACCTTTCATCGGATTTGTACAACAAATCAAGCTGTTACACATAGAAAAACGACTCGGGAATATTGCAAGCCTAGGGTTATCAAGGTCAACAAAAGTTTTATTGTCGTCATCGTTATATTGTTTATAAGTATAACGTATCTGTATGACATAAAATTATCTTGGTATATTAGACTTCCCATAGTTCCAAGTTCCTTTCATTCCCAATTTTGATTCCATACGTTGCTGGTGAAACTACCTAGATAGAATGTTTACCCTTCCGGAGCACCAAGCCTCACTTTCCAGATGAAAGTGTTCACGTGTTATACTGAATTTGTATCATTTACTTTGTATTAGGGATGGTAATTAGGACATGTACCCGCTATGTTTGTGTTTGATTTATAACATCTTAGATATTATAATCAATAAAATAAAAGAAGGGGAACTGTAGGCCAACAACATTGACCTGTCCTCTTGACTTTTAATTTTAATTTTTATTATGGAACATAATTTACATCTATTTGTACAAGGAAATATAAATTATGTTTTTATTTCGTCTATATTATGTACGTCTACATACATTGTTTGCTGTCTCCTTTCACAGCCGTTGGATAGTTGTTTATGCATATTCCTGAAGCCCTCGTCACACTGCCACGAAATTAACAGATGGTTATACGAAAAAGAAATTTATAATTTCGCGCGAAAATACCCCTGAAATTGGTCAACAGCTACTTAGCATTCTGTGGTCTATTGACTGTGAGGTACCACGTGATGGGAATATTAAGCGTACCACGCTTAACTTGGGACGGGACGTCGATTTTAAAGTCTCTCTCGAAGAATTTCTCTCGGATTTTCATTTTTTTAATTTCTTAATAATTTTAATTAATACCTGTTTTCAAGTCTTTAATAGATTCGGTCAGGTTTCTAGCCCCGATCTCCCACATACGAAGCATGAGTATTATCTACTGGGCTATCGTAGTGGTAGTAAATGGTTATTTTATATGGTGCTTTTCTTTTATTTTTATGCTATAAAATTATTGCAACATTATTACAGACAGGAATACTAAGTGAATATTTTAAAATTGCATTGGAACTCGATGTCGCTTAATTATTTTGTAAATATCTACGAACAAAAAACCTTTAATCTTTGAATCTGGTGGATCAGCGTGTTTTAACCAGGCCGTAAATATCTTGTTATAAATGCTTGAGGTTGGTTAATAAAAATGATTACTTATCGAAAGGGTGATAACTCGTTTACTTTAAACTAAGTAGGTTTATAGTGTCTTTTTCTAGACTCATTTTGTGTGGTGTTTTGTTCTGTTGAATTATTTTCTGAATTTAGACCTTCCCATACCTTCTCATACCTTAGGTATTGTGTATCAGCTTCAATCCTAATCTTTTTTTATAATTTGTTTTAATGGATTGTAGGCTATAATAATTATACAGGATTACATGTTAGTTGACATTTATTTAAATTTATATTAAATTTTAAGTATAGTTTTGACATTTAAGGAAAATATACACTATACGCTTTTGATATGTTTTATTGGGTCTATGATTCACTCACTTTGAGGTTTTAAATAGGATATATTAAACAATTGCAAGTTGCGCGTGAAATTATGTTTTAAAAAAGACGGTTTGACCAAGCTAAGAGGTGATAATGTGATAGTTGCGTCAATTATGATTACATTTGTAACTCAAATGAGACCACACAGTTGAGATAATTAGGTAAGGTCATTACATGTCTTTTCAGACAAGACTGATTCACATCAATATGTTATTGGATATAAATAATAACAATATATCTTTATTTTAATGTCAGATGCTTGATGGATATGTTATAATGTATAATTTTATGTAATTAATAAAGAAATAAAAGCATATAAGCTTGTATTACATTTTTATCTACGTAATTAGGTTGAAAAAGTGTTTAGTTGGTTATTGTCCTTTATAAAATAATAATTGAATCCTGGACACCATAAATTTCCTAGTTTTCGTCAAAAGTAGGGATTTTATAAAAGTTTTTCTGAAGTAAATCCAACCTCTTTGCAGCACTCTAAAATCTTGACTTTACATTTCGGATTGCTATTTGAACATGAATCGGTATGTTTGTGTTTGATAACGAGCGAACCAGAAAAACAAGACACGAAAAGACGAGACCGTATTTGCAACACTACGTGAAAACCAAACAACAGAAATCGCAAATATCGTGAAGTTTAGTGGTGTGGTTACAGTATTTTAGAAGGATCCAAAACTGTCACATTTATGTTAAAGCCAGTGGTAGAAAACAACATTTAGGAAAGCGTGTATATGTTATATATAAGTAATTAAAACACAAAATAAATATAAATGCATAGAGAATTATATACATGTAGTTAGTTAAATTGTACTTTCTTTTTAATTAAAAAAATACTATTTGTTAAATAAGACCAGACCAAGCATAAAATTGATCGACAAAAAAAAATAAAGGACATATCTATGCGATAGCTCGAACAAAAAAGTATTGTGTATCGACAAATGATTAAATGGGCATTAAATTGTCATATTTTCAACAGGACTAAGCCAGGTGGATCCATATACACTAACTCTTGCCCACATTATGAAATGCGCCAACACGCAAAATAATATAAATGGAACAAAGTTAAATGATTAACGAATGTGTAGCAATTCAATCGAAAAATGTAGTCACTGAAATAAGATGTAAAAATTGAACAAGAAGCTTAGTAGAGATTAATATAATCACAACGGAAACAAAGAAAGCCGAAGCTAACAGTGGGTTTCTACAATTTTTAGACCGAAGCTTACCGTGGTCGGTGTCTCCAAAACTGCCAAAAGTGCATTTTTTTGTACTTTAAATTAGACATTGATTGGTATGGTTGTTCTTTATTAACCGATGGTGTTTTAATCTGTTGCTTAATGCATTGAATCAGTTACAATCCATTCTGTATTAAAAATACAAATGAAGTTTCCTTGCACGGTGGTATTGTTTCACAATTTGTACAGTGTAACCTATCTAAGTTAAAATTGAAAATTTATAAATAAAAGTCAGTAAATAAATAAGTAAATAAATAAATGAAGTCACTAAAAAAATAAATGAATGAAGTTAGTAAAAAACAGTAAATAAATAAAAATAAATAAGGTTATTATAATGCAGTAAAATTAGACATTATAATTCGCACTCATTCAAACCTGTCTATAAAGGCCACCAAAAGGAACATTTAAATTGGTCTTCATTGGCAGGTGACACTTATATAAAGGTTCAAATAACCTAAACAAGAGCGATAGGGATCAAACTTTACTGCCGTTTTAAAATAGGCACCTCCTTATATTGAGGTGGCCTTTAAGGCAGGTTCGACTGTATATATATCTCTGTGTATGATATATTCGTTATAAACATAAACTATTTCAAGGGTTTCCTTAGAAAATAGAAAACATGACATATAATAATATTATATTTGTTAAAATTCACATCTAATTAATTGATTTTTCACAATTAATTTATATCATCATTAAGTAGTTTGGCACATCATATTATATATCACCTTGTATAGATGACCTTATATTTAAGGTAAACTGAATGTTGAGTCAGGAATTTTAAATAATTTTTTTTCTCAGAAATGTGATATTTGTTAAAATTGACATCAAATACACTTGCTTTTTAAAACAAATGTATAATATAATCCAATAGTCTGACACTTTATTTTACGAGTACACTCCCTTGTATTGATGATGTGATATTTGACGTAAACCAAAAGTAGAGTTTAATTTTTTTTCTTATTCCGGGTAGGATGCTCTTAAAATAGTCCAAAGGGCACCTTGTAACAGGCAGTAAAGAAGATACGGAAACTACTCATATTTTTACAGGTAACTTATTATTTTGTAAGATTTAATAATAGGATAGTTGTTTTAATTCGAATTACATCAATTTGTCAACAATACACTGTATTTTGAATCTAAAATACTTATAAAATATTTAAAAAACGAATTGAAAATAATTGAGCGGAATGAGTGCTTTATTTGTTATGGATCAAATGCAATAGATTGGTATGAGATTACAAGAACACCGGTAGTTATGCCGGAAGAATCTCGAATGCCGGGAGAATACTGACGACCGTCTGCAAGCGAACTGACACTCACACCAGGATCTGTCCCTGGTGGGATTCGAACCTACGCGACGAAAACCACTGTAATCCGTTAAAGGACGTTTTAGACAACTTGGTCAACTGGTAGTAAAGAAATAATTTCTATCGACAAATCTCTCGACATAAATGCAATAAAATGATTGTAATTGTGATCAACAACTCCTCCGGGAACAACAGCCAACTAACGAAGCCACCATGTACACGGAACAATTCAATGAAACAGCACAACATATTAGGGTCACTTATTATATAACTCGTGATTTTGACAATGCTATGGATTAAATTTCAAGCAGAATATAGTAAAAACTTGGGGCTCTTTCTACCAAAAGATTGTATAAGATATAAGGTCAGAATGTATATAAAGGGGTTTGTCGAACCTAAACACAGCTAAAACTGTAAATATCTTTGATTTGTTTTGCGACGTAAATCAAGTCGGTCATTCATATACAAAAAAGTAGTCGCATAAAAAAGAACTTTGTACCAAAGAGTTTCCATTGTATAATTTTGAACTTTTAGAAGTAGTTTTGTGTTCTAAGTTATGCAAAACAGACATACCTATCCATGCCAAAAGATCAATCACAAGGCAAAGTAAAACCTAGGTTAACTAGGTCATCAGGAAAGTCAGTCCGTGCTCAGGAAGGGTGAGCACCTCCTGTTTAGCCAGTTACATCCACAACATGTGTAATATAATTTGGGAATTACAATTAGAGACGGTTTGTTTAAAATTATCAGCAATAATATTCGGCCCAGTATTTTTCGATTCTTTAAGTCATGTTACTAGACTTTGATTCATTTAAACCATAAACTGAATAAATAGAGTTACAAGTCGGTATTTCAGCACACACACACACACACACACACACACACACACACACACACACACACATATATATATATATATATATATATATATATATATATATATGAATATAGCACATATACAATCAAATAAACAATCTTTATCAATATATAGTCGTTATAGTATCTGTATGATTCGGAGCGGAAATAACCGTTTAACAGATTAAGGATGTAAATAACTATCACGGGTAACAATCACGTGACTTATGTTGATCACACAATTTGCAAATTTTACACCTGGATTTTAGGCATCCACTAGTAATTGGTTAAAACAGGAATTATTACGTAAATTTCAGTAGTTACTGTAATTTGTCTAAATTTGTCAAACTGCGTATGATCATACTTTCAATTAGTTTCTGGGTTAAACGTATATAATCTTTATTCTATCTTTATATTTATTCCAATAGCATATTGGAATATTCAGTTATTTTGACGATGTCTTTTATAAAGCCAGTATGTGCATGCATATTTATAGAAATTTAGCTTCGGTTTTGTTGACTAATTTTTCATTATGATGCACTTTGAACACAACTCGAAGCACCGCCGTCTCAGAAAAAAGGCACTGCAAAACATCGAACATGTAGGTCTCCTGCAGGGCATTCGATTTCAACGCCGAATACACATCAACTTTCTTGAAATGTTAGTTTGTCTGATGACACAAAAATGAAGATTTTATCATTGTCATAAAAAGATGAAATCACACTAATCGTATATCAAGATATATCAAAAACAAACATACTTATCCATGTTCACAATTCACATGAATCACAATCCAGAGGCAAAGGAAAAACTTTTTGAACGTTGATTTATTCTATACGGATCAGTATTGTCATTTTCTTCTGACAATTTAACATAATTCCTATTTTTATAAAACATTAGACTTATAGGAAAAGTATTCCTCTAGTCTGTTTAAATGTATGTGATATAAATACAAAGTTTGTTAAAAATTGGATATCTTGTAAATCCTTTCCAATTTGTGTAGGCATACATTTTAGTTTTTAGCTCACCTTACAAAAGGTTAAGTGATCTTATGCATAACGCAGTGTGTGTATATGCGTACGTACGTGTGTATACGTCGTTAAAACCTATCTTTGACTTCTTCTCTAAAACAAATGAGCACATTTTAATGACACTTTGTAAGAAGTACCCATGAGCCGGTGCAATTCAGATTTGTTGTGACGTTGCTATAGTTACCAAAGCTAGGTTGTTACCAAGGAGTGCAAAAGTTTAAAAAATTTTTTTCTCCGAAGTTGATTATTGAAGAAAAAATATGTTGTGATATTTGACTTTTTAAGGGTCTTAGGCTTATGGTTCATTCACGTTAATTTAGGCAACGTTTAATTTTCAAAAAACGGCAAAATAGCTTCAATTTGTTTTTACTTGACTTTTTATCAGGCACTTGACATAATCTATTTAATTACGTTAAAAATAATCAATGTCAAAGGTCATGACGTTTGTAGCTTTTGAAAAGTATCAGTTATGGTAGTAGACCTCAGTCGTGATAAGGCCAGATGTGGGACGGTCAAAAGTAGTGCATATAACAAACCCAGATGCCTTTCCTTAGACCAGGCTTATTTAAATTTGTTAATAGGTAGTACTTTGCAATATTGCCAAGGTGAGAGGTTCTTAAGTTTGCAAAAATTTAAACCTGATTTGATTGACTATAGCACTATATTTCCGTCGTAAGGACTTCCGCCACACCATACACTTCCTATGGCAAGACCACATTTTGGGTGTAAACATTGCCATGTGTTTTTAGCATGGTTGGCACATTTCCCAAATTTCTGAAAAAATGAATCCAACAAGACCCTGGTTTTCCTTCACAATGAAAAAGTGGAATATTTAAGGATTCAGGAAAAATATGTGCCATTGTATGTAGTTCGAGGTTTGTTTACCATCTGATTCTATGAATATGGCCTATTTGGGGGTAATATTTTGCAATTTTTTGTGTGGTTGCCATGGAAACAAAATGTTTTCTAAAATTGTGAACATTTGCACTTGGGTCATAATTGCAGTATATAAATATTGTTTTAATTCTCCTGAATTGAAAAAAGTATCAACATTCATGTTATTTCAGCAAAATTATTGAAAATGGGTGCATAACACTAAATGTGTTAAGGCCAAAATTAGCTAATTTTGAGTGTCAAGTAACAACTGAGATCTGTAACCATAAGAAAGGATACAAAATGATGAAAAGTCATCAAATTCATGAAGAAAATCTTATTTCTACTTGTTTTATACTGTTGAATATCAGTCACTTTGGAAAAATGTGGAATGAACTCATTTGCAATGGTTTTTAGTGTAAAAGGTCAAAGGTCAGTTTAAGTGCAAAAAGGTCAAATTGTCTGATTTATGTATCTAGGGGATACTATGAGCTATTTTGGATAATTTTTATATTATTTCAGTTAATGTTCTTGCAAAATCTATTGGAAAACAGTTGTTTTATATGTGTAAACATTGAAATCACCATGGAAACTGAGTCAACAAGAACAAATGTACCAATTTTTCCATCTGAATGGATTTCAATTTGTCCTATATTTGGCAGTGTGTGCTATCATAAAAGCTTAAACATGGCAAAACAGTGTGCATATTGCAGCAATTCATTTTTTGCAACCAATATTCATCAACTTTAACTATATGAATCTGCATAAAATTCAAATTTTAGTGTACCCTAAAACCAATGACATCATATTTTGCAATTGTGATGTCATCAAAACATTTGGAGGTACAAGTATTTGAATAATGGAATTCAAGAATTATCTCCCTTTATCTATATTATGCAGTATGAAATTTCTTGATTTTTTAACTGGAAACAAGTGAATTTCAATTGATATTGATACAAAAATTCAAAATTTCATGGACTATTCCACAGTTATTGGCATTATTTGCATATTTTAATTGATTAAATTCAGCTTGTGCTGTTCTTTTACTTGTTTTGGTATTCATTCCTTTTGATTTGGCAAAATTGGCAACAATTTGGCAAAAACTAGTTTGAATGTAAAATTTTGATATCCACATTAAGCATAAGACAACTATGAATGTAATTCTCTGTTTATTATTTGGTTTTAAGTCATTTGGAAAAAACATTCAAACTCCAATGAGTTTGATTAATTTTGCCAAAATTGCAAAAATCAGTCTAAATGTTTGTGAAATGGCCATATTATGAAATGATACCCTATCAGTTGAATGAAGCCTATTTTAGCAAAATTTGCAAACAACAGCATCATGTTATATATCATTTAATTGAGAATATTGTCTTCTTTCAGAATGTGAAGTAAAATAAGTAAAATTTTGAGTTTTGAAATTTAACCTAAGCCTTATGGAAGTAGACCTCAGTCGTGATAAGGCCAGATGTGGGACGGTCAAAAGTAGTGCATATAACAAACCCAGATGCCTTTCCTTAGACCAGGCTCATTTAAATTTGTTAATAGGTAGTACTTTGCAATATTGCCAAGGTGAAAGGTTCTTAAGTTTGCAAAAATTTAAACCTGAATTGATTGACTATAGCACTATATTTCCGTCGTAAGGACTTCCGCCACACCATACACTTCCTATGGCAAGACCACATTTTGGGTGTAAACATTGCCATGTGTTTTTTAGCATGGTTGGCACATTTCCCAAATTTCTGAAAAAATGAATCCAACAAGACCCTGGTTTTCCTTCACAATGAAAAAGTGGGATATTTAAGGATTCAGGAAAAATATGTGCCACTGTATGGAGTTCGAGGTTTGTTTACCATCTGATTCTATGAATATGGCCTATTTTGGGGTAATATTATGCAATTTTTTGTGTGGTTGCCATGGAAACAAAATGTTTTCCAAAATTGTAAACATTTGCACTTGGGTCATAAATGCAGTATAGAAATATTGTTTTAATTCTCCTGAATTGAAATAGTATCAACATTTATGTTGTTTCAGCAAAATTATTAAAATATGGGTGTATAACACTAAATGTGTTTAGGCCAAAATTAGCTAATTTTGAGTGTCAAGTAACAACTGAGGTCTGTAACCTATCGGTATAGGCATGCATATTAGAATATTGATGGTATTGATACAACGATCATAATAAATGATATAAAACTGAAGGTCATCGGTTTTAAGGTCAAGGTAACGTTTGTTTAATAATACTGAAATTAAATTAAATTATCCGTAAAACTTTAAACTTTTTGTATTGGCATGTATATCAGAATATAATCGGTATCGATACAACGACTATTTTCAAATATAGTTAATAGTCACGAAATGATTTCGTTTGGTAAGAGAATCGCGAAAGTTAATATCCGTAAATAAAAGTTGGTTTACAGTATACTCACTCATGCAAAGTATTTTTTGAGTTAAATTTGTCCAAATATATTTTGGCTCTTTGTATTTTTTTAACTCCATGGATAAAATAATATTGTTTTAACATTTTATGTCCACGGAACTCTGATGAGTAACAGTAATCCGAAACGGCTATTTAGTGGTGAAAAATTAATGTTATAACATGCAATTCAAAGGGTGATCTAACATTACTTATAATCCGTTTGTTTTTTAAAATAGTTCTTTTGGACCTGATAAGCCTCACACAAGTTGTTTTTTCTCTAGTCATTCTTAAATAAAATAACATATCACATACTGACAAAATTAACAATAATGTACTAATTACGACATTGTGCAATACCCATTTAAATTGTAGCCATAGAAACTGTAATAATAACGCCGATATTCAAAAAGATTTTACTTTTATCAGCGCGAAAACGTGATCAATCCCAAAACTTGGTGAAAGTGTGATCATTTTACGTAAATTGACAAATATAGACAAATAACAGTTACTGCTGATATGTACATAGGCGAAATAATTTTCTGTTGTAATAAATATCTAGTGGATGCACTGAGTGTTTTTAGACAGTCATTTTTGAAATTTGCAAATCAATTATGAACAGTTTTGGTGGCATGTCGTTTAAGTTGTAAGTTAAACAGTTGAAATTGACTGATACAAAAATAACAAAGGTACAGACATATAAGCTATACCTTTACATTATTAGTTATGGTCCACGTCCATTAAGCGTTGTTTAGTAATAATTGATGAGTTGCCACATGTTTGTATGCAATTTTGTCGTTTAACTTATTGGAATTGTCCATGTAAAGTAATATTTTAGGTCGTATTGACTGGATAGCTAAATTCAACATGAAATATGATAGCTCAAGTCTATGGCAAAGCTACGAGGTATGAGAAATCTGAAACAACTGTAGCTGTTATCATAAAAACAAACATACCAATCAACGTCCAAATCACAACCCGAAAGTAAAAAATAAACACACCAATCCATTTCCAAATTACAATCCAAAAGTAAAAAACAAAGAAATTATTCAATGTCCAAATCAAATTCCAATAAAAAGTAAATCTTTTGAAACTAACAAATGAAGTTAAACATGTGAACTTACACCAGGAAAATGAGATCGGTTGCTTAAATAATGAAACCACATACACAAACGTAGCACAATTAATATTAACTTTCAAATTGTACTTCTTTATTGCCGTTGACATTCCATTAATATCTATATTCAATACAGATTGTTTAGAAGTAATGTGAAATATCTGTACTTATATTAGTATTTTTAAATCGTTGCAGGTTGTTGTAGACACCAGTTACACTAATGGCCTCTAAAGGTAGTTACAGAAAGCAATCAAGTCCTAAAGGGGATTATTTAGTCGTTGCTGCTATAGATTTTGGAACGACATTTTCTGGATATGCTTTTTCCTTCCGGCATGATTATGAAAAAGACCCACTTAAGATTTCAGCAAACACGTGGACATCTGGATTAGGAACTCTCCAGTAACTGAAAACATCAACTTGTGTACTTTTCAAACCTAACAGAGAATTCCACTCATTTGGTTTTGAAGCGGAAGAAAAATATTCAAATTTGGCGGAAGATGAAGAGCATCGTAATTGGTACTACTTTCGGCGATTTAAGATGAAACTGTACAAAACAGAGGTTTTTTCATTTATACATATGAATACACAATTGCGCTTGTAGTTTATTTAAGTTGACGAATGAATGTGTGTGTGTGTGTGTTTGTATGTGTGTGTGTGTGTACGTGTGTCTGTATCTATTCCTTTTTTACATTTTTACTGACCCACTTCATTTAACCCTCACACTCCAATAAGAACTTGTTTCACCTGGAATAGCAACATTGTCAACGAAAAAATTATAGTTAGTACTAGATATGTAAGATACCTGTTTGATACCCGTTTCTGTTGCTTTTTTTTATTTGTTTTAGAATTATTACGCTATGGTAGAGCTTGTTCCAACGACCAGAACTTTATACTACGAAGCAAGCTGTTAACAAATAAATTGTTGGCACGATAAAAAACCAAACATATTAATCCATGTCCAAACCAAAATCCCAAAGCAAAATAAAAATTTTAGGTATTACCTGTTGGAAGTTTGCGTGTGTTACTAAATTTGTCAATTTCAAGTTTTTACTTTGCGTTGGGATTGTGATTTGGACATGAATTAGAATGTTTGGTTTTGATTTTCCTTGCAATTTATAATATGCAATTTGAAAATTGGAGCTACGGGGCACATATTGGGGAAACTATAGAACTCTAATTATTTAAAATCATCTGGGGCCACAAACATACAAATATGATGTATTCGTACGATCGTTTGGGTCCAACATGGCGAATCTGAAGAGTGAATCTTAATATATTTAAATCCTCTCTAATGAACATACAATAAGTAGAGCTTAGATTATTTCGTTGCTGCGTCCTTAGATAAACTACTATTAGAATACATTAAACTACTGTAAGACATACGGGATATGGTGAGCGATAAGACCAGTGGACCTCTTGATCTTGTTGATATATGTTCTTCTTTTTTTTTTTAAAATGATAATCACTTACTTACTATTTTTAACCTAGAAAAAAGTGGCAAATTGAAATGCATCATTTATTTGATAAAAACTAATGTAGTGAAAATATCATAACAATTGCATTTATTATAAAATATGTGTTTCTTAAACACGTTCATTGAAGCATTAATATCTTTATTAAGAATTGATAAATATATAGATCTGTTAATAAAGATAAGTAAAAAAAAAGCTTTTTTTCAGAATTTGAAGCGCAATTTTTTACTTGAAGATGACAAGGGAAAACGATGCCAGCTATGAAGGTATTTTCATGCTCTCTTAAATATCTGAAAGATCATATGAAGCAAAAGTATGAAAATATGATAGGTAGTGTCAACGATAGCGATATCCTATGGGTCTTAACCGTTCCAGCAATATGGGATGACAGCGCAAAACAGTTTATGACGGAGGCAGCTGAGCAAGTAAGATATGTTTTACTTCAAAGTTTGTTTGAATGTACTTCGCTTTGGACATAGATATAGGATATAGATTGGTGTTTTTTATTGTAAACTGCATTTAAAAAAAAATTATCATTAGTTTTTAAGTTAAATAAGTTAAATTTGAAGTATTGGTTGAATGAATGGAGTTTTACGTCCCAGTCAAGAATATTTCACAAATATTCATCCGTCACTGCTATAGGAAAAGTTCAATTTTAACCTAATGTATTTTTTATAGTTTCTTTTTTCTCTGTTAATTTTACATTCTAGACATTATACTTAAACTAATTAGCTATACACAAATGCATATGAGCAAAAAACATATTTTTCCATATTCTAACCTGACATATCGCTTTTATGTTACATTGTTCTGGCTACAAAATGTACTGTTGGTATTGTAAGGTTCTATGTCAAATGTAATCGCAAGACTTTAAATTTGTTACAGGTGGTACAATTGACATAACTGTTCATCAAGTTCAGGCTGATGGATCACTCAGAGAGCTACACAAAGCAAATGGAGGAGACTGGGGCGGTGTAAAGGTTGATACGTGTTTCCTAAGTGTGTTAGAAGATATTGTTGGGAACGAGGTAATGCAGAAATTTGAAGAGAAGCATAAAATCGACATCCTTGACTTACTTCGCGAATTTGAAGTTAAGAAGAGAACCATCAAAACCAATATGGACGACAAGGTCACCTTTAAGGTTCCAATTATGCTGAATGAAACCTTTAAAGGAACGAAAGGAAAAGAAATTAAAGACGAGCTCCAGTCAAAGAGAAAATACAAAGACAAGCTAACATGGGTTGGTGACAAAATTAGAATGTCCCCAGATCTTGCTGAAAGTTTATTTGAGGAATGTTCCGAGAAGATTACAAACCATTTGAAAAGCCTCATGAAGCATCCTTCGGTGAAAGATATATCCGCCATTATTATGGTAGGTGGATTTTCAGAATGCCCAATAGTTAAAGAAGCTGTTCAAAAAAGCTTTTCTAAGGTGATTGTACCAAATGAAGCAGGATTATCAGTACTGAAGGGTCAGTTATATTTGGCCATGAACCAACAACAATTAAATCTAGAATAATGCAGCATACATACGGTGTACGAGTTGCACTTCCATTCGAAGAGGGTGTTCACGATCCAGATGAAAAATTCGTCACCAGCAGTGGACAAGTACTATGTAATAATTTATTTTTCATATACGTCAGAGAAGGTGAGACGGTGGATATAGAAGACAAAAAGACGGATTATATCACAGTCCTTGAGCCCGATGACAAATTTATGACATTTCAATTTTATGCTACAGAGTCGCAAAATCCAAAGTATATAATCGATCGCGGATGTCACTTGATCGGAGAGTTGACAATAGATATGCCGGATACTTCCAAAGGGTTAGATAGGGTTGCAGATGTGTCAATGTCATTCGGAGGAACAAAGATTGAAGTAGAAGCTACAGACCGAGACACTGGATTATCCACTCAAGCAAGATTTGACTTTTTACAATTACTTTAAACTTTCGATTGAAGATGTTAATAAACAATTTCCTTTTGAGATGTCATTATTGACAACTTAATGGCACTAAATGCAAAATAACTATATTTCAATTTTTAATATTTCAAGATTCAATTTTTATAACAAAACAGATGCGCCTTAAACGTTCGTCAATTACTTCGGCTTTTATATCAGTTGTGAAACATGGTTCTAAGATATTCAAACCACTAAATACTAGGCAAGTTTTAGAGTTTTCGCTCTGTATGCGGAAAAGTAACTATATAAGTTAAATATTCGTGACTGTGTTTTGTAGCTGTATAAAATATTTTTGTTTATAATTCTTTACAGAGATGATGATGAGTCAAAAGATATTGGATTTTGTGAATAGATGGGAGGCTACTGATGTTTATAAAATGAGTGAGTGAATTATTGTTTACAGCTGTATCAGTATATGAAATGAAAAGCTACATAAATTGATACAATTCCTTTAATCATCAGAAAAATCAATAATTGGACAAGTAACCCAAACATGGATGTGTATGTTTTTATTGATAAATTATATGATACAAGAAGACCAGTGCGTAACAATGAAATGTAAATTACAAAGTTTAGTTTCAGTTATTTTTATATACTAATTAAACTTATTTTTGAAGTTTTCATATATACATTTATATCACGTAAAGGATAAGCGGTATCGACATTTTTGAAATGTTAAAAAAATATATAGACTAAATAAATAAAAAATTGCATGTAAAAAGATTCGTTTTTCGTGTAAATATTAACTCAAAAAATATTTCAATTTATGGAGAAATAGTTTTGGAACATTTACTTTGTTCACTTTTTTGGAACACGTATTTGCAAAAGGGCGGCATTTTTTCTTAAATATATATAGGATATTAATATAAATCGGAAACTGTTGCATAGATATAAAAGTTATTTATGGGGGATAACAAACTTTCGAATGGTACCTGTATGTTTAGTTTTCCATCCAAAGCATCTGGTTTAATGTGTTAGCCTAAGATTATTTTTTACTTTGGACTGCGATTTAAATATGGAGCGGTATGTCTCTTTTTGATATATGAAGTTGTATTATTGAACAATGTTGGTTTTGTTGTGCAAAATTAAGGTCTTTTGCTACTTTGTATCATAATGTTGTAAAATATTTTGTGCTATATCATTTTAGTTTCTTTCAAAAGAGATGTAAAACTTTTCAAGTTGGATAAAATAAGTTTTTGATTTTGATTTTTTTGTTCATATAGTATATAGAGTAATGAATTTCATTTATTTGTTTTTCAATTAATATTATAGCATGTCGTTGATGATCAGTATAATCCACACATTGATTTGTGTATATATTAACGAGTTTTTGTTTACTACGCACTGTTTGTAAATCTCAAACAAATTATTTGTAATTTTTGTGCTATTTAATATTATTGAATTATTTTTTTTATGTTAGAATATGCTATACGGAAATAAATATTATCAAAATCTAACTTTTGTAGTCTTTTGAGGTGTATATCGGAGGATATTAAAAAAATAACTTAATTGTTATATGTTCCCGACTGCTTCTGCTTAGCCTTAAATATATGTTATTCCGATGCAGTTTTATATTGTTTTAAGTGTAATTAAATAGCCCAGGCTTTAGTTAAGAAATAACATTCTATTTGAGTTTATTCATTCGGTATTATAAATGAGAGTCAGTAATAGCATATTTAACATGAACTGCTTCTCAGTTCATTCAATGTGCTATTGTATGCTCAAATAGAACATTATTTTTCTATATTTACAATCATAGAAAATATTGATAGCATGTCCGAAATGTAAAATTATCGCTACAATAATTAATTCCATTCAAGATTCTGGCAAACATACGGGATTGATGGAACAGCTTTGCTCCAAATAAGAAAAGTTACGTCGGAACTAGAGTTGGATGCTGACCACTCAAACAATGCATGACATAAAAGATGTCATTCTTTGACGTAATCGAATAGCTAAACGTTACGTAATCTGACAAAGGTCAAGGCCCCACACTGTATTTAAGAGCAATTGAATGCCAGTAAATACAAATAGGTCCATGTAAAGAAGGACAATTCCAATTTTAAATATTTATTCACAAGGTGTTTAATATTGTACTTCAATGAGTCTGTGATTAAACTTATTATGTTAGTCAATGCAACTAAAAGCCTATTTTGTATAAGAAAAGTAACGCAAATACAGAATATATTTATACAATTTTAGTGACATAATTTATTTTAAGCATTGTGGAGTGTGTAGATCTATTCATCCTTCAAACCGTGCGAGACGTTACAGAAATGATTGCATATCAGCACTTAAAATTCGAAATAATGAGATTTAATGTTTTTTTTATTAAATCCGTTTATCTAAGTTACGTGCTCCTTTAATGAACCTCTTATGTCCTTGTCCTGAATTTTAGGTCATCTCTTAATCACGCACTTGTGTAAAGCACGGTGTTATATATCTCCGTGATTTGGCAGTGCCTCTAATGTCCTTGTCCTGGGTTTAGGTCAACTCTTATGTCATACCCCTGTATAAAAGCACGTGAGTTTGCAGTTTTTATAATCACAAACAAACATACTAATCCATGTCCGAATCACAATCCAGATGGAAAGTAAAAACTTTGGAACTGACAAGTTAGGTTAGACACGTAAACTTCCACCAGGGAAGTGAGGCCGGGTGTTCCGGATGGGTAAGCACCTCCTGTTTAGCTAGCTACACCCGCCACGTGTGTAATCAAAATTGCGTGAAAGGAACATGGAACTATGAGACGTCAATTATATTCAGGGCAATCCTGGACATACTCGGAGACATTAAACTTATTACAATACTGCGATGAAGGCCATAAAACTTTTTGAGGGCCTTGATAAGCCTAGGCATGCAATATCCCTGAGTCAACAATTTATTTGCAAGCAGCCTACTTCGTTGTACAAAGTCTCTGTATTGGGAACAAGCTCTACCATAGCTTATTAATTGACACAAATAAACCATAAGCAGGAGAAGCAGGTATATTGCTGCATAAAAAAAGGAAATTTGACAATAGAAAAATTGAAGTCATCACGTTTGTCATAAAAATTCAAATGTAGCCTTTCGTGTGCGTCATTATTCAAGTATAAGTTTAAATATGAAGCAGAACGTGAGGCTTCAGTCGTGTCTTTTATTTCAAGCTCACTTGGATAGATGACATTTACATAGTCTCCAAATTTAGGATTGTTAAGAGACAGAACGTCATCTATATATCTGTATGTTGAGTTGAATGATTTGACGACAGTTTTCTCTCCAGATTTAACAAGGTTCTGCATAAATTCTGCTTCGTAAGAATAAAGAAACAAATCAGCAAGCAATGGTGCACAGTTTGTACCCATTGGTATACCGATTGTTTGCTGAAAAACTATATTGCCAAACACAACAAATATGTTATCTATCAAAAACTCCAACATTTTGTTGATGGTATCTTAAGTATATTTTTGTTTGGAATCCGTATGGTGCTTGACAAAATAACCAGAATCCCTGTTCAGCACCAGATATTTGTATCTTGGCTTACCGTTTTTGTAAAAGAAAGACAAGTGAATAATTTCTTTAAGACGTTCTTTCAATTTAGAATGAGGGATAGTGGTGTATAGTGTAGAAAAATCAAATGTTTTTATACTTTTTACATGAGATAAAGTATAATAAGCAAGAATTTTTGAGTATCCACATTTGGTTGATTCCAGATGTAGAATACTTTTTCTGAATAAGAATGAAGACCACTTTGACGATTGTCAAAATTTGTGTTAGAGTTACCGATAATGATTTAGTAGTATATTTTGATCAGCCTGCTATATATCTTTCCTTGTATGGATTTTTATGGAGTTTAGGAATCCAAAACAAGTAAGGAAGATCAAGATCTTTCGCTTTAAGATTGATACCAAAAGACTCGAGAACTCCCCTATGGTTGGAAAGAACTTCATCTTTGGTAAAATTAGTTCTAGTATATGTAGGGTTATTTGATATACTATCTAAACCAAGCTCCTTAATAAGACATTCAAGGTAGAATCTCTTACAAAAGAGAATAATGTTGTTGGAAGCCTTATCAGCTGGAATCACAACATATTGCCTTGATTTCTGGATCCTTGAGTACTGAAGACGGTTTAGTACTCATAGACCCTTTAAGTTTCGCAATCCTAGTTTTAAAGAAATATCTCACAAACTTTATCCAGTCCGATAAGGTATCAAGCTCAACATCTTCTAAATTAGCCCAACGGAATCCATGACAAGTCTGAAATTCTGTCCCCAAGTATAAGGTTGAGGTTCTCTATATATAGGGCCTTTTAAAAGTAAAGATATTAATTAGTGTTCTCGATTATATTGAGATCGCCATTTATTACATGTCCAGATGGTCCATAAATATAGGGAGAAGACGAGCAAGAGCAGGTAGGTGGAGTAAAATTATGAAAGTTTAAACACTGCAGTGTTTGTTTATAATTAAATATTTTGGATGCAATAGGTTTATTGTAGGAGTAGGAAACTAGAGGTGGTGAATTAGTTTTGAAATAAGCAGGAACTTTAGATTGTACTTGTTTAGTTTGAAGAATATTGTAAATGTGTATAGCATCTATGCCTTTGTTAGCATAGTGTAACTGAAGATATTGGCGTTGACCATCGTTCTCAATATCATTTTCCCGAGCAGGTTTAAATAATCTGTTAAAAGCAATATCCATGATGATAGCAGTCAGCTCATATTCTGGTGTATTAGAATCTATAGTAGTTTTAGATATGCATTCTTCTAGTAACTGTCTAAGACGGGATAGTGGTATAGAGTAGAGTTTAGTTCGGATATGGTGTAATTCGAAAGGTTTCTGTAGGAATAGTAAAAGATTAAAAAACTAACATCATGGATATTGGGTTTGTTATAACGGGGATGTTTATGACTTCTATTGTCACGTGGTGTTTTGTTAAACAAGTGTAAAACATTTACATTGTTACAACCCGGGCTTGAAAGATTTCCAACGCTTACAATTTTATCATTGCATCCATATGGCGAAGCAGTGCCTAGTTCTCTTATCCAGTAATTTTTCCGTTGTAATCGGTATGGAGTGCTTAATGTAGGACTATTTGTATGGTGGTATATTTTTTCCAAAAGTCTGACTTTCATAGATAACACAGAATGGCCCGGCTGGTTAAAATGTTGGTAAAGAAACTGATTACCATTGTTATTGATATCAAACCGATGTCCATTCATACGTGTATTTAGTCTACCTTTGGTTTCACCCACATATATGAGTCCACATAAATTGCACTCTATTCCATATACAACATTGGAAGATTTACAATTCAGATCGTCGTGACTTCGTAAAGTGTAATTTTTAGATGTAAGGTTACTGGCAAAATGCGTATTGGTTATTAAAATTTTACAGGTTTTGCAGTTTTTTGATTTACAAGTTCTAACGGTGCAGTAATTTAAATTGTCATCATTATTAAAAATATCTGAAAGTTTAATTGTTGACTTTTTTATTTGTTTGAAAGTGTCTTGTGAATCTTTATAGAAGTGACGATGATCGGAACTGGCAACATATGACGTTTTGATAATATCCTGAAGGATAATCCTAGGGGCACCAATATTAACTGCTAGTGCCCGTAGTGCTAGCAGGAGACCTTTTTATAGAGCGAGACGTCTCAGGCTCTCTAATTTTATTTTGTTTGTGCTGCATAAATATAATAATGCGACTGGATTAATGGTATCCTCGGGGAAAATTCCACCAGCAGAGACACCGACCCAGTAGTAATAATCAAAAACAAACATAGTAATCCAGGTCCGAATCACAATCCAGAAGCAAAGTAAAAACTTTGGAACTGACAAGTTAGGTTACACACTTGAACTTCCACCAGGGAAGTGAGGCCGGGTGTTCCGAGTATGACACGTGTTATAGCTCGCCAAATGTGTGAAAGACCAGCCCCGGTGAGGAGAAATGCAAGGCCGCGTCGGAATGCGGAAGCGGTTGCCAATATTCTCCAGCCTGCGGCTCCACCGCAAAATAATGAACAAATTTTACCAGCCCATGTGGATCCAGTGCCACCTTAACCACCTGTAACCATAGAAGACATAACTCAAAGAGTCACTTCAGCCGTTCTGCAAAATGTAAATTTTGCAGCAGCTCAGCATATTCAACCTGCAGTTTCAAACCAGCTTGCTGATAATTCAGGTATTATTTTGATAATGCTATTGACTTCTATTTCTAATAATAATGCAGTTCATAATAATGCTCAAATTGTGAGTATTCATGATTTAGGTTTAAACGTTGCTAATAGTATTAAACTGAAAATTTTCAGCAATTCCTATATTGACTTAGGTACTCTTATATCAAAACCATCTGATCCAAATGATTGTACCAATACTATTTCTATAAAAGATGGCAAACTGGTCATAACTCCCAAATCTCAATCAGTTAAAATCACTGACATCCAAAAATGGACTGATGCCTTTTTGATTTTTTTATCTATATATACGTCAGCTCATCCGGAATGTGTTGCCGGTAGTTTTAAGTACATGCATACGGTTAGGTTAGGAACAAGTCGAACTAATGGGGCTGGTTGATGAACAATGATATTCAGTTTCGACTGAAAAAAATCCTGATATGACATGGAATGTTGTAGGTCATGAATTGTGGCTTTTATATTTGTATAGTAGTGACATTAATATTGCACCAGCCACATCCCCTGTCCTACCAAATGAATGCTTATATTATAACTATAAGGGTATTTGTACAAAAACATCTTTCCCTTATCTGCATATTTGTATAAGATGTTCACAGAGGCATCCTCATATCAAATGTTAATCTTTTATTGGTAACAATATTGGCTCTAGGTTCGAATCAGCACAATCAAAGCAGCAATCTGTCACTGGTACTACAATTAGTAGACCCGGCACTGAAAGTCGAAAGTCGTTTTCAAGAAATTGAATACAGAGCAAATACTCCAGTTAAACATTTGGTATTAAGTGAAATGCTTAAATTGTATAACAACCCGGACGCTGATATTTTGAAAAATGGTTTTCTCCGTGGTTTTAAACTTAACTATGATGGTCCTCGCTATTCAACAGAATGTAAGAATTTTTTCTCCATGGTTTTAAACTTAACTATGATGGTCCTCGCTATTCAACAGAATGTAAGAATTTAAAATCTGCTTTACTTCTTAAGCATGAAGCTTTAAAAATTATAATAAAAGAAGTAAATCTTGGTAGAATAGCTGGTCCTTTTTATATAAACCGCTTCTTAATTTGAGAATATCTCCGATTGGTTGGTGCCAAAACATGATGGTTCTTGGAGGCTCATTCATCATTAGTCGTATCCCAAAGGTTCTAGTGTAAATGATTTTATTGATGAGAAATATTGCACTTCTTTTCAAACGGCCGTTTGTATGTTAGCTAAATTTGGTAGAGGTGCTTTGGCTGCTTTAGGTATAGATGTTAAGTCAGCTTTTAGATTACTGACTATTCATCATACCGATTTTGAATTGTTACATTAGATTTGTATCTTTTTGTTTTATTGACAAGTGTCTTTCCTTTGGTTGTTCTATAACATGTTCATTGTTTGAAAAATTTTCTACATTTCTTGAATGGTATTATAAGCAAAAGTCCAATGCTGCGACCTAGTTCATTATTTAGATGATGTTTTCTTAGTCGGCAGACCTAATAGCAATGAATGTCACAAATCTATGACTTTGTTTACAGATATCTGTAATGAATTGGTGTACCATTAGCTCACGAAAAAACTTTTGGTCATCTCAATATTAACGTTTCTTGGTTTGGAAATTGATTCAAATGAAATGTGTGTTAAAATACCACACGAAAAGTTGTCACGTTTAAAAACTTCCTCGCAAGAATTATTAGGAAAAAAGCAACCCTCAAGGAATTGCAGTCGGTTACTAGTCTTTTGAATTTTTTGTACAAGGGCTTTCCCTCCTGCAGGGCGTTTAATAGGCGTTTTAATGACGCAATGACAGGGTTGTCTAAGCCTTTTCATAGAATACGTGAAAATATTGAAATGGAAAAAGACATTAAAGTCTGGCTAATGTTTTTAGATTTGTTTAATGGTTTGATTAGTTATGATAATTCACAATGGATATCTGCCCAGGACTTGCAGTTATTTACGGACAGTGCTGGTTCTCATCACCTTGGCCGTGGTGCTATTTTAAAATCACATTGGTCTTATATGTCGTACCCTGAATGTTGGAAAAGTAAAGCAATTTTATGTGATGTTACATTTTTGAAGCTTATCCCAATTTTAATGGCCTTTTGTGTTTGGAGTAATGAGTTGTATAACAAAAAAAATCTAGCTTTAGTGGCAGTTTAAAATAAGAAAACTTCAAAGTCAAAGAGAGTAATGAAACTGGTAAGACCTTTAGTTCTTAAAAGTATGCTATATAACGCTAAGTTTAAAGCTGTGCATATAGCTGGTAAATCTTATGTAATTGCTGATGCTCTTTCTCGACAGCAGTGGTCAAGATTCCATCAATTATTTCAACAGCCAAAACTGCTACCTACTCCTGTGCCACAATTGTTCCACACGCTGAGATTAATTTTTGAATCGTCAATTGTTTAGCAAACTAAAAAGTCTTATTCTGTCGCTTTGTCAGCTTTTGATAATTTTAGGTGTTTATATGGTTATTCTATTATGTGGCCTCCATCAGTTTCACATATTTCAGATTTTATAGCTTGCCTTTCTGTTAAAGGGAATGCTTCTAGTACAATACGTTCTTATGTTTCTGCAATTGGTTATCAGTGCAGATTGTGCACGGGTGTGAATGATTTAACACAGACATTCTTTATTAAGAAAATGTTGACTGGTTTAAATCGTCTTGATAAACGGTGTGATCTAAGAATGCCTATTACGGTAGATATACTAAAGAAAATTTGACTTTCCTTTCCACATATTTGTTATTCAAATTATGAAAGTGTTTTGTTTTCTGCAATATATTCTCTTGCGTTTTTTGGATTTTTTAGAGATGGGGAATTAGTATCTAGCTCCAATAAAGAGGTTGGTCATGCACTCCAAGTCGGTAATATTAGATTTTTACAACATATGGATGCTTTGGAAGTAGTTTTACCGCTTTCAAAAACTGATCAGTTGTCTAAAGGTATTGTAATTCTTATACCTGCTACTCTATTACCTGTATGTGCTGTTACTGCTGTTAAGTCTTTTATAGATACAAGGTTTCCTGTAATTGGTAATTTTTTCTGTCATATAAGGGGTAATCCTGTTACAGGGTATCAGTTTAATTCAGTACTTAAAAAATATTTGTTATTTTTTGGTATTGATACCAAATGGTACAAATCTCACTCATTTAGAATTGGGGCTGCAACGTCTGCCTTTATTGCTGGATTACAAGAGCAAAGTATTGCAAAGCTTGGCCGTTGGAAATCCATTTAAATCTTATATCAGAATTCTTAGTTTCCATTTAATTAGTTCAATCTTTTGGAGTTTGATTTTCAGATCGTCGGACCACAGTTTTGATAGTTGGTTCATCCATCATCAGCAGAGCTCATACGGGCTAGGCAGTCTAGTACAAATAACCTTGACTTGTCAAGATACAACCTGTCAAGGAAAAATCCGGAATGAGATGGGGTGAAGTCCTATAAAAAAATAATCATTTAATTACTTTTATTGAACCTCCAAATTATTCAATTTTACACTGTGGTGGAAATGCATTGGTCAGTCTTCTATGTCTATTGAATTAATACATCGTATGTTAAAACAATTAAAACTCTTTTTTTCCCATTTTGCCGTTTACAAAAATTGTGTGGTCGTAGATTTTGCCTAGGTTATGTTGGAGAAGTGAAATTATTCATGCAGCTGTTAACACAATTAGATATAAAATTAATAGAATTATGTCAAAATATGTTATTTAAAATGGAGGTTTATATATTAGATACTCAGAACTAGTTGAGAAAAATGAAAGTCTTTTTGACAAGGATGGTGTACATTTATCATCATTTGGTAATGATCTGTTATTATATAGAATTCAACAGGCATTATATTTATTTACTCATTCAGAATCCATTGTTCCCCCCCCTGACGGCGAATCTGGGCCATGGCAATATTTATAATTTACATTTATTTACTTTATTTATTTAGTTTGAATTTTTCAAACATTTTGATTTTCATATATTTGATTTATTTGTGTTTGTCTGGTGGCGTTTAAAATTAGTCATGTGGCATAATTTTGCGCTACCAGTCCATTTATTTAAAATAAATTGGAAAATCATACATTTTATGCTGTACAACTGATACCAGGGTACAACATACTTTATTTTCTAAGGATGCCCATCACAGACTCATTTGGAATCTTGGCTCTTTCATTTTCGCCGTGGCCAGAAGTTACGCCAATAAATAAAAATAAATATGTGATTGTTTTTTGTTGTATTTTAAGCCAATATATATACTCCTTATTTCTCCCCATTTCAGTAGACTGCCTCGATATAAGTAAAATTTTTTGAATGGGGCTAAGCACGCCATTCTCTGATTTTATCATTGAGCACTTATCTTTGATAAAACAGATGGGATGGTTTGGAGCCATTGAATAGTACTATTACGACGCCACTGGAAATTCCTGATTCAGTTGCGGATTTTATGATCAGTGGACCCTTAAACTATTCTACTTCTCATGTCTTGTTTGTAGGTTTTATCATTTGCGCAATCTCAACGACAATACGATTTTATAATTTACTGCGACGCATTCTTTGTTTGCATGTGAGACAGTTACGGGTACGTATAGGTATCCGTATAGCAACAATCATGCGAATTTCACAAACAACTGCAGACCGGAGAAATATGCCCCTTCGATCATAATATTTCAATATTTATATTTTTATTTGTTCCTGCCACCTAGCGATCTTGTTGCAAAGATATTAACCTGTATAATACACCCAGCCTCACTTTCCAGATGAAAGTGTTCACATATTTTACTTTGTATTAGGGATGGTAATTAGGACATGTACCCGCTATTTTTGTGTTTATTAATAACATCTTAGATATTATCATCAATAAAATAAAAAAGTAGAACTGTAGGCCAACAACATTGACCTGTCCGCTTGACTTTTAATTTTAATTTTTATCATGGAACATAATTTATTTGTAGAAGGAAAAATATGTTTTTATTTCGTCTAGATTATGTACGTCTACATACATTGTTTACTGTCTCCTACCACAGCCTTTGGATAGTTGTTTATGCATATTCCCGAAGCCTTCGTCACACTGTCACGTAATTGACAACAAATGGCCATACAAAAAGAAGTTTCACAACTTCGAGCGAAAATATCACAGAACTTGGCCAACAGCTATTTAGCAGTCTGCGGCCTATTGACTGTGGTGTAGCACGTGATGGGAATCTTAAGCGTACCACGCTTAACTTGGGACGACTTTTTTCAATTTTTAATGTTTTTAATTAATACTTGTTTTCAAGTCTTTGTTATACTCGGCCGGGTTCCGAGCCTCGATCTCCCGTAAACTGAGCAAGCGAACTACCTACTGGGCTATCGTAGTGGTCGTAAATGGTTATTCTAAATGGTACTGTACTTTTATTTTCTTGCTATTAAATTATTGCAATCATTATTACAGACAGGAACACCAAGTGAATATTTGAAAATAGCATTGGAACCCGATGCCGCCTAATTATTTTGTAAATATCTACCAACAAAGAATCTTAAATCTGGTGGTTTCAGCGTGTTTAAACCAGGACTTAAATATCTTGTAATATATGCCGGAGGTTGGTTAATAAATATGATTACTTATCGAAAGGGCGATAACTCGTTTACTTTAAACGAAGTAGGTTTATAGTTGCTTTTTTAGATTCATTTTGTGTTATGTGGTGTTTTGTTCTGTTGAATTATTTTCTGAATTTAAACCATTTTGTGCATTTTGTTCAGATAATGTGTTTCTGAATTTTGTTAAGGAATATCTTAATCTATTTTGTTATTACAGACGATAATAAATTTATAATAGTTAATATGAAATCTGTGTTAGTATAAACGTTAACTTTTGTTGATTAGATGGGGATATTAATTAAATACCAATGATAATAGAGAATGATACATTTTATTGGTTGAGAACAAATTTAACAATTAACTAGGTCCAGAAAGTCCTTTATTGATGGAATAAAAAACATCGAAAATTAAATGCTTGATGGAACAGGATAATAGCCACATGTGAACAAATCATATATTAGATATTATTTTCGTTATCTTAGTTCCTTTCTGAAGACCTTCTCATGTCTTAGATACTGTGCATCAGCTTCAATCGTGATCTTTTTTAATAATTTGTTTGAATGGGTTGTAGACTATAATAATTATACATACAGGATTACATGTTAGGTAACTGTAAAACAAATTTATATTTAATTTTTAGTATACTTTTCACATTCAAGGAAAATATACACAATACGCCTTTGATATGTTTTATTGGGTCTATGTTTCACTCACTCTGAGGTTTTAAATAGAATATATTAAATAATTGCAAGTTGCGCGTGAAATTATGTTTTTAAAAAAGATGGTTTGACCAAGCTAAGAGGTGATAATGTGATAGTTGCGTCAATTATGATTACATTTTTAACTGAAATGAGACCACACAGATGAGATATTTAGGTAAGGTCATTACATGTCTTTTCAGACAAGACTGATTCACATCAATATGTTATTGGATATAAATAATAACAATATATCTTTATTTTAATGTCAGATGCTTGATGGATATGTTATAATGTATAATTTTATGTAATTAATAAACAAATAAAAGCATATAAGCTTGTATTACATTTTTATCTCCGTAATTAGGTTGTAAAAAGTGTTTAGTTGGCTATTGTCCTTTACAAAATAATAATTGAATCCTGGACACCATAAATTCCCTTTAACTAATCCAGTTTTCGTCAAAAGTAGGGATTTTATAATAAGTTTTTCTGAAGTAAATCCAACCTCTTTGCAGCACTTAAAGTCTTGACTTTACATTTTGGATTGCTATTTGAATCGGTATGTTTTTGTTTGATTACGAGCGAACCAGAAAAACAAGACACGAAAAGACGAGACCGTATTTGCAACACTACATGAAAACCAAACAACAGAAATCGCAAATGTCGTGAAGTTTAGTGGTGTGGTTAAAGTATTTTAGAAGGATCCAAAACTGTCACATTTATGTTAAAGCCAGTGGTCGAATACAACATTTAGGAAAGCGTGTATCTGTTATATATAAGTAATTGAAACACAAAATACATATAAATGCATAGAGATTTATATAGTTAGTAAAATTATACTTTCTTTTTTACTTGAAAAAATACTATTTGTTAAATAAGACCAGACCAAGCATAAAATTGATCGACAAAAAATTAAGGGCATATCTATGCGATAGCTCGAACAAGAAAAAGTATTGTGTATCGACCAATGATTAAATGGGCACGTTATAGTCATATTTCCAACAGGACCAAGCCCGGTGGATTGTCCAATTTTATAGTTCCATATACACTAACTATTGCCCACATTATGAAATGCGCCAAAAACGCAAAATAATAAAAATGGAACAAAGTTAAATGATCAACGAATGTGTAGCAATTCAATAGAAAAATGTAGTCACTGAAATAAGATGTCAAAATTGAATATGTAGCTTAGTAGAGATTAATATAATCACAACGGAAACAAAGAAAGCCGAAGCTAACAGTGGTTTTCCAGTTTTTAGACCGAAGCTTACCGTGGTCTGTGTCTCCAAAACTGCCAAAACTGCCTTTTTTGTACTTTAAATTAGACATTGATTGGTATTGTTGTTCTTTATTAACTAATGATTTTTTTATCGATTGCTTAATGGATCGAATGAGTTAAAATCCATTCTGTATTAAAAATACTAAAACATTTAGAAATGGGACAAAATCTTCTTTTTGGGGGTGTATTTAAAGATTATATCTTTTGCGTGTTACGCCCTTTTTCCTACTTCAAAAACACGTTTCAAAGTATCATTTGGCGTAGAAGAGAAGTGTCATTGACGTTCTGGAACATAAAGTTTGATCTCAGTCAGTCAAAAAAATATTTTAGCCGAATGCCAATACTTTTTGTGTCCAAAATGTATAAAGAGAGATAACTGTCTTTTGCAAATTTATAGCGTCAAAATTAAATCAGTTTTGTCCAGTGGTATATCCCCTGTAGAAAAAACTTTTGATAAAACATGTGAACATTTGTTAAAGATGACAAACTCTTGTCTACATAAAAACTACATTAATTGGGACCTCTAAACTATATTGTTGGACCTGTATCTGTTTGTGGAGTTGAATGAGTTGACAAAACACTTTTCTATGTTACGAAAGCGAATGCGTGAATGCCTTTGGTTTTCCATGGAATCGCACCAGCTAAGTAAACACACTAAATGTTGTTCCCAAAGCAAATGCGCTGCTCTTCCAGTGGATTCGCCACAACTAAACAGAAACTTTTAATATTGCTACCTTTGCGAATGATTTGCTGTTCCCGTAGAATGACCACAGCGAAAATGAAACACTTAACGTTGTTATCAATGTTAATGCGTAACTGCGATTAGCAAAACGTCCATGAAATAAAATAAATAAGGCCTGATACGTCCAATGTCAATATCGGGATGATTTGGGTAGGTTATTGTTTCATTATTTGTATCGGGTTAATTTGGGTAGGTTATTGTTTCATTATTTGTATCGGGATAATTTGGGTAGGTTATTGTTTCATTATTTGTATCGGGATAATTTGGGTAGGTTATTGTTTCATTATTTGTATCGGGATAATTTGGGTAGGTTATTGTTTCATTATTTGTATCGGGATAATTTGGATAGGTTATTGTTTCATTATTTGTATCGAGATAATTTGGGTAGGTTATTGTTTCATTATTTGTATCGAGATAATTTGGGTAGGTTATTGTTTCATTATTTGTATCGAGATAATTTGGATAGGTTATTGTTTCATTATTTGTATCGGGATAATTTGGGTAGGTTATTGTTTCATTATTTGTATCGAGATAATTTGGGTAGGTTATTGTTTCATTATTTGTATCGAGATAATTTGGGTAGGTTATTGTTTCATTATTTGTATCGAGATAATTTGGGTAGGTTATTGTTTCATTATTTGTATCGAGATAATTTGGGTAGGTTATTGTTTCATTATTTGTATCGAGATAATTTGGATAGGTTATTGTTTCAT
This sequence comes from Anadara kagoshimensis, assembly GCA_021292105.1. Lineage (NCBI taxonomy): Eukaryota > Metazoa > Mollusca > Bivalvia > Arcoida > Arcidae > Anadara > Anadara kagoshimensis. Next base: position 30,848,409 of record CM037873.1, on the reverse strand, counting down.
TATTTGTATCGAGATAATTTGGGTAGGTTATTGTTTCATTATTTGTATCGAGATAATTTGGGTAGGTTATTGTTTCATTATTTGTATCGAGATAATTTGGGTAGGTTATTGTTTCATTATTTGTATCGAGATAATTTGGGTAGGTTATTGTTTCATTATTTGTATCGAGATAATTTGGGTAGGTTATTGTTTCATTATTTGTATCGAGATAATTTGGGTAGGTTATTGTTTCATTATTTGTATCGAGATAATTTGGGTAGGTTATTGTTTCATTATTTGTATAAAGAATACTAGTTTCTTTACTAGTATAATGCATCTATTTTTAAATGAAGATATTGATTTTAAAATTCAAGTCATATGAATAAATAATTAAATAAATAAGCAAGCAGAATAATACTTATATGTAGTGTCCACGTATATGTATATGAATCAAATAGTTTGATAAAATCAATTCAATTAATGGGAGAGTACAGGAACATCCAGGCGTCAAAACGTCCATGATATAAATTACGACCTGAAAAATTATGTTGAATGTTTGGATCCATGAAGTTTCCTTGCACGGTGGTATTGTTTCACAATTTGTACAGCGTAACCTATCTAAGTTAAAATTAAAAATTTATATCAGAAAAAAATAAAGAAATAAAAGTCAGTAAATAAATAAATAAATAAATGAAGTTAGTAAAAAAAATCAGTAAATAAATAAAAATAAATAAAGTTATTATAATGCAGTAAAATTAGACATTATAATTCGCACTCATTCAAACCTGTCTATAACGGCCACCAAAAGGAACATTTAAATTGGCCTTTATTGACAGGTGACACTTATATACAGGTTCAAATAACCTAAACAAGAGCGATAGGGATCAAACTTTACTGCCGTTTAAAAATAGGCACCTCCTTATATTGAGGTGGCCTTTAAGACAGGTTCGACTGTATATATATCTCTGTGTATGTTATATTCGTTATAAACATAAACTATTTCAAGGGTTTCCTTAGAAAATAGAAAACAGGACATATAATGATATTATATTTGTTAAAATTCACATCTAATTAATTGATTTTTCAAAATTAATTTATATTATCATTAAGTAGTTTGGCACATCATATTATATATCCCTTGTATAGATGACCTTATATTTAAGGTAAACTTAATGTTGAGTCAGGAATTTAAAATAATTTTTTTTCAGAAATTTGATTTAAATTGACATCAAATACACTTGCTATTCAAAACAAATGTATATTATCATCAAATAGTCGGACACTTTATTTTACGAGTACAATCCCTTGTATTGATGATGTGATATTTCACGTAAACCAAAAGTAGAGTTCAATTTTTTTTCTAATTCCGGGTAGAATGCTCTAAAAATAGTCTAAAGGGCACCTTGTAGCAAACAGTAAAGAAGAAACGGAAACTACTCATATTTTTACAGGTAACTTATAATCTTTGTAAGATTAAATAATAAGGTAGTTGTTTTAGTTTGAATTACATCAATTTGTATTTACACTGTATTTGGAATTTAAAATTCGTATAAAATCATTTAAAAAACGAATCGAGTTGAATATAATTGAGCAGCCATTTTTTTCTGGATCAAATGCAGCTTATTCCTATGACATTACAAAAACACTGGTAGTGATAAATGGAAAGGAATTTTGTGCTAGAGATTTAAAATCCAGACAAACTTTATTAATTCATCCGTATTAAGGCGGTCAGCTCATGATTGCTGGAAGAATCCCGAACGCAAGGACCACAATCTTCTGCAAGCCAACTGACACACTCATACCAGGATCTGTCCCTGGTGGGATTCGAAACTAGGCGACGAGAACCATTGTGATCCATTTAAGGGCGTTTTAGACAACTTGGTCAACGAGGCCCTGCTAGTTAAGAAATACTTTCTACCGAAAAAACTCTCAAAATAAACACAACATATTAGGGTCACTTATTATCGAACTCGTGATTTTGACAATGCTATGAATTAAATTTGAGGTAGAATATAGTAAAAACTTGAGGCCATCGAAAGATTGCATAAGATATAAGGTGAGAATGTATATAAAGGTGTTTGTCTATCCTAAACACAGCTAAAACTGTAAATATCTTTGATTTGTTTTGAGACGTAAATCAAGTCGGTCTTACATATACACAAAAAGTAGTCGAATGAACGACATTAAGAAAAAGGATTTTGTACCAAAGAGTTTCCATTGTATATTTTGAACTTTTAGAAGTAGATTTTTGTGCTCTAAGTTATGCAAAACAAACATACCAATCCATTTCAAAAGAACAATCACAAGGAAAACTTAGGTTTAGCAAGTGAACTTTCATCAGGAAAGTCATTCCGGGTGATCAGGAAGGGTAAGCACCTCCTGTTTAGCCAGCTACATCCACCACATGTGTAATATAGTTTGGGAATTACAATTAGAGACAGTATGTTGAAAATTATCAGAAATAATATTCGGTCCAATGCATTTCGATTCTTTAAGTCATTTTACTAGATTCATTTCAACCACAATCTGAATAAAAAGAGTTAGAAGTCGGCATTTCAACACACACACACACACACACACACACACACACACACACACACATATATATATATATATAATATATATATGTAGCAAATATACAATTAAATAAACAATCTTTATCAATCTGAAGTCGTTAAAGTACCTGTAAGATATAAAGCTTAGATAACCCTTTAACAGTTCAAGGTTGAAATAACTATCACGGGAAACAATCACGTGTTTCATGTTGATCACAAAATTTGCTAATTTTACACCTGGAGTTTAGGCATCTACTAGTTATTGATTATTACAGAAAATTACTTCGCCCAAGTACATGTCAGTAGTTACGGTAGTTACTGTAATTTGTCTATTTTTTTCAAATTACGTTTGATAACACTTTTAATTAGTTTGTCGGTTAAACGTATATGATCTTTATTTTATCTTTATCTTTATCTTTAATCCAATATCATATTAGAATATTCAGTTATTTTGACGATGTCTTTTTATACAGCCAGTATGTGCATGCATATTTACGGAAATTCAGCTGGGTTTTGTTGACTAATTCTCCGTTATGATGCACTTTGAAAACATATATGATCAACTCGAAACACGCCGTCTCAGAAGAAAGGCACTGCAAAACATCGAACATGTAGCCCTTCTATAGGGCATTCGTATTCAACGCAGAATGTACATCGACTTTCTCCAAATGTGAGTTTGTCTGATGACACAAAAATGAAGATTTTATCATTGTCATAAATAGGATGTAATGACACTACTCGTATATCAAGATATATCAAAAACAAACATACTTATCCATGAGGCCGGGTGATCCGGAAGGTTAAGCATCTCCTGTTTAGCTAGCTAATATTATTTGTATTGACGTAACGATCATTTTGACACATAGATGAAGATCATGGATTCAAAAGTCAAGGTCAGAGATATGGAAGAATACTAACAAATGGTAATAGCGAAGTCAACGGCGAAAGCGTCTTAACTGTTATTTGAAATTTTTTCGTTGTAACTTGAAAGGTGGTTTTGCAAACTTCTTTAACGTTTGAAATCTGAAAAAGCCTGAAACACTAAGGTACTGAAAACAACATTTTATTCGCTTGCGATAAACATTAACATGATTTGTGAGGTCAAAAGAATCGCGAAAGTTAATCGTCGATAATTTGATTCCGAAAATGGTTTTATTTATACCAAATGTACAGATTAAATTCATATCGCGTAAGTTAGTAGTCCCGAAATGATTTTGTTTGGTAAGACAATCGCGAAAGTTAATATCCGCGAATAAAAGTTTGTTTACAGTTTACTCACACATATACTAGTAAAGTATTTTTTGAGCTAAATTCTAAATTCAAATATATTTTGGTCCTTTTTATATTTTTTAACCACATGGATAAAATAAAATTGTCTCAAAATTTTTGTTCACGCAACTCTGATGAGTAATGGTAATCCGAAACGGCTGTTTTGCGGTGTAAAATTAAAACTTTTATAACATGTAATTCAAAGGGTGATCTAACATTACTTATAATGCGTTCATTTTTTCAAAATAGTTCTTTTGGACCTGAAAAGCCTCACACAAGTTAATATTTTCTCTAGTCATTCTAAATAAAATAACATACCACATACTGACAAAATTAACAATTATGTAGTAATTACGTCATCGTGCAATGCCTATTTAAACTGTAGCTATAGAAAATGTCACAATAACATCGATATTCGAAATAGATTTTACTTTTATCAGCGCATAAACGTGGTCAATTCCCAAACTTTGTGAAAGTGTGATCATTTTACGTAAATTGACAAATATAGACAAATAACGGTAACTGCTGACATGTACATAGGCGAAATAATTTTCTGTTGTAATTAATATCTAGTGGATGTACTGAGTGTTTTTAGACAGTCATTTTTGAAATTTGCAAATCAATTATGAACAATTTCGGTGGCATGTCGTTCAAGTTATAAGTTAAAACCGATACAAAAATAGTATAGTTACAGACATTTAAACTATACGATACCTTTACATTATTACCTATGGCTCACGTCCATTAAGCATTGTTTAGTAATTATTTATGAGTTGCCACATGTTTGTATATACGTTTAACTTATTTGAATTGTCCATGTAAAGCAATATTTTAGATCGTATTGACTGGATAGCTAAATTCAACATGAAATATGATAGCCCAAAGCTATGGCAAGGCTACGAGGTATGAGGAATCTGAAACAACTGTAGCTTTTATCATAAAAACAAACACACCACAGTTCAATATCAAAAGTCAAAAACAAACATACCAATCCACATCCAAATCACAACCCGAAAGTAAAAAACAAACACACCAATCCATGTCCAAATTACAATCCAAAAGTAAAAAACAAAGAAATTATTCAATGTCCAAATCAAATTCCAATAAAAAGTAAATCATTTGAAACTAACAAATGAAGTTAAACATGTGAACTTCCACCAGGAAAGTGAGACCGGTTGCTTAAATAATGAAACCACATACCCAAACGTAGCACAATCAATATTAACTTTCAAATTCTACTTCTTAATTGCCGTTGACATTTCATTAATCTCTATATTGAATATAGATTGTTTAGAAGTAATGTGAAATATCTGTACTTGTATTTTAAATCGTTGCAGGTTGTTGTAGACACCAGTTACACCAATGGCCTCTAAAGGTAGTTACAGAAAGCAAACAAGTCCTAAGGGGGATTATTTAGTCGTTGCTGCTATAGATTTTGGAACGACATTTTCTGGATATGCTTTTTCCTTCCGGCATGATTATGAAAAAGACCCACTTAAGATTTCAGCAAACACGTGGACAGCTGGATTAGGAACTCTCCAGTCACTGAAAACATCAACTTGTGTACTTTTCAAACCTAACGGAGAATTCCACTCATTTGGTTTTGAAGCGGAAGAAAAATATTCAAATTTGGCGGAAGATGAAGAGCATCATAATTGGTACTACTTTCGGCGATTTAAGATGAAACTGTACAAAACAGAGGTTTGTTATATTTATACATATGAATACTAAATTGCGCTTGTAGTTTATTTAAGTTTATGAATGAATGAATGAATGTGTGTGTGTGTGTGTGTGTGTGTGTGTGTGTGTGTGTGTGTGTATCCCTTTTCACATTTTCACTGACCCACTTCATTTAACCCTCACACTCCAATAAGAACTTGTTTCACCTGGAATAGCAACAATGTCAACGAAACAATTATAGTTAGTACTTAGATATGTAAGATACCTGTTTGATACCCGTTTCTGTTGCTTTTGTGTATTTGTTTCAGAATTATTATGCTATGGCAGAGCTTGTTCCAACGACGAGAACTCTATACTACGAAGCAAGCTGTTAACAAAAAAAATTGTGTGCACTATAAAAAAAATACCAATACATGTCCAAACCAAAATCCCAAAGCAAACTACATGTAAAAATTTTAGGTATTACCTGTTGGAAGTTTGCGTGTGTTACTAAATTTGCCAATTTCAAGTTTTTACTTTGCTTTGGGAATGTGATTTGGACATGGATTAGAATGTTTGGTTTTTATTTTTTGCAATTAATAATATGCAATTTGAAAATTGGAGCTACTGGGCACATATTGGGGAAACTATGGAACTCTAATTATTCAAAATCATCTGGGGCCACAAACATACCAATATGATGTATCCGTAGGATCATTTGGGTCCAACATAGCGAATCTGAAGAGTGAATCTTAATATATTTAAATCCTCTCTAAAGAACATACAATAAGTAGAGCTTAGATTATTTCGTTGCTGCGTCCTTAGATAAACTAGTATTAGAATACATTAAACTACTGTAAAAGATACGGGATATGGTGAGCGATAAGACCAGTGGACCTCTTGATCTTGTTGACATATGTTCTTCTTTTTTCATCAAATTAATAATCATTTACTTAGCATTCTTAACCTAGAAAAAAGTGGCGAATTGAAATGCATCATTTATTTGATAAAAACTGAAGTAGTGAAAATATCATAAGAATTGCATTTATTATAAAACATGTGTTTCTTAAACACGTTCATTGAAGCATTAATATCTTTAATAAAATTGATAAATATATAGATCTGTTAATAAAGATAAGTGAAAATATTTTTTCAGAATTTGAAGCGCAATTTTTTACTTGAAGATGACAAGGGAAAATCGATGCCAGCTATGAAGGTATTTTCATGCTCTCTTAAATATCTGAAAGATCACATGAAGCAAAAGTATGAAAATATGATAGGTAGTGTCAACGATACCGATATCCTATGGGTCTTAACCGTTCCAGCAATATGGGATGACAGCGCAAAACAGTTTATGACGGAGGCAGCTGAGCAAGTAAGATATGTTTTACTTACTTTGCCAGTTTCAAAGTTTGTTTTAATATACTTTGCTTTGGGCATAGATATAGGATATAGATTGATGTTTTTTATTGCAAACTGCATTTTGTTTTTAAAAATTATCATTAGTATTTCAGTTAAATTCGCAGTATTGGTTGAGTGAATGGCGTTTTACGTCCCAGTCAAGAATATTTCACATATATCGATCCGTCACTGCTATAGGTAAAGTTCATAGTTTTTTTTTAGCAGTACGCTCAGGTCATTATTCACATGGGAATTTTTAGCGTAATACACCAACCATGCCACGGGACATCGGGTTTCAATGTCTCTCTCGGAGAACTTGGCGAAAATCACTACCTATTTTCAAGTGTTTGTCAGACTCGGACATATTTCGAACCCAAGCTCCCAGATACGGAGCGCGTACTTTTAATTTCTTCCTATTTATTTATTGCAACATTATTTCAGGCAGGAATACCAAGTGAATATTTGAAAATAGCATTGGAACCCGAAGCCGCTTCATTGTATTGTAAATATCTACCAACAGAGAAAATGGAATCTGGTGGATTCAGTGTGTTTAAACCAGGCCGTAAATATCTTGTGTTAGATGCTGGAGGTAGGTATTGTTTATTATGTAGCAAAAATGAATACTTAACGAAAGGGTAGAAAACTTGACAATTTTAACTTATGTGTTTATTGTAGTTTCTTTTTGTGGATTTATTTTCTTTTCTGGACATTATACTTAAATTAGTTAGCTGTTACTATACACAAATGCATAAGAGCGAAATACATATTTTTCCAAATTCTAACCTATCATATAGCTTTTATGTTACATTGTTCTGGTTATGTCAAATGTAATCTCAAGACTTTAAATTTGTTACAGGTGGTACAATTGACATAACTGTTCATCAAGTTCAGTCTGACGGATCACTCAGAGAGCTACACAAAGCAAATGGAGGAGAATGGGGAGGTGTGAAGGTTGATATGTGTTTCTTAAGTGTGTTAGGAGATATTGTTGGGAACGAGGTAATGCAGAAGTTTGAAGAGAAGCATAAAATCGACATCCTTGACTTACTTCGCGAATTTGAAGTTAAAAAGAGAACCATCAAAACCAATATGGTCGACAAGGTCACCTTTAAGGTTCCAATTATGCTGAATGAAACATACAAAAGAACGAAAGGAAAAGAAATTAGAGACGAGCTCCAGTCAAAAAGAAAATACAAAGACAAGCTTACATGGGTTGGTGACAAAATCAGAATGTCCCCAGATCTTGCTGAAAGTTTATTTAAGGAATGTTCTGAGAAGATAACAAACCATTTGAAAAGCCTGATGAAGCACCCTTCAGTGAAAGACATCTCCGCCATCATTATGGTAGGTGGATTTTCAGAATGCCCAATAGTTAAAGAAGCTGTTCAAAAAAGCTTTCCAAAGGTGATTGTACCAAATGAAGCAGGATTATCAGTACTGAAGGGAGCAGTCATATTTGGCCATGAACCGACAACAATTAAATCAAGAATAATGCAACATACATATGGCGTAGCAGTTTCAATACCATTCAAAGAGGGTGTTCACGATCCAGATAAAAGATATGACAGAAGTAAAGGAGCATTGTGCAACAACATATTTAAAGTATACGTCACAGAAGGTCAAACGGTGGATATAGATAACAAAGAGACTGGATATATCAAAGTCCGTAAGCCTAATCAAAAATATATGACATTTAGCTTTTATGCCACAGAGTCCCGAAGTCCAAAGTATATAACTGATAATGGATGCCACCTGATCGGAGAGTTAAAAATAGATATGCTGGATATTTCCAAAGGGTTAGATAGGGGTGCAGATGTGACAATGTCATTCGGAGGAACAAAGCTGGAAGTAGAAGCCACAGATGGAGATACAGGATTGTCCACAAAAGCAAAATTTAACTTTTTACAATAAATTTCGATTAAAGGTGTTATTATTGAATTCCCGGTTGAAGATGCCATTAACAACTTAATGACACATTATGTAAAATAATTCTATGTTTTGTTTCATTCAAATTTTGATAACAATAGATGTGCCTATAAAGTTCGCCCATGACATCGGCATTGATGCCAGTTAGTAAAACATTGTTCTAAGATATTAAAAGTACTACACGGCAGGCCAGTTTCAGAGTGTTTGCTCTTTATGCGGTGAACTCCCGATACAAGTTAGATATTCTTGACTGTGGCGTAACACCCTATCTCATCAATCAATTAGTCAGTCACCAATCAATGTGTTTAAATATAAAATGTTTTTATATCCACTGTTTCATTGTAATGATAACTCAAAAAAGATGTTTCATTTTACGGACAAATAGAATTTTATTCATGTTTTGGAACATTTGCTTTGTTTACTTTTTTGAAAACTTATTTGCAAACTTTTTTAAAAAGTCCGGACAGAGTTGTTCTTTATTAAACCAAAATCACTCCGGTTATCTCGAACTCGGATATCTCGAATTATCGGATATGTCGAACAATATTTTCGTCCCCTTGAATGAAAATCCTAGGAAAATAACACTCGTTAACTCGAACAAAAAATTTAGGAAAATTAAATTTGTTAACTCGAACAGGAAATTTTGGAAAATCAAATTTGTCAACGCCTACAGATGTTTTGGTAGAAAAAACACATTCCGACATAAATAAAATATTTGACTGTCGTCCTCGTGTTGTTTCTAAAATTACAACATTACACAAACCTCCCAATTTCCTTAAGCCCTTAATTATTATTAAACCATCAAGGAAATTAGCAGGTGTTATAATTACTGGCAAGCTGAACATGGCTACCGAAAGCGTGTAATGTGAACATTACTCAATACAACCGGAAGCTATATACTATATTCACAATTATAAATACAAATAATAAATAATGCAGTTTTATATATCATATTTAAATACATACGATATATGAGAAAACGGCAATATGCGGTAGGCGTGTACGAGTTACTTCCCTTTTGTTGCCGTTATTAACATCGGTTATGTCGAACTCCGAATAAGTGGAACTTTTTGCATTTCCCCGTCGAGTTCGAGATAACGAGAGTCAACTTTATAGGATATTGTTATAAATCGGAAACTGTTGCATAGCTATAAACGTTATTTATGGGGGCTAACAAACTTTCGGATGGTACCTGTATAATTAGTTTTCCATTCCAAAGCATCTCATGTGTTAGCCGGAGATTATATTCTACTTTGAACTGCGATTTGAACATGGAGCGGTTTGTCTGTTTTTTGATATATAAAGAAGTATTAATGAACAATGTTGGTTTCATTCTGGAAAATTAAGATCTTTTGCTACTTTGTATCACAATGTTGTAAAATATATTTTTGTGAGATAAATCATTTAAAATTCTTTTGAGATGTAGAACATTTCAATTTGGATCAAATACGTTTTTGATTTTAATTTTTTCTTCATATAGTAAAAAGAGTAATGGATTCTATTTATTTGTTATTCAGTTTATATTATAGCATGTAAATATACTATAATTCTATATACAATATGTCGTTGATGATCAGTTAAATCCACGCATTTTTGTACTTGCTTGTTTATTGTACTACGCTTTGTTTGTAAATCTCCTAACAAACAAATAATTTGTAACTTTTGTGCTATTTGATGTCAATGAATTATATTGTTTCAATGTTAGAGTATGATATACGGAAATAAAAATTGATCAAAATCTAACTTTTGTAGTCATTTAAGGTGTATATCGGAGGTTATTTTAAAATTATTCATTTAATTGTTATATTTTCCCGGCCTGCTGATTGCTTTGTCATAAATATATGTTATTCAGATGTAGTTTTATGTCGTTTTAAGTATATTTAAATAGCTCAACCTATTATTAGTGCTACTTCTGCACCTCTTATCAAAGACAAACATATTTATCTATGTCCGAATCACAATCTAGAAGCAAAGTAAAAAATTTGGAACTGACATGTTAGGTTAGACACGTGAACTTCCACCACGAAAGTGAGGCCGGGTGCTCCGGAAGGGTAAGCACCTCCTGTTTTGCTAGCTACACCTGCCACGTGTGTAATCATTGTAACTAAAAAATCCTGGTATGTATAAGGAAAAGTAACGCAAATACAAAATATATTTATACAATTTTATCGACATACTCTATTTATTTTAAGCAGTGTAGAGTGTGTTTTAATATATTCGTCGTTTAAAACCGTGCGAGACGTTACAAAAATAGTTGCATATCAGCACTTAAAATTCGAAATAAAAAAGTTGGGATAGTTTGGGCCATCGAAAAGTACTATTATGAAGACACTGGGAATTTCCTGATTCAGTCGGGTACTTTATAATCAGTGGACCCTATATGCTTTTTTTTTTACTTTTCTTCTCTTTTATGTTGTTTTTATCATTCACGCAATAACAACGACAGTACATTTTTTATAATTTAATTCAACTGTGACGTAATTTTTTGCAATAGAAAGTTTGCCTGTAAGATGTTTACCGATAAGGATACGTACTCGTATCGGCATAGCAACAATCTGTCGAATTTTCACGTTATTTTAACAAACAACTGCAGACCGGATAAATATGCTCTCTTATTTATATCATAATATCTCAATATTTGTGTTTGAATTTGTCCATGCAACCTAGCGATCTTGTTGCAAAGAAATCGACCTGTATAATGCATATTTCCTTTGCAGTTATAGTGTTTTCTTCCGACCGACTCTTATCTTTTAGTTATTATGCATTTCAGTATAGTTTAATGTTTCGTTATAACACTCTGTAATACTCAACAATAATTTTATAGAAGGAATAATACGTTTGCCATTAAACAAAATTACTGAAAATTAGTCTACATCGCCATTATATTAAGTTGCCTTAAAACGCAAAAACTATAAGATATTTCTTGATATCGTTAAGGACAAAAAATCACATAGGCTACATTTAAGGAAACAAATTACTTCGAAATAATAAAATCCGTTGGCTGATCTTTTAAAATAAGAATTGACACTGTTAACTACAATTACCTATCATCGGATTTGTACAACAAATCAAGCTGTTACACACAAAAAATGACTCGGGAATATTGCAAGCCCCTGTTTATTAAGGTCCACAAAATTTTATTGCCGTCATCGTAATATTGTTTATAAGTATAATGTATCTGCGTGACGTAAAATTATCTTGGTATGTTTGACTTCCCATAGTTCCAAGTTCCTTTCATTCTCAATTTTGATTCCATACGTTGCTGGTAAAACTACCTAGATAGAATGTTTACCCTTCCGGAGCACCCAGCCTCACTTTCCAGATAAAAGTGTTCACGTGTTATACTGAGTTTATATCATTTACTTTGTATTAGTGATGGTAATTAGGACATGTATCCGCTATGTTTCTGTTTGATTTATAACATCTTCCACAGCCGTTGGATAGTTGTTTATGCATATTCCTGAAGCCCTCGTCACACTGCCACGAAATTAACAGATGGTTATACGAAAAAGAAATTTATAATTTCGCGCGAAAATACCTCTGAAATTGGTCAACAGCTACTTAGCATTCTGTGGTCTATTGACTGTGAGGTACCACGTGATGGGAGTATTAAGCGTACCACGCTTAACTTGGGAAGGGACGTCAATTTTAAAGTCTCTCTCGAAGAATTTCTCTCGGATTTTCATTTTTTAAATTTCTTAATAATTTTAATTAATACCTGTTTTCAAGTCTTTAATAGATTCGGTCAGGTTTCTAGCCCCGATCTCCCACATACGAAGCATGAGTATTATCTACTGGGCTATCGTAGTGGTAGTAAATGGTTATTTTATATGGTGCTTTTCTTTTATTTTCATGCTATTAAATTATTGCAACATTATTACAGACAGGAATACTAAGTGAATATTTTAAAATTGCATTGGAACTCGATGTCGCTTAATTATTTTGTAAATATCTACGAACAAAAAACCTTAAATCTTTGAATCTGGTGGATCAGCGTGTTTAAACCAGGCCGTAAATATCTTGTTATAAATGCTTGAGGTTGGTTAATAAAAATTATTACTTATCGAAAGGGTGATAACTCGTTTACTTTAAACTAAGTAGGTTTTTAGTGTCTTTTTCTAGACTCATTTTGTGTGGTGTTTTGTTCTGTTGAATTATTTTCTGAATTTAGACCTTTCTATACCTTCTCATACCTTAGGTATTGTGTATCAGCTTCAATCCTAATCTTTTTTTATAATTTGTTTTAATGGATTGTAGGCTATAATAATTATACAGAATTACATGTTAGTTGACATTTATTTAAATTTATATTAAATTTTAAGTATAGTTTTGACATTCAAGGAAAATATACACTATACGCTTTTGATATGTTTTATTGGGTCTATGATTCACTCACTTTGAGGTTTTAAATAGGATATATTAAACAATTGCAAGTTGCGCGTGAAATTATGTTTTTAAAAAAGATGGTTTGACCAAGCTAAGAGGTGATAATGTGATAGTTGCGTCAATTATGATTACATTTTTAACTGAAATGAGACCACACAGTTGAGATATTTAGGTAAGGTCATTACATGTCTTTTCAGACAAGACTGATTCACATCAATATATTGGATATAAATAATAACAATATATCTTTATTTCTATATTTAATGTCAGATGCTTGATGGATATGTTTTTATGTATAATTTTATATCATTCATAAACAAAAATAAAAGCATATAAGCTTGTATTACATTTTTATCTACATAGTTAGGTTGTAAAAAGTGTTAAGTTGGTGCTTTATAAATAATAATTGAATCCTGGACACCATAAATTGCCTTTAAATTCTTGGTGATAATGACGTAATGAAAAAACACATTGTTTGACGATGGTTTTCCACAGATTGGATTCAATTTACTGTCATTCTATGTCGATAATTCAATAATAAAATCCCATCGAAAGTTATATAATATATGCATGTAACAGCAAAAAAATACTCAAGCGAAGCATAGACGGATGAATGAGATAATCACATGTATATTCTATACGAATCAAGTTATGTTTACTTTTCAATTTAATGCAAACACAAAATCCTACAGCAATAAGAATAGCTTTGATGGTTTAAATGTTAACAATTTATACAAATTAGAAATAATTTATATTCCATGTGTTTATCACTTCAAAATTTGTTTAACAACCGTGACACCGATATAATTTGAGAAAGCCGTTTACAGGTGGGAAGTATATCTTATAAAATTCCCATTCTTAATGTTATCGGTAGGGTAAATGAGTAAAAGCAATAAAGAACCAAATAAAAAATTGGACCACAATCTGTTAATTTTTAGAGAAATGTAAATATGATAAAAATAAGGTAAAAATCTCAATTAATTGTAATTATTTCTTAAGAACAAAGAGATTGAGAAAACTTAAACAATGATTTTTATACGCAACATTTTTCTATGTTTATGGTACAAGTACACAGAATAAAATCTTGATTCATTTATTTAATGCATGTACACAAATATTCAGTCGCGGAACAAGTCCATCTTTGTGTTCTCATATGCTTGATAAGAAAAAAATGAGGACATTTCAAATTGTTCTCCTCTGGGGACTAACTTATAAATTATTTCTGAAAATATTACTAAAATTCAGTCTTTTCAGTTTTTTTTAGTGTTCCTCTCAAGAGAAAATAGTGAATTTTTAAAACTCATATTAAAACTGGCCACTGCACATATAACCGTTGGACTGCGGACACTAAGTGCTTTGTTAGCTCTCTGTGTAATGAGGACGCTTCATAAGCTGTATGACACGAGTTCAAATCCCGTCCGAATATATTTTATTATTCTTTTTTTATTAATGTATTTTTTATCTTTATAAAATATTTTTCTTAAATTTCTCCTTTTCTACAAATATATGCTTGAAAAATGAAACTCCTTTTCTTCAAAACATAATATCAAGTCAGGTGAAATATTTTATACAATAAATCTACATAGATCAACCATGAATTCTTGTTTGTCACACATTGTTCTAGGTTTTTGTATAAAGTTTTTTTTAAAATAAAGAATATAGATGACAAGGCTTGCTGTTTTACTAGAACAAACTTACGAAAATAAAGCGCTTGTTGGACATCAATCTAGATCTTGTCTAATTATAGAAAGAGGATTTTGTGCAAAAATAAATCGTTATGCCATACATGATTAAGAAGGGGCATTGTAAAATCACCTATAAAACCCACCGTCACTCTTTGGAGCCAAGGATGTCACTCAGAATATATATACATCCTATTTTGATGATATCATATCCAAGTATTAGATGTTCTTTATTTTCAAAAACTTGACAGCTATTGCAAGTCTTTCTGTTCTTAGTACCTCTCTTTCCAAAGAATGATCACTTACTCTAAATGTTGGAATTATTTGCCGACATTTGAAGTTAGATTTTTGTAATAAATAATCTTCAGAATAGATATATAGATGGGACAAAAATGCAGTCATTGTTATTCTAAACAGGAAGTGCTTACCCTTCCGGAACACCCGGCCTCACTTCCTGGCGGAAGTTCATATGATTAACCTAACTTGTCCGTACCAAAGTTTTTGCTTCTGGATTATGATTCGGACATGGATTAGTATGTTTGTTTTGATGATTATTACCTGCCTTGGTCAGACCTTACCGAATTTTTGTTCCTTTTGTGGAATATTTCGGAACAAATCAAACAAGAGCTATCTCTTGAGAGCCAAATAGCCCCCCGAACTCCCACCCCAATATTGACCTTCTGACCTTGACCTTTGATTTATGCACATTAATTTGGTATTCAACACATCGTCTCATTTTGGTTTACTTTTTTTCCATGTTTGATCAAAATCCATTCATAGACATGGAAGATATGGAGCGGACACGACATTTTGACGGACAACCAGACGGAGGGACAGGGTGATTCCTATAAACCCCCTAAACTTCGTTTGCGGAGGGTATAATAAGTACCGTTGTAGTATATTAAAACAATAAGCCCTTACAGTTTGAGGGATATTTTCAGGAATAATCTGTTTAACTAAACGACATATTTTGATGGTTTATAAACTATTTCAATTGGATCACAATTTCAATTTCATTAATTCTGCATTGTTGGTTTTTCGTAGAAGATCACTTGTTTGAGTAACCTAATTTGCCAGTTTCGAAGTTTTTACTTTGCCGCTGTATTGTGATTCGGCCATGGATTAACTATGTTAGTTTTTGATGATAACTTGACTTGCTGTCAGGGGCGTACTTTACTATGGTGCAAACGAGACAAACTGCCTCGGTAAAAATCAGGTCGTATTTTTATTTTACAGAATCACGATGAAAATAGAAAAGGATAAAAACCTAGATTTTAAGGACCTATGACACGTCTACTGTTTTGCCTCGGTTATAATTGATTCATATCTACACCCCTGTAATACTAAATCTATTGCAAAATAAAGGCCTACAAATTTTGTAGTTCCTCATAGTTCCCATTGTGCCAATCAACAGCATTGCATTGATGTATATTATCTAAATTGTTATCATCTGTTATAATCTGTATTAAATTTGTTAAAAAATGCACGGAGACTTTCCTTTAATGAAATTAATTGTAGGGTTATTTCTGTCTGGTTGCAGTAGGAGAACAGAGTTTTCGAATTATGGGTAAATAAAGAATCGCTATCGCTGTTTGAAGTTCTCCGTCCATTCGTTCAACTCGGTGAGCGCATAAGCAAATCAATCGATCGCAAGGACACATCAACATAACCAATGACGTCACATTTCAATCTATATGACGTCACGATTTATTTAATATAACGTCACCAATAACGTTGTCTATCATCACACGGTACACATATACATATTCATGTTTGTTCAATATCACAAATATTAAAATTTAAAAAAAATATCTTTTCAATTTTACGATTTGTTGGAAATTGACAAAAATGCGTTCCGGTACTAAGCCGGTAAGTGACAAAAATGTCGTTCCAGTATTAGGGCGGTAAGTGACAAAAATGTCGTTACGGTATTAAGCCGTTACGTGACAAAAATGTCGTTCCAGTATTAAGCCAGTAAGTGACAAAAAATGTCGTTACGGCATTAAGCCGGTAATGACAAATTGTCGTTCCAGAATTAAGCCGGTAAGTGACAAAAATGTCGTTCCGGTACTAAGCCGGTAAGTGACGAAAATGTCGTTCCAGTATTAAGCCGGTAAGTGACAAAAATGTCGTTCCAGTATTAAGCCGGTAAGTGACAAAAATGTCGTTACGGTATAAAGCCGGTAATGACAAATTCTCGTTCCGGTATTAAGAGGATTAACTAATACAGTTTTCGTCAAAAGTAGGGATTTTAGAATAAGTTTTTCTGAAGTAAATCCCACCTCTTTGCAGCACTCTAAAGTTGACAATTGAAAAATTAAAATCATCACGTTTACAAATAATACATATATGTAGTGTCCACGTACATGTATAAAGTTCAAATAGTTTGATAAAATAAATTGAATTAATGGGAGAGCACAGAAACAGCTAGGCGTCAAAACGTCCATGAATTAAATACGACCTGAAAAATTATGTTCAATGTTTGGATCCATGAAGTTTCCTTACGGTGGTATTGTTTCACTATTTATACAGCGTGAACCTGTCTAAGTTGAAATTGAAAATATACATCAGAAAAATAAATAAATAAATTAAAGTCAGTAATAAATAAATAAATGAATAAATGAAGTCAGTAAAAAATGAATAAATGAAGTCAGTAAAAAAATGAATAAATGAAGTCATTGAAAAAAATCAGTAAATAAATAAAAATTAATAAAGTTATTATAATGCAGTAAAATTAGACATTGTAATTCGCACGCATTCAAACCTGTCTATAAAGGCCACCAAAAGTCACATTTAAATTGGTCTTCATTGGCAGGTCACACTTATATACAGGTTCAAATAACCTAAACAAGAGCGATAGAGATAAAACTTTACTGTCATTATAAAAAGGCACCTCCTATATTGAGGTGCCTTAAGGCAGGTTC
Organism: Anadara kagoshimensis; assembly: GCA_021292105.1. NCBI lineage: Eukaryota > Metazoa > Mollusca > Bivalvia > Arcoida > Arcidae > Anadara > Anadara kagoshimensis. The sequence goes on along the minus strand of CM037873.1, from coordinate 30,830,628 downwards.
AACTGTATATATATATCCGTGTATGTTATATTCAACATTGTTCATAGTTATAAACATAAACGATTTCAAAGGTTTCTTTAGAAAATAGAAAACAGACATATAATAATATAATATTTGTTGAAATTCACATATAATTAATTGGTTTTTAAAATTAATTTATATCAGCATTAAGTAGTTTGACCCATCGTATTATATATCCCTTGTATATATGACCTTATATTTAAGGTAAACTGAATGTTGAGTCAGGACTTTTATTTATTTTTTTTTAAAAATATGATATTTGTTAAAATTGACATCAAATACACTTGTATTCAAAACAAATGTATATTATCATCAAATAGTCTGACACTTTATTTAACGAGTACACTATCTTGTATTGATGATGTGATATTTCACGTAAACCGAAGGTAGAGTTTAATTTTTTTTCTAATTCCGGGTAGGATGCTCTTAAAATAGTCCAAAGGGCACATTGTAACACACAGTAAAGAAGATACGGAAACTACACATATTTTTGCAGGTAACTTATTATTTTGTAAGATTTAATTATAGGATAATGTTTTGATTTGAATTACATCAATTTGTATTTACACTGTATTTAGAATTTAAAATACGTATAAAATCATTTAAAAAAAAGAATTGAAAATAATTGAGCAGCCATTTTTTGTTTGGATCAAATGCAACAGATTGCTATGACATTACAAAAACACTGGTAGTGATGAATGGAAAGGTGTTTTGTGCTGGAAATTTATAATCCAGACAAACTTCATTCATCCGTATTAAGGCGGTCAGTTCATGATTGCTGGAAGAATCCCGAATGCCAGGACATTACCACCGACCTTCTGTAAGTCAACTGACACACTCATACCAGGATCTGGCCCTGGTGGGATTCGATCTTAGGCGACGAGAACCATTGTAATCCATTTAAGGGCGTTTTAGACAACTTAGTCAACGAGGTCCTGCTAGTTAAGAAATACTTTCTACCGACAAAACTCTCAAAATAAACAATAAAATGATTGTAATTATGGACAACAATCCCTCCGAGAACAACAGCCAACCTACGAAGCCACCATGTGCACGAAACAATTCATTGAAACATCACAACAAATTAGGGTCACTTATTATAGAACTCGTGATATTGACAATGCTATGGATTAAATTTGAGGTAAAATATAGTAAAAACTTGAAGCCCTTCCCACCGAAAGATTATATAAGATATAAGGTGAGAATGTATATTAAGGTGTTTGTCGATCCTAAACACAGCTAAAACTGTAAATATCTTGATTTGTTTTGAGACGTAAATCAAGTGTCTTTCATATACACAAAAAGTAGTCGAATGAACGACATTAAGAAAAAGGACTTTGTACCAAAGAGTTTCCATTGTATAATGTTGAACTTTTAGAAGTAGATTTTTGTGCTCTAAGTATACCAATCCATTTCAAAAAAACAATCACAAGGCAAATTAAAACTTAGGTTAAGCACGTGAATTTTCATCAGGAAAGTCATTCCGGGTGCTCAGGAAGGGTAAGCCTCTTGTTTAGCCAGCTACATCCACCACATGTGTAATATAATTTCGGAATTACAATAAGAGACAGAATGTATTTCGATTTAAGTCATGTTACTAGATTTATTTGAACCACAATCTGAATAAAAAGAGTTAGAAGTCGGCATTTCAGCAGACACACACACACACACACACACACACACACACATAATATATATATATATATATATATATATATATATATATATATATGAATGTAGCATATATACAATTAAATAAACAATCTTTATCAATCTGAAATCTGAAGTACCTGTAAGATATAAAGCGTAGATATCCCTTAACAGTTCAAGGTTGAAATAACTATCACGGGAAACAATCACGTGTCTTATGTAGATCACTAAATTTGCGAATTTTACAGCCGGGTTTTAGGCATGCACTTTTTTTTTTGATTACAACAGAAAATTATTTCGCCCAAGTACATGTCAGTAGTTATTGTAGTTTGTCCTAATTTGTCAAATTACGTATGATAACAATTTTGATTAGTTTGTCGGTTAAACGTACATGATCTTTATTTTATCTTTATCTTTAATCTAATATCATATTGGAATATTCAGTTATTTTGACGATGTCTTTTTATGCATCCAGTATGTGCATGCATATTTACGTAAATTCAGCTAGGGTTTTGTTGACTAACACTTCGTTATGATGCACTTTGAACACATATATGATCAACTCGAAGCACCGCCGTCTCAGAAAAGAGGCACTGCAAAACATCGAGCATGTAGGTCTTCTGCAGGTCATTCGGATTCAACGCCGAATGCACATCTACTTTCTCGAAATGTGAGTTTGTCTAATGACACAAAAATGAAGATTTTATCATTGTCATAAATAGGATGAAATGACACTACTCGTATATCAGGATATATGAAAAAACACATACTTATACATGTCCGAATCACAATCCAGAAGCAAAGTAAAATATTTAGGGCTGACAAGTCAGGTTAGACACGTGTACTTCCACCAGGGAAGTGAGGCCGGGTGCTCCTGAAAGGTAAGCACCCGCCACGTGTGTAATCAAAATTGTTTGTAAGGAACATAAAAATATGGGACGTCAAACATATCCAGGGCATATCACTTCATCAAAATGACCTTTTTTTGTTTCTTCGGACAATCAAGTCCAAGCGTCTGGTAAATATTACTGCCTGTTACCTTTGACTGGTTATGAATTCCATGCCCTTTTTTAACGTTGATTTATTCTACACGGATCAGTATAGTTATTTCTTCTGGCAATTTAACATAATTCCTATGTTTATAAAACATTAGACTTATGGGTAAAGTATTCCTCTAGTCTGTTTAAATGTATGTGATATAAAGACAAAGTTTGTCAAAAATTGGAGCAAAAGTTTCAAGAAGTAAATGCTTGTCATACAAATATGCTCCTAGTGACGAAAAGAAATTTGTTATTTCTCCAGTCGGAACCTGTACAATATATGTGTATTTTTATCAAGCATATTCTTTTTTTAAACTCAAATCCTTGATATCTGTTATCCTTTCAAATTTGTGTAAGTGTACATTTTAGTTTTTAGCTCACCTTACAAAAGGTTATGTGAGCTTATGGCATAACGCAGTGTGTGTATATGTGTGCGTACGTGTGTATACGTCGTTAAAACCTATCTTCGACTTCTTCTCTGAAACAAATGAGCAGATTTTAATGACACTTTGTCAGAAGTACCCATGAGCTGGTGCAATTCAGATTTGTTAGTGACGTTGCTATAGTTACCAAAACTAGGTTGTTACCACGGGGTGCAAAAGTTAAAAAAAACTTTTTCTCCGAAACGGATTATTGAAGAAAAGTATGATGTAATATTTGACTTTTTAAGGGTCTTTAGCTTACAGTTCATTTACGTTAGTTAAGGCGACGTTTAATTTTCAAAAAACGGTAAAGTAATCATAAAAACCAGACATCAATTCCATGTCCAAATCACAATTGCAAAGTCAAAAACTTACACACTAATCCATGTCCTAATCACAATTCTAAAGTGAAAAACAAACACGCAAATCCTTGTCCAAATCATAATCCCAATGTCAAAAACAAACACACTGATCCATGTCAAAATCACAATCACAAACTCAAAAACAAACACACAAATCTATGTTCATATCACAATCCCAATGTTAAACATGTTAACTTCAATCAGAAAAGTAAGACTGGGTGTTTAAATAATAAAACATAATACACAAACGTAGCACAATCGATATAACTTTCAAATTGTACTTTTTAATTACCGTGACTCGAATTGTAACGCCGACATTGCAATGCGACATTTTGATAAAAATGATGTGAAATATGTGTGCTTGCTTTGCTTATATTTGTATTATAAATTGTTACAGATTGATTAAGACACCACTTACATCAATGGGTCATGAAAGTAGTAAAAGTAGTAAAAGAAAGGTAACACGCCCTAAAAAGGATTATGTAGAAGAAACAAGTCCTAAAAGGGATTATGTAGAAGAAACAAGTCCTAAAAGGGATTATGTAGAAGAAACAAGTCCTAAAAGGGATTATGTAGTAGAAACAAGTCCTAAAAGGAATTATTTAGCCGTTGCTGCAATAGACTTTGGAACGACATTTTCTGGATATGCTTTTTCCTTCCGGCACGATTACGATAAAGATCCACTTAAGATTGCAGCAAACACGTGGACAGCTGGAATGGGCACTCTTCAGTCACTGAAAACATCAACTTGTGCACTCTTCAAACCTAACGGAGAATTCCACTCGTTCGGTTTTGAAGCTGAAGACAAGTATTCAAATTTGGCGTATGAAGAAAAGCATCGTGATTGGTACTACTTTCGACGATTTAAGATGAAACTGTACCAGACAAAGGTTCACTATACTCGTACATATGAATACAAAATTGCGCTTGTAGCTAAGGAGAGAGAGAGAGAGAGAGAGAGAGAGAGAGAGAGAGAGAGAGAGAGAGAGAGTGTGTGTGTGTGTGTGTGTGTGTGTGTGTGTATGTGTGTATCCTTTTTTCATATTTTTACTGACCTGCTCCATTTTTGTATCTTTTTACATCTCACATTCCTATAGTCAGTCGTACAATCTGGAATAGCAACTTTGTCCCAAGTTCTTTTTATCAATTTGTTTCAAGTTCATAAATATTGTTGTTTGATACTTGATTAACCCATTAGATTCTATTACTCAATGGTTCAAATGCATTGTTAATAAAAATTATAGTTAGATATGTAAGATACCTGTTTGAAACCCATTTCTCACGCTTATGTTGTATTTGTTTCAGAAATATTACGCTATGGTAGAGCTTGGTCCGATTACGTAAAATTCATACTACGAAACCAGCTGCATACAAATAAATTGTTGACACGATCAAAGCTGCCAAATTAATTATTGCAAGATATTGCAAACCAAGGCATATCAAAGGTGTCAAAAAGTTTTATGACCGTCGCTACAATATTATAAATATATCTGATGTCTCTGTATCCAAAATTACCCTAGATATATTTGACATTTCAAAGTTCCATGTCATTTTCTTTCTGAATTTTGATTCCACACATGGTGTCAGTAGCTAGCTAAACAGGAAATGTCTTCCCTACCGGAGTGCCTATTCTCACTTCCCTGGTGTAGTGGAAGTTCGCGTGTCTTCTTGAATTTGCCAGTTTCGAGTTTTTACTTTGTTTTGGGATTGTGGATAGACTGCTTGGTTTAGAATTTTCCTTGGGATTAATAATATTCAATTTAAAGAATTGATCATATATTGGGGAAACTATGAAACCCAAACTAATTACTTAAAATCATCTTGATCGAATATATATTAAACAGACATTAGTCATCAACCACAAACATACTTATATGATATATCCGTAGGATCAGCAAAATTAAATTTCCAGTACCTATGCCATTAGGTAATCAAGCGAAAGGGACATGTATAAATTCATCTGAAAATAATCCCAAATGTAGAGCGTACATTATTTAGGTGCTGCGTACTTAGGCCAAGTAATATTAAAATGCATTAAACTACTGTAAAAGATATGTAATGTTGTGAAGGATAAGACCAATGGATCTCTAGATCTTGTTGATATATTATATTCTATTCTTCATTCTACCAATAACAATACTTACTTATTTGATATTCTTAATTTATTATTTATTTGATAAAAGCTGAAGTAATTAAATGCCATAACAACTACATTCATCATAAAATATATTTTAAACACGTTCATTAATGCAAAATATTTTTTTTCAATTTGTTTTTGAGATTTTTGATACTAAACAATCATTTTTCACTGCACTAAAGCAAAATACGTATCTTAACTCAAAATTTAATAACAGAAGCTAAGTAATGCTGATATAATTTTGAGCTGAAATATTCATGGCCACTTAAAAATTGTTTGTGCATTAATCAAAGTTACCTCCCTTTGAACAAAAAAGTGTCATGGATTTAGCTAACATATATAACTCATAGTCACACAGAAATAAAAGGACCCAAACTTTGTTAAACAGATTATGTCTATCTTTACTATATAATACCTTCATTTAAAACTGTAAAATGTATCAATCGGTAGGTATAGACAGTAAGAAGTAAAGTAGAAACTTAATATTTTTCAGAATTTGAAGCGCGATTTTTTACTTGAAGATGACAAGGGGAAAAAGATGCCAGCTATGAAGGTATTTTCATGCTCTCTTCGATATCTGAAAGATCACATGAAGCAAAAGTATGAAAAGATGATTTGTAGTGCCAAAGATACCGATATCCTATGGGTCTTGACCGTTCCAGCGATATGGGATGACAGTGCAAAACAGTTTATGACGGAGGCAGCTGAGCAAGTAAGATATGTTTTACTTTCTTTGTCAGTTTCAAACTTTTTTCGATACGCTATGTTTTTTATTGCAAACTTCATTTTTTTCCCTCATTTTTATCATTAGTGTTTTAGTTATATTCGAGTATTGATTGAATAAATAAATGTTTTATGTCCCAGTCAAGAATAATTGATATATATTGAGACGTCGCTGCTATAGTTTGATCTAAGAATTTTTCTTTTGTACTGCGCTTAGGACAAAATGCAGGGGGTTCTTTAAAGCGCCACCTTTACCATGACACGAAACATTGGTTTTTAAGTTCTCTCTCGAAAGACCATGTGATTTTCATTTGTAAATGGCATGCAAAAAAAACTACCTTTTTTAATTTCTTTATCAGAATCGGTCAGATTTTGAACCCCAACCTCCCACATCTGGAGCAAACACTTTTCCCCCTTCCTTTTTAATTATTGCATCATTATTTCAGGCAGGAATACCAAATGAATATTTGAAAATAGCATTGGAACCCGAAGCCGCTTCATTGTATTGTAAATATCTACCAACAGAGAAAATGGAATCTGGTGGATTCAGTGTGTTTGAACCAGGCCGTAAATATCTTGTGTTAGATGCTGGAGGTAGGTATTAGTTATCATGTAGCAAAATTGAATACTTAAGGTAGTTCCATACTTTACAAATCGCCTGAAAACACATACTGAAATTTTGAGATGTTGTACATCGGCATAAACAATTTAACATGCCAAAATTTCAGGACATGTATTCGACTTGCTTAAGAAGTTCTGAAGCGCCACCTGGTGGGCATTTTCATAACATAATTGATCAAAGTATAACTACTTTTATCAACAAATAACCTTTAATAATTTTTATAATGCTTAGAAACCAAAAGTCTCTTGCATTTCAATCAACCATTATGTCATGAATATTATTTAGACCAATGGAATTTTACTTCCAGTCACGTGACACTTTTCAACAGCGCCACCTATCAAGAGAAAAATTAAATTTCCGGAAAACTAAAAGTAACACCCTTTCGTTAATTTGAATATTTTTAAAAAAGAAAGTCGAATACGACTCCTGATTTTCACATATATTGCACATTAAAATATAAGTTTGATTTTTAAAAACAAAAATTAGGTGGTCGTCAAGCTACTTTTTTCATAAAATTGCATAAAAATCCTGAAACAAGAAAAAAAGCCTCATTCCTCACGTAAGAAGTTTATAATGTCCTAGGATACTATAACGAACTCGATGTTTTTCGTTTGGTATTTACAAATAAACAAAAACACTGATTGTGAGCTATTTTGTTGTGCATAACAAATCCATAGAAACTCATAGCAACCGTTACCAAACACAGATCAGTTAAAGTGGAAAGGGGATTCGTATACATTGATGAAGCGTTCTTGATTCTAGGCCACTGAATGAGACGCAAATACAAGAGCATAGCTAAACTGCTAAAATTTGACACCGAGAAAAATTATCATACAGTATGTTTATTGAAGAATCGTCAGCTTGTGTCCTACTATTTGTATTTAAAATCACCGAAATAAACAAACATAAGGCGGCATTTAAAATACCGTCTACAAAATTTAAAAAATGTACTTTTTATTAATTTAGAATAGTGTAGATCTACCTAATTTCCGTAGAACATAGATTTTCTTCTTAAAATGGTGCACAGAATTAATATTGTGAATTCTAATCTTTTGTGAATGCAGAAAATTATTCTACTGAATGATAGCATAACAGCTTTCTCGCCATAATTCTGTAGGCGTCGAAGACCACGCATTCGTGACGTCATAGATAAAAAAGACGTCAAATCTGACATTTCGACCGTACGCACAAAACGACGATGGTATGGAACTACCTTAACGTAAGGAGCGATAACTTGACAATTTTAAACTTAATATATTTAATATAGTGTCTTGTTTTAGATTTATTTTCATATGTATATATTTTCCAGTCCACTTCTAATAAAGTCCATCTATTTTGTACCGTTCAAGCTACATTAATTTTTGATAAATATGCTCCAATTTCCAAGTTTATTTTGTTACTATACACGAAATTACACTTATGATATAACTCTACTGCTACTAAAACAAATCCGTATGTGCAAAATACACATTTATGCATATTCATTCTAATTTTGCACAACGCTTTTATATTTCATTCTTATGGTTATAAAATGTTTCTATGTATTTTAAGATTTAATTGTAATCTCAAGACCTGAATTTGTTTCAGGTGGTACAGTTGACATTACTGTTCATCAGGTTCAGGCTGATGGATCACTCATAGAGGTACACAAAGCAAATGGCGGAGACTGGGGTGGTGTGAAGGTTGATATGTGTTACTTAAATGTGTTACGAGATATTGTTGGGAACGAGGTAATGCAGAAATTTGAAGAGAAGCATAAAGTCGACTTCCTTTACTTATTTCGCGAATTTGAAGTTAAAAAAAGGACCATCAAAACCAATATGGACGACAAGGTCATCTTTAGGGTTCCATTTATGCTGAATGAAGTGTTCAAAGAGTCGAAAGGGAAAGAAATCAAGGATGAGCTCGAATCAAACAAACAATACAAAGACAAGCTTGCATGGGTTGGTGACAAAATCAGAATGTCCCCAGATCTTGCTAAAAGTTTATTTACTGAATCTTCCGAGAGGATTACAAACCATTTGAAAAGACTCTTGAACTATCCTTCGGTGAAAGACATCGCCGCTATTATTATGGTAGGTGGATTTTCAGAATGCCCAATAATGGAAGAAGCTGTTCAGAAAAACTTTCCAAAGGTGATTGTACCAAATGAAGCAGGATTATCAGTATTGAAGGGGGCAGTTATATTTGGCCATGAACCGACAACAATTAAATCAAGAATAATGCAACATACATACGGCGTAGCAGTTTTAAAATTATTCGAAGAGGGTGTTCACGATCCAGATAAAAAATTCCTCACCAGCAGTGGAGATGTACGATGTAATGATATATTTTCCATATACGTCAGAGAAGGTGAAACGGTGGATATAGAAGACAAAAAGACGGAATATATGACAGTCGTTGAGCCGGATCAAAAATGTATGACATTTAAATGTTATGCCACAGAGTCCCGAAGTCCAAAGTATATAACTGATAATGGATGCCACCTGATCGGAGAGTTAAAAATAGATAAGCCGGATACTTCCAAAGGTTTAGATAGGGGTGCAGATGTATCAATGTCATTCGGAGGAACAAAGCTGGAAGTAGAAGCCACAGATAGAGACACAGGATTGTCCACAAAAGCAAAATTTGACTTTTTACAATAAATTTCGATTGAAGATGTTATTATTGAATTCCCGGTTGAAGATGCCATTAACAGCCTAATGACACATTATGTAAAATAATTCTATGTTTTGTTTTATTCAAATTTTTGATAACAATAGATGTGCCTATAAAGTTCGCCCATGACATCGGCATTGATGCCAGTTAGTAAAACATTAATATTGTTCTAAGAAATAAAAAGTACTACACGGCAGGCCAGTTTCAGAGTATTCGCTCTTTATGCGGTGAACTCCCTATCCAAGTTAGATATTCTTGACCGTGGCGTAACACCCTATCTCATCAATCAATTAGTCAGTCACCAATCAAGGTGTTTAAATATAAAATGTTTTTATATCCACTGTTGCATTGTAATGTTAACTCAAAAAAATGTTTCATTTTACGGACAAATAAAATTTTATTCATGTTTTGGAACATTTGCTTTGTTCACTTTTTTGAAAACTTATTTGCAAACTTTTTTAAAAAGTCCGAACAGAGTTGTTCTTTATTAAACCAAAATCACTCCGGTTATCTCGAACTCGGATATCTCGAATTATCGGATATGTCGAACAATATTTTCGTCCCCTTGAATGAAAATCCTAGGAAAATAACACTCGTTAACTCGAACAAAAAATTTAGGAAAATTAAATTTGTTAACTCGAACAAGAAATTTTGGAAAATCAAATTTGTTAACGCCTACAGATTTTTTGGTAGAAAAAACACATTCCGACATAAATAAAATATTTGACTGTCGGTCTCGTGTTGATTCTAAAATTACAACATTACACAAACCTCCCAATTTCCTTAAGCTCTTAATTATTATCAAACCATCAAGGAGATTTGCAGGTGTTATATTTACTGGCAAGCTGAACATGGCTACCGAAAGCGTGTGATGTGAACATTACTCAATAAAACCGGAAGCTATATACTATATTCACAATTATAAATACAAATAATAAATAATGCAGTTTTATATATCATATTTAAATACATACGATATAGGAGAAAACGGCAATATACAGTTTGACAAGATAAAACCGGAAACAACTTCCGGTAGGCGTGTACGAGTTACTTCCCTTTTGTTGCCGTTATTAACATCGGTTACGTCGAACTCCGAATAAGTGGAACTTTTTGCATATCCCCGTCGAGTTTGAGATAACGAGAGTCAACCTTATAGGATATTGTTATAAATCGGGTACTGTCGCATAGCTATCAACGTTATTTATGGGGGCTAACAAACTTTCGGATGGTACCTGTATGGTTAGTTTTCCATTCCAAAGCATCTCATGTGTTAGCCGGAGATTATACATTGTATTCTACTTTGGACTGCGATTTGAACATGGAGCGGTTTGTCTGTTTTTTTATATATAAAGAAGTATTATTGAACAATGTTGGTTTCATTGTGCAAAATAAAGATCTTTTGCTACTTTGTATCACAATGTTGTAAAATATATATTTTGTGAGATAAATCATTTAAAATTCTTTTGAGATGTAGAACATTTCAATTTGGATCAAATACGTTTTTGATTTTAATTTTTTCTTCATATAGTATATAGTAATGGATTCCGTTTATTTGTTATTCAATTTATATTATAGCATGTAAATATACTATAATACTGTTAACAATATGTCGTTGATAATCAGTATAATCCACACATTGAATTGAGTATAGATTTGTATATGCTTGTTTATTGTTCTACGCACTGTATGTAAATCTCCTGACAAACAAATAATTTGTAACTTGTAATTTGTGCTATTTGATATCAATAAATTATATTGTTTTTATGTTAGAGTATGATATACGGAAAATTTTTTTATCAAAATCTAACTTTTGTAGTCATTTAAGGTGTATATCAGAGGATATTTTAAAATTATTTTTTTTAATTGTTATATTTTCCCGGCCTGCTGATTGCTTTGTCATAAATATATGTTATTCAGATGAAGTTTTATATCGTTTTAAGTATATTTAAATGGCTCAACCCATTATTAGTGCTAAATATTGTACTTCTGCACCTCTTATCAAAAACAAACATACTAATCCCTGTCCGAATCACAATCCAGAAGCAAAGTAAAAACTTTGGAACTGACAAGTTAGGTTAGACACGTGAACTTCCACCAGGGAAGGGAGGCCGAATGCTCCGGAAGGGTAAGCACCTCCTGTTTAGCTAGCTACACCTGCTACGTGTGTAATCGATGTAACTAAAACACCCTGGTATGTGTAAGAAAAAGTTACGCTAATACAGAATATATTTATACAATTTTAGCGACATAATCTATTTATTTTAAGCATTGTAGAGTGTGTTTAAATATATTCGTCGTTTACAACCGTGCGAGACGTTACAGAAATGATTGCATATCATCACTTAAAATTAGAAATAAAAAAGTTGGGATGGTTTGGGCCATCGAATATTACTATTGTGAAGACACTGGGAATTTCCTGATTCAGTCGGGGACTGTATAATCAGTGGACCCTATATGCTTTTTTTTCTACTTTTCTTGTATTTTATGTTGTTTTTATTATTCACGCAATGACAACGACAGTACATTTTTTATAATTCAATTTAACTGTGACATAATTTTTTGCAATAGAAAGTTTGCCTGTAAGATGTTTACGGATAAGGATACGTACCCGTATCGGCATAGCAACAATCTGTCGAATTTTCACGCCATTTTAACAAACAACTGCAGACCGGATAAATATGCTCTCTGATTTAAATCATAATATCTCAATATTTGTGTTTGAATTTGTCCATGCAACCTAGCGATCTTGTTGCAAAGAAATCGACCTGTATAATTCATATTTCCTTTGCCAGTTATAGCGTTTTCTTCCAGCCGACTCTTATTATATTGTTATGATGTTTCAGTATAGTTTAATGTTTCGTTATAACACTCTGTAATACTCAACAATAATTTTATATAAGGAATAATTCGTTTGTCAGAAAACAGAATTACTGAAAATTCGTCTACATCGCCACTATATTAAGTCATCTTTAAACGACAACAAGTATAAGATATTTCTTAATATCGTTAAGGACAAAAATTCACATAGCTATATTTTAAAAAACAAATTAATTCGAAATAATTAAATCCGTTGGCTGATCTTTTAAAATAAGAATTGACACTGTTAACTGCAATTACCTATCATCGGATTTGTACAACAAATCAAGCTGTTACACACACAAAAAATTGATTCGGAAATATTGCAAGCCTAGGTTTATCAAGGTCCACAAAGTTTTATTGCCGTCATCGTAATATTGTTTATAAGTATAATGTATCTGCGTGACGTAAAATTATCTTGGTATGTTTGACTTCCCATAGTTCCATGTTCCTTTATTCTCAATTTGATTCTATACGTGTTAGGTGAAACTACCTAGATAGAATGTTTATCCTTCCGGAGCACACAGCCTCACTTTCCAGATGAAAGTGTTCACGTGTTTTACTGAATTTGTATCATTTACTTTGTATTAGGGATGGTAATTAGGACATGTACCCGCTGTGTTTGATTTATAACATCTTAGATATTATAATCAATAAAATAAAAGAAGGGGAACTGTAGGCCAACAACATTGACCTGTCCTCTTGACTTTTAATTTTAATTTTTATTATGGAACATAATTTACATGTATTTGTGAGGGGAAATACATGTTTTTATTTCGTCTAGATTATGTACGTCTATACATTGTTTACTTTCTCCTTACACAGCCTTAAGTTTTCGTTAAAAGTAGGGATTTTATAATAAGTTTTTCTGAAGTAAATCCCACCTCTTTGCGGCACTCTAAAGCCTTGACTTTACATTTCGGATTGCTATTTGAACATGAATCGGTATGTTTGTGTTTGATACGAGCGAACCGGAAAACAGGAACGAAAGACGAGACCGTATTTGCAACACTACGTGAAAACCAAACAACAGAAAATTAAATGTCGTGAAGTTCAGTGGTGTGGCATTTTAGAAGGGTCCAAAACTGTCACATTTATGTTAAAGCAGTGGTCGAAAACAATATTTAGGAAAGCGTGTATCTGTTATATATAAGTAATTGAAACAAAATACATATAAATGCATAGAGAATTATATACATGTAGTTAGTAAAATTGTACTTTCTTTTTAATTGAAAAAATACTATTTGTTAAATAAGACCAGACCAAGCATAAAATTGATCGACAAAAAAATAAAGGCATATCTATGCGATAGCTCGAACAAAAAAGTATTGTGCATCTACAAATGATTAAATGGGCATATTATTGTCATATTTCCAACAGGACCAAGCCCGGTGGATTGTCCAATTTTATAGTTCCATATACACTAACTATTGCCCACATTATGAAATACGGCAACACGCAAAATAATAAAAAATGGAACAAAGTTGAATAATCAACGAATGTGTAGCAATTCAATCGAAAAATGTAGTCACTGAAATAAGATGCAAAAATTGAACAAGTAGCTTAGTAGAGATTAATATAATCACAACGGAAACAAAGAAAGCAGAAGCTGACAGTGGGTTTCTACAGTTTTTAGACCGAAGCTTACTGTGGTCTGTGTCTCCAAAACTGCAAAAAGTGCATTTGTTGTACTTTAAATTGGACATTGATTGGTATGGTTATTCTTTATTAACCGATGGTTTTTTAATCTGTTGCTTAATGCATTAAATCAGTTACAATCCATTCTGTATTAAAAATACTAAAAAATTTACAAAAAGGACAAAATCATTTAGGGGAGTGTATTTAAAGATTATATCTTTTGCGTGTTACGCCCTTTTTCCTACTTCAAAAACACGTTTTATAGTATCATTTGGCGTAGAAGAGGGGTGTCATTTACGTTCTGGAACATAAAGTTTGATCTCAGTCTGTGAAAAATATTTTAGCCAAATGCCAATACTTTTTGTGTCCAAAATGTATAAAGACAGATAACTGTCTTTTGCAAATAAATAGCGTCAAAATTAAATCAGTTTCACACAGTGGTATATCCCCTGTGGGAAACTTAAAGAAAAACCTTTGATAAAACATGTGAAAATTTGTAATAGCTGACAAACTCTTATCTACCTAAAAACTACATTTAATTGGGACCTCCAAACTATATTGTTGGACCTGTATCTGTTTGTGGAGTTGAATGGTTTGACAAAACACTTTTGTATGTTGCGAAAGCGAATGCACGAATGCCTTGATTTGTGCGTGAAATCGAACCAGCTAGGTAAAAACACTAAATGTTGTTCCCCAAGCGAATGAGCTGCTCTTCCAATGGAATCATAACAAATTAACAGAAACTTTTAATATTGCTACCATTGCGATTGATTTGCTGTTCCCGTGGAATGACCTCAGCGAAATTGAAATACTTAACGTTGTTATCAGTGTTAATGCGTAACTGCGATTAGCGAAACGCCCATTAAATAAGATAAATAAGGCCTGAAATGTCCAATGTCAATATCGGGATAATATGGGTAGGTTATTGTTTCACTATTTGTATAAAGAGTACATTTACTAGTATAATGCATCTATTTTTAATGAAGATATTGATTTTGAAATTCACGTCATATGAATAAATAATTAAATAAAAAAGCAAGCAGAATAATACTTATATGTAGTGTCCACGTACATGTATATGGTTCAAATAGTTTAATAAAATAAATTGAATAAATTGGAGAGCACAGGAACATTCAGGCGTCAAAACGTCCATGGATTAAATTACGACCTGAAAAATTATTTCACAATTTGTACAGCGTAAACCTATCTACGTTAAAATTGAAAATTCATATCAGAATAAATAAATAATTAAAAGTCAGTAAATAAACAAGTAAATAAATAAATGAAGTCAGTAAAAAATAAATAAATGAAGTCAGTAAAAAATCAGTAAATAAATAAAAATAAATAAAGTTATTATAATGCAGTAAAATTAGACATCATAATTCGCACTCATTCAAACCTGTCTATCAAGGCCACCAAAAGTAACATTTAAATTGGTCTTCATAAGCAGGTAACACTTATATACAGGTTCAATAACCTAAACAAGAGCGATAGGGATAAAAACTTTACTGCCATTTAAAAAAGGCACCTCCTTATATTGAAGTGACCTTTAAGACAGTTTCGACTGTATATATATATATATATCAGTGTGTATGTTATATTCAATATTGTTCTTATTTATAATCATAAACGATTTCAAGGGTTTCCTTAAAAATAGAAAACAGGACATATAATATTATAATATTTGTAAAAAATCATATGTAATTAATTGACTTTTCAAAATTAAGTTATATCATCATTCAGTATTTTGACACATCATATTTTATATCCCTTGTATAGATGATCTTATATTTAAGGTAAACTGAATGTTGAGTGAGGGATTTTAAAACTTTTTTTCAGAAATATATAACAAGAAATCTGATATTTGTTAAAAGTGACATCAAATACACTGGCTATTCAAAACAAATGTATATTATCATCCTATAGTCTGACACTTTATGTTACGAGTATACACCCTTCCGATAAATCGCGACACCTGGCTGGAGTGCCATGATTGATAGTAGAATGTGATGTCATACAGGGAGTTATGAAAAGAAAATACTAGCATTTCGTATTTTCCCTCAATATAATATTGTTTTAAAATTAAGTATTAAATTTCAATTTTAATTACATATCGCTGGTAATTTATTCCATGACTTTAAAAAATAATTTGAAATTAATATATTTTTCATTAAAAATTTTAAAAATTCATTTTATTTATTACATAATAATAACTGTTCCATGACATATTTGTTATTGTAATACCAAGTCATGGGCAGTCATTCGGAACTATTTAGGGCACTGATTTTGATTATCTGATTTACAGGAGAGAAAATGCTTCGGTCCAACCTAAGGACAATTTGCTTATGCATGAATGAATCCAGGTGTGTCAGAACTAGTCTAAGCTTTTCGTTAATCTCAGAAGATTCTCAGTCGGTAGAATTATTTAAACGAGAGAGAGAGAGAGAGAGAGAGAGGAGAGAGAGAGAGAGAGAGAGATACAAACATTGCATTTTAAGTATTCTGTAACTCAGTGAATAATTATATAAACGAACAAATTAGCTATCCGAAAAAATTATTACGAGTCATGGGATAATTATTTATCCGACATTTTGAAACTTAACATATTTGTGTTACAGTTTAAAGATGATAAATAATAATAAACACCGCGTAATTAGTATTAAAAGTTATTTATTTATTTATTTTCATTTTTATACTTTTGATTTTTTGACAAATAAGTATAATATAGCCAAAGCAGTGATACGACACTACATGAGAATAAATCAGATATTTATCACTGTGTATTATAATCAGGTGTTGACTTGTTCATCTCGTAATCAGATAATCTAGAGACTTGTTAATTGCAAATTGGATTAATGAAACCAATTAAAAGTCCTTTTTTTTAAGTCAACTTAGGTAAGGATGCCATTATTTCTACTTAGAATCAGTTGTTATTTATATAAATTTGACCGAAATTAAACCATACAACCGAAATTTCAATGTTGTTGTTGTTTTTTTTTTTTTTTTTTTTTTTTTTTTTTTTTTTTTTTTTTTAATAATTTTATCAATAATTTTGAAAATAAATTTTCAGAACCTTTAACATTTTTAGCAATAACGGATGTTTCTTTAATGAAAGTTTAATCCGTTGAACAATGATTTTTAAATACAACTTTAAGATGTCGCTAATTTGTAATCACAGGAAAATTTAAGTTTTCAAATTATTTTGACTATCAATTATGTATCTGAATTGTTTAATTTATATCAATATTTTAAATAAGTTTTATGAAAAATCCGATTTTATAAAATAAATAAAGATAAATAAGAAAAAAGCGGAAGTTGAACGTTGTAGTAATTTGATTAAAAAATTAAAATATTTCCAGTCGGATAAAAATATGAATTTCAAATGTCCTTGAGGGTAATTAAATGGTCCAAGATATTAATAAATATACGTACATGTATTTTATATTTTTCAAATTTGAACATTTACAAATTGCAATTTTCTAGTAAAAATTAAACTTATTATTTTGTTGAAGAAATTACAACAAATTCTACACAATCCTTTACAATGTTAAGTGTCTTTTTGGATGATCGTCTATGTGTTTAAAATTTGTTTAATTAGCCCATTCATAATTTTTAATTTGTAATTTAATTAAAGTAATATTCGCTTTGCCGGTTTATCATCTCACCTGTAACTTACATATGACACCTAACATATACTCGAACTGAGTGAATATACACCTTTTAACGTAATATTCGCTTTGTCGGTTCATCATCTCACCTGTAACTTACATATGACACCTAACATATACGCAAACTGAGTGAATATACTGTACACGATGATGGGATCGATAGATAGCCTTCCCGGTGTGACGTCATATCAAGAGCGATAACCAGTTTCCGGCTATTTCTGGAAGGGTGTATACTCCCTTGTATTGATGATGTTATATTTCACGTAAACCGAAAGTAGAATGTAATTTTTTTCATATAGCGGGTAGGATGCTCTTAATATAGTCCAAAGGGCACATTGTAACACACAGTAAAGGAGAAACGGAAACTAAGCATATTTTTACAGGTAACTTATTATTTTGTAAGATTAAATAATAGGATAATGTTTTGATTTGAATTACGTCAATTTGTATTTACACTGTATTTAGAATTTTAAATGCGTATAAAATCATTTGAAATACGAATTAAAAATAATTGAGCAGCCATTTTTTGTTTTGGATCAAATGCAACAGATTCCTATGACATTACAAAGACACTGGTAGTGATGAATGTAAAATGAGTTTTGTGCTGGAGATTTATAATCCAGACAAACTTCATTCATCAATATTAAGGCGGTCAGTTCATGACTGCTGGAAGAATCCCGAATGCCAGGAGATTACCACCTTCTGCAAGCCAACTGACACACTTACACCAGGATCTCTCCCTGCATCTAATAATTTCTGCAATTTGGCGAACTGATCTCATGTTTACAATAAAAAGTAGTTCGAGAAGTTGGCGTCCTACGATGTAAAATCATAACTTTTTATGAAATGAACAGCAACGGCAGGTTGTTTAATTCATTCTTAGTGAAATCTACGGAAATTTAAATTTATTTTGAAGGTTATGATAACGTATTTTGATGTTGAGGCAATTGTGTCATATTTTAAAACTGTTTATCGATTAGATTTTACTTTCGTGAAAGGGAGATAATTCGTACAGTTGTTGTGTGCAATTTTAAATACAGTCTTTTTACCAGTTCCGAACAGGGTTTCATATAAGCGCTGCTGCAGACGTCATCCACAAGCAGAGGAAAGCGGTTGAAGTTTATATTATTTAAACAATTAATGCCCATACATATTGAGAAAGTTATTTTGCGATTCCTTTAATTGAACGGGATTGAAATTTTAGATTATTCGGTAGTAAAAATTCGGAACTGGTAAAACAACTGTACTTCACCATTAACATGAAACGGGAATATTGGGAGTGATAATCAGCAGTTAATTAAAACCCAGATTAACAGCAAATGATCCAGTTACACATACAACCGCTAGAATGTACCCCCTCATAGCGACGGTAGGATCTGCAAAACTCTACTTTCTCTCTATCCGAAATGACAAAACGATCGGGTACAACTTTTTTAAATGTTAATTACCGATTGTCTTTTTCAAATATTTATGAAATTATTATTTTCTACCATTTAATTCAGCAATACATGGTTTGGTACATTGTTTCCTTTTCCAAAAAAACAACATCCGTCGGACTATGCATAGATCGGACCCCCCCCCATGAGTTAACGAGGCTCTACTACTTAAGAAATACTTACTACCGACAAATCTCTCAAAATAAACACATTAAATGATTGTAATCCTGGACAACCTCCCCCCCCGGGAAAAAAACAGCCGACCAGCAATTACATCATGTGCACGGAACAATTCAATGAAAGAGAACAACAAATTAGGGTCACTTGTTATGGAACTGGTGTTTTTTACAATGCTATGGATTAAACTTGAAGTAGAATATAGTAAAAACTTGAGACCCTTCCCACCGACAGATTGTATAAGGTATAAGGTGAGAATGTATTATAAAGGTGTTTGTCGATCCTAAATACAGCTAAAACTGTAAATATCTTTGATTTGTTTTGAGACGTAAATCAAGTCGGTAATTCATATTCACAATAAGTGGTCGAATGAATGACATTAAGAAAAAGGACTTTGTACCAAAGAGTTTTGTATAATTTTTGAGCTTTTAAAAGTAGATTTGTGTTCTAAGTTATGCAAAACAAACATACCAATACATTGAAAAAGAACAATCACTAAGCAAAGTAAAACCTAGGTTAGGTTAGGAAAGTCAATCCGGGTGCTCAGAAAGGGTAAGCACCTACTGTTTAGCTAGTTACATCCACCAAATGTGTTATATAATTTTGGAATTACAATTTGACAATTTTACAATTGAGACAGTTTGTTGAAAATTATCAGAAATAATATTCGGCACAATGCATTCCGATTCTTTAAATCATGTTACTAGACTTTGATTCATTTGGACCACAATCTGAATAAAAAGAGTTAGAAGTCGGTATTTCAGCAGACACACACACACATACGCACATATATATATAATATTTCAATATAGCACATATACAATTAAATAAACAATCTGTATCAATATATACTAGTAATCGTTTAGTACCTGCTGTACGATATAGAGCGGAGATAACCCTTTAACAGATTAAGGATGTATCACAGATAACGACCACGTGACTTATGTTGATCGTTTTCACATAATTTGTGAATTTTACACCCGGATTTTAAGCATCCACTAGTCATTGATTACAATAGAAAATTATTTTGCCTTAGTTAATGTCAGTAGTTACTGTGATTTGTCTAACTTTGTGAAATTACGTATGATAACACTTTCAATTAGTTTGTCGATTAAACTTATATAATCTTTATTTGTCTTTATCTTTAATCCAATAGTAATTGGAATATTCAGTTATTTTGACGATGTCGTTTTATACAGCCAGTATGGAATGCATATTTATAGAAATTAAGCTAGGGGTTTGTTAACTAATTCTTCGTTATGATGCACTTTGAATACATATATGATCAACACGAAGAACCGCCGTCTCAGAAGAGAGAAACTTCAAAACATCGAGCATGTAGGTCTCCTGTGGGTCATTCGAATTCAACGCCGAATGTACATCGACTTTCTCCAAATGTGTTTTTGTTTGATGACACAAAAATGAAATTTTTTATCATTGTCATAAATAGAATGAAATCACACTTCTCGTATATCAGGATATATCAAAAACAAACATACTTATTCATGTCCGAATCACAATCCAGAAGCAAAGTAAAATCTTTGGAGCTGACAAATCAGGATAGACATGTGTGAAATTCCACCAGGGAAGTGTGGCTGGGTGCTCCAGAAAGGTAAGCACCCGCCATGTGTGTAATCAAAAGTGTTTAAAAGGAACACTTAAATATGGGACGTCAAACATATCAAGGGTATATCACTTCATCAAAATGACCTTTTTGTTTCTTCGGAGAATCAAGTCCAAACGCCTGGTAAATATTATTGCCTGTTACCTTTGACTGGTTATAAATTCCATGCCCTTTTTTAACGTTGATTTTTCCACACGGATCAGTATTGTAATTTTCTTCTGACAATTTAACATAATTCCTATGTTTAAAAAACATTAGACTTATCGGTAAAGTATTCCTCTGGTCTGTTTAAATGTATGTAATATAAAGACAAAGTTTGTTAAAGATTGAAGCAAAAGTTTCAAAAAATAAATCTGTGTCATACAAATATGCTCCTAATGATGTAAAGAAATTTGATATTTCTCCAGTCGGGGCCTGTGCGATATATGTGTATTTTTACCAAGCATATTCTTTTTTTAAACTCAAATCCTTGATATCTAGTATCCTTTGAAATTTGTGTAAGTATACATTTTAGTTTTTAGCTCACCTTACAAAAGGTTATGTGAGCTTATGGCATAATGCAGTGTGTGTATATGTGTGCGTACGTGTGTATACGTCGTTAAAACCTATCTTCGACTTCTTCTCTGAAACAAATGAGCAGATTTTAATGAAACTTTGTCAGAAGTACCCATGAGCTGGTGCAATTCAGATTTGTTAGTGACGTTGCTATAGTTACCAAAACTAGGTTGTTACCAAGGAGTGTAAAAGTTAAAAAAAACCTTTTTCTCCGAAACGGATTATTGATGAAAAAATATGATGTAATATTTGACTTTTTAAGGGTCTTTAGCTTACAGTTCATTTACGTTAGTTAAGGCGACGTTTAATTTTCAAAAAACGGTAAAGTAATCATAAAAACCAGACATCAATTCCATGTCCAAATCACAATTTCAAAGTCAAAAACTTACACACTAATCCATGTGCTAATCACAATTCTAAAGTGAAAAACAAACACGCAAATCCTTGTCCAAATCATTATCCCAATGTCAAAAACAAACACACTGATCCATGTCCAAATCAAAATCACAAACTCAAAAACAAACACACCAATCTATGTCCATATCACAATCCCAATGTTAAACATGTTAACTTCAATCAGAAAAGTAAGACTGGGTGTTTAAATAATAAAACATAATACACAAACGTAGCACAATCGCTATAACTTTCAAATTGTACTTTTTAATTGCCGTGGCTTAAATTGTAACGCCGACATTGCAATGCGACATTTTGATAAAAATGATGTAAAATATGTGTGCTTACTTTGCTTATATTTGTACTATAAATTGTTACAGATTGATTAAGACACCGCTTACATCAATGGGTCATGAAAGTAGTAAAAGTAGTCAAAGAAAGGTAACAAGTCCTAAAAGGGATTATGTAGAAGAAACAAGTCCTAAAAGGGATTATGTAGAAGAAACAAGTCCTAAAAGGGATTATGTAGAAGAAACAAGTCCTAAAAGAAATTATGTAGAAAAAACAAGTCCTAAAAGGGATTATGTAAGAGAAACAAGTCCTAAAAGGGATTATGTAGAAGAAACAAGTCCTAAAAGGGATTATGTAGAAGAAACAAGTCCTAAAAGGGGTTATGTAGAAGAAACAAGTCCTAAAAAGGAAAATATAGAAGAAACAAGGCCTAAAAGGGATTATGTAGTAGAAACAAGTCCTAAAAGGAATTATTTAGTCGTTGCTGCAATAGATTTTGGAACGACATTTTCTGGATATGCTTTTTCCTTCCGGCACGATTACGATAAAGATCCACTTAAGATTGCAGCAAACACGTGGACAGCTGGAATGGGCACTCTCCAGTCACTGAAAACATCAACTTGTGCACTCTTCAAACCTAACGGAGAATTCAACTCGTTCGGTTTTGAAGCTGAAGACAAGTATTCAAATTTGGCGTATGAAGAAAAGCATCGTGATTGGTACTACTTTCGACGATTTAAGATGAAACTGTACCAGACAAAGGTTCGCTATACTTGTACATATGAATACAAAATTGCGCTTGTAGCTAAGGAGAGAGAGAGAGAGAGAGAGAGAGAGAGAGAGAGAGAGAGAGAGAGAGAGAGAGAGAGAGTGTGTGTGTGTGTGTGTGTGTGTGTATCCATTTTTCATATTTTTACTGACCTGCTTCATTTTTGTATCTTTTTACACCTCACATTCCTATAGTCACTCGTACAATCTGGAATAGCAACTTTGTCCCAAGTTCTTTTTATCAATTTGTTTCAAGTTCATAAATATTGTTGTTTGATACTTAATTAACCCGTTAGATTCCATTACTCAATGGTTCAAATGCATTGTTAATAAAAAATTATAGATATGTAAGATACCTGTTTGAAACCCATTTCTCACGCTTATGGTGTATTTGTTTCAGAAATATTACGCTATGGTAGAGCTTGGTCCGATTACGTAAAATTCATACTACGAAACCAGCTGCATACAAATAAATTGTTGACACGATCAAAGCTGCCAAATTAATTATTGCAAGATATTGCAAACCAGGGCATATCAAAGGTCTCAAAAAGTTTTATGACCGTCGCTACAATATTATTGATATGTCTGATGTCTCTGTATTCAAAATTACCCTAGATATATTTGACATTTCAAAGTTCCATGTCCTTTTCTTTCTGAATTTTGATTCCACACATGATGTCAGTAGCTAGCTAAACAGGAAATATGTTCCCTACCTGAGTACCTATTCTCACTTCCCTGGTGTAGTGGAAGTTCGCGTGTCTTGTTGTATTTGCCAGTTTCGAGTTTTTACTTTGTTTTGGGATTGTGGATTAGACTGCTTGGTTTAGAATTTTCCTTGGGATTAATAATATTCAATTTAAAAAAATGAGCATATATTGGGGAAACTATGAAACCCAAACTAATTACTTAAAATCAACTTGATCGAATAAATATTAAACAGACATTAGTCATCAACCACAAACATACTTATATGATATATCCATAGGATCAGCAAAATTAAATTTCCAATACCTATGCCATTAGGTAATCAAGCGAAAGGGACATGTATAAATTCATCTGAAAAAAATCCCAAATGTAGAGCGTACATTATTTAGGCGCTGCTTACTTAGGTCAAGTAATATTAAAATGCATTAATCTACCTTAAAAGATATGTAATATTGTGAGGGATAAGACCAGTGGGCTTCTAGATCTTGTTGATATATTATATTCTATTCTTCATTCTACCAATAACAATACTTACTTATTTGATATTCTTAATTTATCATTTATTTGATAAAAGCTGAAGTAATTAAATGCCATAACAATTACATTCATCATAAAATATATTTTAAACACGTTCATTAATGCAAAATATACTTTTTTAATTTGTTTTGAGATTTTTAAAACTAAACAATCATTTTTCACTGCACTAAAGCAAAATACGTATCTAAGCTCATAAATTAAATAACAGAAGCTAAGTAATGCTGATATAAGTTTGAGCTGAAATATTCATGGCCACTTAAAAATTGTTTGTGCATTAATCAAAGTTAGCTCCCTTTGAACATAAAAGTGTCATGGATTTAGCTAACATATATAACTCATAGTCACACAGAAATAAAGGGAGCCAAACTTTGTTAACAGATTATTCCTATCCTTACTGTATAATACCTTCATTTAAAACCATAAAATGTATAAATCGGTAAGTATAGACAGTAAGAAGTAAAGTAGAAACTTAATATTTTTCAGAATTTGAAGCGCGATTTTTTACTTGAAGATGACAACGGGAAAAAGATGCCAGCTATGAAGGTATTTTCATGCTCTCTTCGATATCTGAAAGATCACATGAAGCAAAAGTATGAAAATATGATTGTAGTGCCAAGATACCGATATCCTATGGGTCTTGACCGTTCCAGCAATATGGATGACAGCGCAAAACAGTTTATGACGGAGGCAGCTGAGCAAGTTCATTTTCTCCCTCATTTTTATCATTAATGTTTCAGTTAAATTCGAGTATTGATTGAATGAATAAAGTTTTATGTCCCAGTCAAGAATAATTGATATATATTGAGACGTCGCTGCTATAGTTTGATCTAAGAATTTTTCTTTTGTACTGCGCTTAGGACATAATGTAGGGGTTCTTTAAGGCGCCACCTTTCCCATGACACGAAACATTGGTTTTTAAGTTCTCTCTCGAAAGACCATGTGATTTTCATTTGTAAATGGCATGCAAAAATCACAACCTTTTTAATGTCTTTATCAGAATCGGTCAGATTTGAACCCCAACCTCCCACATCTGGAGCAAACACTTTTCCCCCTTCCTTTTTAATTATTGCATCATTATTCAGGCAGGAATACCAAGTGAATATTTGAAATAGCATTGGAACCCGAAGCTGCTTCATTGTATTGTAAATATCTACCAACAGAGAAAATGGAATCTGGTGGATTCAGTGTGTTTGAACCAGGCCGTAAATATCTTGTGTTAGATGCTGGAGGTAGGTATTAGTTATTATGTAGCAAAATTGAATACTTAAGGTAGTTCCATACTTTACAAATCGCCTGAAAACACATACTGAAATTTTGAGATGTTGTACATGGGCATAAACCATTTAACATGCCAAAATTTCAGGACTGGTATTCGACTTGCTTAAGAAGTTCTGAAGCGCCACCTGGTGGGCATTTTCACGACATAAATGATCAAAGTATAACTACTGTTATCAACAAATAACCTTTAATAATTTTTTGTAATGCTTAGAAACCAAAAGTCTCTTGCATTTAAATTAACCATTATGTCATGAAAATTATTTAGACCAATGAAATTTTACTTCCAGTCACGTGACACTTTTCAACAGCGCCACCTATCAAGAGAAAAATTAAATTTCCGGAAAACTAAAAGTAACACCCTTTCGTTAATTTGAAGATTTTTAAAAAAGAAAGTCGAATACGACTCCTGATTACATATTGCACATAAAAATATAAGCTTGAATTTTAAAAACAAAAATTAGGTGGTCGTCAAGCTACTTTTTTCATAAAATTGCATAAAAATCCTGAAACAAGAAAAAAGCCTCATTCCTCACGTAAGAAGTTAATAATGTCCTAGGATACTATAACGAACTCAATGCTTTCGTTTGGTATTTACAAACAAACAAAAACACTGATTGTGAGCTATTTTGTTGTGCATAACAAATCCATAGAAACCCATAGCAACCGTTACCAAACACAGATCAATTAAAGTGGAAAGGAGATTCGTATACATTGATGAAGCGTTCTTGATTCTAGGCCACTGAATGAGACGCAAATACAAGAGCATAGCTAAACTGCTAAAATTTGACACCGAGAAAAATTATCATACAGTATGTTTATTGAAGAATCGTCAATTTGTGTCCTACTATTTGTATTTAAAATCACCGAAATAAACAAACATAAGGCGGCATTTAAAATACCGTCTTCAAAATTTAAACAATGTACTTTTAATTATTTAGAATAGTGTAGCTCTACCTAATTTCCATTATGTAGAATATACATTTTCTTCTTAAAATGGTGCACAGAATTGATATTGTGAATTCTAATCTTTTGTGAATGCAGAAAATTATTCTACTGAATGATAGCATAACAGCGTTCCCGCCATAATTCTGTAGGCGTCAAAGACCACGCATTCGACCCGTCATAGATAAAAAAGACGTCAAATCTGACATTTCGACCGTAAGCACAAAACGACGACGTCACCATGGTATGGGACTACCTTAACGTAATAAGCGATAACTTGACAATTTTAAACTTAATATATTTAATATAGTGTCTTGTTTTAGATTTATTTTCATATGTATATATTTTCCAGTCCACTTCCATTAAAGTCAATCTATTTTGTACCGTTCAAGCTAAATTACTTTTTGAAAAATATGCTCCAATTTCCAAGTTTATTTTGTAACTATACACGAAATTACACTTATAATATAACTCTACTGCTACTAAAAACAAATCCGTATGTGCAAAATACACATTTATGCATATTCATTCTAATTTTGCACAACGGTTTCATATTACATTCTTATGGTTATAAAATGTTTCTATGTATTTTAAGATTTTATTGTAATCTCAAGACTTTATTTCAGGTGGTACAGTTGATATTACTGTTCATCAGGTTCAGGCTGATGGATCACTCATAGAGGTACACAAAGCAAATGGCGGAGACTGGGGTGGTGTAAAGGTTGATATGTGTTACTTAAATGTGTTACGAGATATTGTTGGGAACGAGGTAATGCAGAAGTTTGAAGAGAAGCATAAAGTCGACATCCTTTACTTATTTCGCGAATTTGAAGTTAAAAAAAGGACCATCAAAACCAATATGGACGACAAGGTCATCTTTAGGGTTCCATTTATGCTGAATGAAATGTTCAAAGAGTCGAAAGGAAAAGAAATCAAGGATGAGCTAGAATCAAACAAACAATACAAAGACAAGGTTGCATGGGTTGGTGACAAAATCATAATGTCCCCAGATCTTGCTAAAAGTTTATTTACTGAATCTTCCGAGAGGATTACAAACCATTTGAAAAGACTCTTGAACTATCCTTCGGTGAAAGACATCGCCGCCATTATTATGGTAGGTGGATTTTCAGAATGCCCAATAATGACAGAAGCTGTTCAGAAAAGCTTTCCAAAGGTGATAGTACCAAACGAAGCAGGATTATCAGTCCTGAAGGGAGCAGTTATATTTGGCCATGAACCGACAACATTAAATCTAGAATAATGCAACATACATACGGCGTAGGAGTTTCATTTCCATTCAAAGAGGGTGTTCACGATCCAGATAAAAAATTCGTCACCAGCACCGGAGATGTACGATGTGATAATTTATTTTCCATATACGTCAAAGAAGGTGAGACGGTGGATATAGAAGACAAAAAGATGCATTATATCTCAGTCAATGAGCCGGATAATAAATTGATGTCATTTAATTTTTATGCTACAGAGTCGCAAGACCCAATGTATACCACTGTTCCTGGATGTCACTTTATCGGAAAGTTAACAATAGAGATGCCGGATACTTCCAAAGGGTTAGATAGGGGTGCAGATGTGTCGATGTCATTCGGAGGAACAAAGATCGAAGTAGAAGCTACAGACCGAGACACTAGATTATTCACTCAAGCAAGATTTGACTTTTTACAATAACTTTAAATTTTCGATTGAATAGGTTATTAAGCAATTCCACATTGAGATGTCATTATTGAAGAACAACTTAATGACACCGTATGGAAAATAACTCTATATTTTGTTTGACTCAAATTTTGATAAAAGAAGATGTGCCTATAAAGTTCGACAATGACATCGGCATTTATGCCAGTTAGTAAAACATTGTTCTAAGATATTCAGAGCACTGCACGTTAGGCCAGTTTTGTGTTTGCTCTGTATGTCCCTATACAAGTTAAATATTCTAGACTCCGACGTAAAACATTACGCATTAATCAATCAATGAAGATGTTCAACTTTAGAAATGTTTGTTTTATTGTTATGTATTGATAAGTTTTTGTTTTTATTTCGTTACAGAGATGATGATGAGTAAAATTATAGTATATTTTTGTGAATAGGTGGGAGGCTACTAATGTTAATTAATTTAAATGGTACACAAACTGATACCATCCGTTTAATCATCTTTATTTGTTATTACAGAAAAATCAATAATTGGACAACCAAGGGACCCAATCATGGATGTGTATGTTTTTCTTAATATGATACAAGAACCGTATACAACAATGAAATGTAATTTACAAAGTAGAGTTTCAGTTATTTTTTATACTAATTAAATTTATTTTTTAAGCTTTAAATAAATACATTTACCTCACGTAAAGGATAAACGTTGTTGACTTTTTTGAAATGTAAAATTAATGATACATAGACTAAATGATATAAAAAATTGCATTTATTGTATTTAAAAAGATTTATTTTTCTTTTCATACTTAACTCAAAAACAATATTTCAATTTATGGAGAAATAGAATTTTATTTTTGTTTTGGAACATTTGTTAATTTTTTCTTTACTTTTTGGAAACGTTTTTGCAAAGGAGCTGTGTTATTTGTCTGAAATGTAACAATTGGGAAACTGTTGCATAACTATAAACGTAATTTATTAGGGTTAATTAACATTCAAATGGTACCTGTATGTTTAGTTTTCCATTCCAAAGCATCCGGTTTCATGTGCTAGCCGGAGATTATTTTTACTTTGGACTGTGATTTGAACATGGAGCGGTATGTCTGTTTTTGATATAGAAAGGTGTATTTTGAACAATGTTGGTTTCATTGTGTAAATTGAGGTCTATCTCTACTTTGTATCACAATGTTATAATATATATATATATATATTTTGTGAGATAAAATTCTTTTAAAAGAGATGTAAAACATTTCAATTTGGATCAAACACGTTTTTGATTTAAATATTTTCTTCTTTCGTATATAGAGTAATGGATTCCATTTATTTGTTATTTATATTATAGCATGTAAATATACTATAATTCTATTTACAGTATGTCGTTGATGATCAGTTTAATCCACTCATTGAATTGAGTATATATTAATACTTGTTTATTGTACTACACAATGATTGTAAATTTCCTGATAAGCAAATAATTTGTAATTTGTGTGCTATTTGATATCAATGAATTATATTGTTTTAATGTTAGAGTATGATATACGGAAATAAAAAACGATAAAAATCTAACTTTTGTAGTCATTTAAGGTGTATATCAGAGGATATTTAATTTTTTTATTTAATTGTTATATTTTCCCTGCCTGCTGTTTCCTTTGTCATAAATATATGTTATTCAGATGTATTTTTTATCGTTTTAAGTATATTTAAATATCTCAACCTATTATTAGTGCTAATTATTGTACTTCTGTACCTCTTATCAAAGACAAACATACCAATCTATGTCCGAATCACAATCTAGAAGCAAAGTAAAAAATTTGAAACTGACAAGTTATGTTAGACACGTGAACTTCCACCAGGAAAGTGAGGCCGGGTGCTCCGGAAGGGTAAGCACCTTTTGTTTAGCTAGCTACAGCCGTCACGTGTGTAATCAAAATTCTGTGAAAGGAAGATAAAATATGGGACGTCAAACATATCCAGGGCATATCACTTCATCAAAAAGTTTCTTCAGACAATCAAGTCAAGGTGCCTGGTAAATATTATTGCCTGTTACCTTTGACTAGTTATGAATTCCATGTCCTTTTTTAACGTTGATTTATTCTACACGGATCGGTATAGTCATTTCTTCTGACAATTTAACATAATTCCTACGTTTATAAAACATTAGACTTATGGGTAAAGTATTCCCTTGGTCTGTTTAAATGTATGTGATATAAAGACCAAGCATATTCTTTTTTTAAATTCATATCCTTGATATCTTGTAAATCCTTTCAAAATTGTGTAAGTATACATTTTAGTTTTTAGCTCACCTTACAAAAGGTTATGTGAGCTTGTGGCATAATGCAGTGTGTGTGTATATGCGTGCGTACGTGTGTATACGTCGCTAAAACATATCTTCGACTTCTTCTCTTAAACAACTGAGGAGATTTTAATGACACTTTGGCAGAAGTACCCATGAGCCGGTACAATTCAGATTTGTTAGTGACGCTGCTATAGTTACCAAAACTAGGTTGTTACCAAGGGGTGCAAAAGTTTAAAAAAACGGTTTTCACCGAAACCGATTATTAAAGAAAAAACATGTTGTGATATTTGACGTTTTAAGGGGTTAACTTACAGATCATTTACGTTAATTTAGGCGACATTTAATTTTCAAAAAACGGTAAATAGCTTCAATTTGTTTTTACTTGACTTTTTTATCAGGTACTTGACATAATCTTTTTAATTACTTTCAAAGTCAAAGATCATAACGTTTGTGGTTCTTGAAAAGTATCAGTTATCGGTATAGTCATGTTTATTAGAATATTGATGGTGTTGATACAACGATCATAATGATTGATATAACTGAAGGTCATCGGTTTTAAGGTCAAGGTTACTGAAATGTTAAATTATCCATAAAACTTTAAACTTTCTGTATTGGCATGTATATCAGAATATAATCGATACAGCGACCATTTTGATATATAAAGTTATGGGATCGAAAGGTCAAGGTCACAGATGCGAAAGAATATTATCTTGACAACTATTATAATATTATTTGTATTGGCGTAATAACCATTTTGACAAATAGATAAAGATCATGGATTCAAAAGTCAAGGTCAGAGATATAGAAGAATACCAAAATGGTAGTAGCGAAGTAAATGGCGAGAAAATGGCGAGTGCGTCTTATCTGTTATTTTGATTTTTTTTCTTTTGTGATTTGAAAGGTGATTTAGCAAACTTCTTTAACGTTTGAAATCTAAAAATACTGAAGCACTAAGGTATACTAACTCGTGCAAAGTATTTTTGAGCTAAATACATTTTGGTCCTTTGGATATTTTTAACCCCATGATTTAAATAAAATAGTTCAACAATTCTTGTTCACGCAACTCTAATTAACGCAACGCAACTACTTATAATCCGTTTGTTTTTTAAAATAGTCCTTTTGGACCTGATAAGCCTGACATTTGTTATTATTTTTCTAGTCATTCTTAAATAAAATAACATATAACATACTGACAAAATTAACAATAATGTACTAAGTACGACATTGTGCAATGCCTATTTAAACTGTAGCTATAGAAACTGTCATACTAACGCCGATATTTGAAATAGATTTTACTTTTATCAGCGCACAAATGTGGTCAATCCCAAAATTTGGTGAAATTGTGATAATTTTACGTAAATTGACAAATATAGACAAATAACAGTAACTGCTGACATGTACATAGGCGAAATAATTTTCTGTTGTAATAAATATCTAGTGGATGTACTGAGTGCTTTTAGAGAGTTATTTTTGAAATTTGCAAATCAATTATGAACAGTTTCAGTAGCATGTCGTTTAAGTTAAACAGTCGAAATTGACCGATACAAAAATAGCATAGGTACAGACATATAAACTATACTTTTACATTATTAGCTATGGTTCACGTCCATTAAGCATTGTTTAGTAATTATTTATGAGTTGCGACAAGTTTCTTTGCAATTTTGTCGTTTGACTTAATGGAAATGTTCATGTAAAGCGATATTTTAGATCGTATTGGCTGGATAGCTAGATTCAACATGAAATGTGATAGCTCAAGGCTAAGGCAAGGATATAAGTAATGAGAAAGCTGAAACAACTGTAGATCTAATCATAAAAAAGAAACACACAAATCCATGTCCTAATCACAATTTTAAAGTGAAAAACAAACACGAAAATCCATGTTCAAATCAAAATCACAAAGTCAAAAACAAACACACCAATCTATGTCCATATCACAATCCCAATGTTAAACATGTTAACTTCAATCAGAAAAGTTAGACCGGGTGTTTAAATAATGAA
This sequence comes from Anadara kagoshimensis, assembly GCA_021292105.1. Taxonomy (NCBI): domain Eukaryota; kingdom Metazoa; phylum Mollusca; class Bivalvia; order Arcoida; family Arcidae; genus Anadara; species Anadara kagoshimensis. The sequence continues at coordinate 30,798,172 of CM037873.1, read as the reverse complement.
ACATAATACACAAACGTAGTACAATCGATATAACTTTCAAATTGTACTTTGTGCAATGCGGCATTTTGATAAAAATGATGTTAAATATGTGTGCTTACTGTGCTTATATTTGTATTATAAAATGTTACAGATTGATTAAGACACCACTTACATCAATGGGTCATGAAAGTAGTAAAAGTAGTAAAAGTAGTCAAAGAAAGGTAACACGCCCTAAAAGGGATTATGTAGAAGAAACAAGTCCTAAAAGGGATTATGTAGAAGAAACAAGTCCTAAAAGGGATTATTTAGTCGTTGCTGCAATTGATTTTGGAACGACATTTTCTGGATATGCTTTTTCCTTCCGGCACGATTACAATAAAGACCCACTTAAGATTGCAGCAAACACGTGGACAGCTGGAATAGGCACTCTCCAGTCACTGAAAACATCAACTTGTGCACTCTTCAAACCTAACGGAGAATTCGACTCGTTCGGTTTTGAAGCTGAAGACAAGTATTCAAATTTGGCGTATGAAGAAAAGCATCATGATTGGTACTACTTTCGACGATTTAAGATGAAACTGTACCAGACAAAGGTTCGCTATATTTGTACATATGAATACAAAATTGCGCTTGTAGATAAGGAGAGAGAGAGAATGTGTGTGTGTGTCTGCCTGTATGTGTGTATCCTTTTTTTATTTTTACTGACCTGCTCCATTTTTGTATCTTTTTACACCTCACATTCCGATAGTCACTCAAACCATCTGCAAAAGCAACTTTGTCCCATTTTTTTATCAATTTCTTTAAAGTTCATAAATATTGTTGTTTGATACATGATTAACCCGTTAGATTCAATTACTCAATGGTTCAAATGCATTGTTAATGAAAAATTATAGTTAGAACTTAGTTATGTAAGATACCTGTTTGAAAACTGTTTCTCCCGCTTATGGTGTATATGTTTTAGAAATATTACGCTATGGTAGAGCTTGGTCCGACTACGTAAAATTTATACTACGAAACAAGCTGCATACAAATAAATTGTTGACACGATCAAAGCTGCCAAATTAATTATTGCAAGATATTGCAAACCTAGGCTTATCAAAGGTCTCAAAAAGTTTTATGACCGTCACCACAATATTATTGATATGTCTGATGTCTCTGTATCCAAAATTACCCTAGATATATATGACATTTCAAAGTTCTATGTCCTTTTCTTTCTCAATTTGGATTCCACACATGATGTCAGTAGCTAGCTAAACAGGAAATATGTTCCCTACCGGAGTACCTATTCTCACTTCCCCGGTGTAGTGGAAGTTCGCGTGTCTTATTGAATTTGCCAGTTTCGAGTTTTTACTTTGTTTTGCGATTGTGAATTAGACTGCTTGGTTCAGAATTTTCCTTGGGATTAATAATATTCACTTAAAAAAATTGAGCATATATTGGGGAAACTATGAAACCCAAACTAATTACTTAAAAATAATCTGGATCGAATATATATTAATATAGACATTAGTCATCAACCACAAACATACTTACATGATGTATCCATAGGCTCAGCAAAATTAAATTTCCAACACCTATGTCACTAGTTAATCAAGCGAAAGTGGACATGTATAAATTCATCTGAAAATAATCCCAAATGTAGAGCGTACATTATTTAGATGCTGCGTACTTAGGTCAAGTAATATTAAAATGCATTAAACTACTGTAAAAGATATGTAATATTGTGAGGGATAAGACTAGAGGATCTCTGGATCTTGTTGATATTTTATATTCTATTCTTCATTCTACAAATAACAACACTTACTCACTTAGTATTCTTAATATATCATTTATTTGATAATAGCTGAAGTAATTAGATGCCATAACAACTACATTCATCATAAAATATATTTAAAACACATCCATTAAATAAATGCAAAATATATTTTTTTCATTTGTTTTGATAATTCTTAATACTAAACAATCATTTTTCACTGCACTAAAGCAAAATACGTATTTTAACTCATAAATTAAAAACCGGAAGCTAAGTAATGCTGATATAAGTTTGAGCTGAAATATCCATGGCAACATAGTTTGTTTGTACATTAATCAAAGTTACCTCCCTTTGAACATGAAAGTGTCGTGGATTTATCTAACATATATAACTCATAGTCAAACAGAAATAAAGGTAACCAAACTTTGTTAAACAGATTGTACTTATCTTTACCATATAATATCTTTAATAAAAACCGTAAAATGTATAAATCGGTAGGTATAGACAGTAAGAAGTAAAGTAGAAACTTCATATTTTTCAGAATTTGAAGCGCAATTTTTTACTTGAAGATGACAAGGGTAAAAAGATGCCAGCTATGAAGGTATTTTCATGCTCTCTTCGATATCTGAAAGATCACATGAAGCAAAAGTATGAAGATATGATTTGTAGTGCCAACGATACCGATATCCTATGGGTCTTAACCGTTCCAGCAATATGGGATGACAGCGCAAAACAGTTTATGACGGAGGCAGCTGGGCAAGTAAGATATGCTTTACTCACTTTGTCAGTTTCAAATTTTGTTTGAATGTACTTTGCTTTGGACATAGATATAGGATATAGACTGGTGTTTTTTATTGCAAACTGCATTTTAAAATATTATCATTAGTATTTCAGTTAAATTTGAAGCATTGGTTGAGTGAATGGAGTTTTACGTCCCAGTCAAGTATATTTCACATATATCGATCCGTCACTGCTATAGGTGAAGTTTATAATTTTTTTAGCAGTACGCACAAAGTTCATAGTTTTTTCTTTTGCAGTACACTCAGGTGATTATTCACATGGGAATTTTTAGCGTGATACACCAACCAATGCACCGGACATCGGTCTTAAGATCTCACGTTTAGAGCCACGCGATTTTCATTTGTAAATGCCATGTAGTTGGCGAAAATCACTACTTATTTTCAAGTTAGACCTAGAGAGATTTCGAACCCCAAACTCCCAGATACGGAGCGCGTACATTTAATTTCTTCCCATTTATTTATTGCAACATTATTTCAGGCAGGAATACAAAGTGAATATTTGAAAATAGCATTGGAACCCGAAGCCGCTTCATTGTATTGTAAATATCTACCAACAGAGAAAATGGAATCTGGTGGACTCAGTGTGTTTAAACCAGGCCGTAAATATATTCTGTTAGATGCTGGAGGTAGGTATTGTTTATTCTGTAGCAGAATTGAATACTTAACGAAAGGGGTGATAACTTGACAATTTTAACCCAATGTATTTATTATATTTTCTTGTTTCTGGATTAATATTATATTCTAGACATTATACTTAAAATAATTAGCTATACACAAATGCATATGAGGAAAAAACATATTTTTTCATATTCTTACCTGACACATCGCTTTTATGTTACACTGTTTTGGTTACAAATTGTACTGTATGTATTGTAAGGTTCTATGTGAAATGAAATCGCAAGACATTAAATTTGTTACAGGTGGTACAATTGACATAGCTGTTCATCAAGTTCAGGCTGATGGATCACTCAGAGAGCTACACAAAGCAAATGGAGGAGACTGGGGAGGTGTAAAGGTTGATACGTGTTTTCTAAGTGTGTTAGAAGATATTGTTGGGAACGAGGTAATGCAGAAGTTTGAAGAGAAGCATAAAATCGACATCCTTGACTTACTTCGCGAATTTGAAGTTAAAAAGAGAACCATCAGAACCAAAATGGACGAAAAGGTCACCTTTAAGGTTCCGATCAATCTGAATGAAACTTTCAAAGGAACGAAAGGAAAAGAAATTAAGGACGAGCTCCAATCAAAGAGAAAATACAAAGACAAGCTTACATGGGTTGGTGACAAAATTAGAATGTCCCCAGATCTTGCTGAAAGTTTATTTGAGGAATGCTCCGAGAAAATTACAAACCATTTGAAAAGCCTCTTGCAGCATCCTTCGGTGAAAGATATCTCCGCCATTATTATGGTAGGTGGATTTTCAGAGTGCCCAATAGTTAAAGAAGCTGTTCAAAAAAGCTTTCCAAAGGTGATTGTACCAAATGAAGCAGGATTATCAGTATTGAAGGGGGCAGTTATATTTGGCCATGAACCGACAACAATTAAATCAAGAAAAATGCAACATTCATACGGGGTAGCAGTTTCAAGACCATTCAAAGATGGTGTTCACGATCTAGATAAAAAATTCGTCACCAGCAGTGGAGTTGTAAAATGTAATGATATATTTTCCATATACGTCAGAGAAGGTGAAACGGTGGATATAGAAGACAAAAAGACGCGCAATATCAAAGTCAATGAGCCCGATAAAAAATTTATGACATTTAAATTTTATGCTACAGAGTCGCAAGACCCAATGTATATCACTGATCCTGGATGTCACTTTATCGGAAAGTTAACAATAGATATGCCGGATACTTCTAAAGGGTTAGATAGGGGTGCACATGTGTCGATGTCATTCGGAGGAACAAAGATGGAAGTAGAAGCTACAGACCGAGACACTGGATTATCCACAAAAGCAAGATTTGACTTTCTACAATAACTTTAAATTTTCGATTAAATAGGTTATTATGAAATTCCCCAATTGAGATGTCATTATTGAAGAACAACTTAATGACACTGTATGCAAAATAAGTATACATGTATTTTGTTTGATTAAAGTTTTGATAACAACAGATGTATCTATAAAGTTTGCCAATGGTATCGGTATTTATGTCAGTTAGTAAAACATTGTTTTAAGATATTCAGAGCACCGTAGGCCAGTTTTGTGTTTGCTCTGTATGTCCCTATACAAGTTAAATATTCTAGAGTCCGACGTAAAACCTTATGCATTAATCAATCAATGAAGATGTTCAACTTTAGAAATGTTTGTTTTATTGTTATGTATTGATAATTTTTTTTTTGTTTTTATTTCGTTACAGAGATAATGATAAGTAAAAATATAGTATATTTTTGTGAATAGGTGGGAGGCTACTACTAATGTTAATTAATTGAAATGCTACCCAAACTGATACCATCCGTTTAATCATCTTTGTTTGTTATTACAGAAATATAAATAATTGGACAATCAAGGAACCCAAACACGGATGTGTATGTTTTTATGGATTAATAATATGACACAAGAAGAAACGTGCACAACAATGAAATGTAATTTACAAAGTAGAGTTTCAGTTATTTTTATATATCAATTCAACTTATGTTTGAAGTAAATATTTCATATATTTAAATAAATAAATTTACCTCACGTAAAGGATAAACGTTATCGACAATTTTGAACTGTAAAATAAATGATGCATAGACTAAATGGTATATAAATTGCATTTATTGCATTTAAAAAGATTTATTTTTCGTGCAATACACAACTCAATGAAATTTCAATTTACGAAGAAATAGAATTTTATTCATGTTTTGGAACATTTGCTTAATTCACTTTTTTTAAATCGTTTTTGGAAAAGGGTTGCATTTTTTGTCTGAAATATATTATATAGAATTTTGTAATAATTGGGAAACTGTTGCATAGCTATAAACTTTATTAATTGGGGTTAAAAACTTTTGGATGGTACCTGTATGTTTTGTTTTCCATTCCAAAGCATCCGGTCTCATGTGTTAGCCGGAGATTAGTTTTTTACTTTGGATTTCGATTTGAACATTGTCTGTTTTTGATATATAAAGTTGTATCATTGAACAATATTAGTTTCAGTGTGCAAAATTAAGGTATATCGCTAATTTGCATAACAATGTTGTAAAATATTTTTTGTGATATCATTTTAGTCTCTTTCGAAAGAGATGTAGAACATTTCAATTTCGATCAAATAAGTTTTTGATTATAATTTTTTCTTCATATAGTATACAGAGTAAAGGATTTCATTTATTTGTTATTCCGGAGCACCCAGCCTCACTTCCATGGTGGAAGTTCACGTGTCTAACCTAACTTGTCAGTTCCAAAGTTTTTACTTTGCTTCTGGATTATGATTCGGACATTGATAAGTATGTTTGTTTTTGATCAATTTATATAAGAGCATGTAAATATACTATAATACTATTCACAACATGTCGTTGATGATCAGTATAATCCACACATTGATTTGTGTATATAAAAACAATTTTTGGTTGTACTACGCACTGTTTGAAAATCTCCTAACAAACAAATTATTTGTATTTTCTGTTGTTTTGTATCAATGAATTGTTTTTATGTTAGAATATGATATACGGAAATAAAAATCATTAAATCTAACTTTGGTAGTCTTAAAAAGTGTATATCGGAGTATATTTTAAAATTCTTTATTTGATTGTAAAGGGGGCAGTTATATTTGGCCATGAACCAACAACAATTAAATCGAGAATAATGCAGCGTACATACGGTATTAGAACCACACGTGTATTTGATGCTGACATCCACCTTGAAGACAAAATAATTTATACCAAAAGTAGAGAAAGGAGATGTAAAGATATTTTCTCAATACATGTGAAAGAGGGACAAACAGTAGATACAGACGAGTTACACACCCGATCTTATAAAGTTGTGGAAAGCGACCAAACAAAACTGACGTTCTCCATTTATGCTACGGAATCCAGATGTCCAAAGTATACCACTGATCCAGGATGCCATTTCATTGGAAAATTAATATTGGATATGTCGGATACTTCCAAAGGCTTAGACAGAAGAGCACTTGTGTCTATGTTATTTGGGGGAACCAAACTTGAAGTAAGAGCTAAAGACAGTGACACAGGAGTATCCACTAATGCAAAATTTGACTTTCTGCAATGACATTGATCTGTTTTAAAAAGTCAACGTATGTTAATAAGAAAGAGGAAAATTTTTAAAATCTAAGGAAACTAACAAAGACACACAGACTCTGTTTTTCATGTAGGTATTAAGAATTAATGATAGTCTGTTGTGGAATATCAATAAAAACTAAACGTTCGGTTATCTTACAAAACATCAGAGCAAGAGGCATTTGTAACACAATTGATCCGATCGATGAAATAATCCTTGATCCGTTGCGTCTATTTGTTTTTAATAACAATACATAATTTGCAAACCTCATATATGTTTGAAAATGTAAATATGTAGCGTTATACTTGTGTTATTTTGTTCATTTATATATTTGCCAATGTTACTTTCTCATATATGCTGATTATAACCCATAATAAAAATGTGTTAAAAATCATCATTAACTCTTAATTAAAACATCAAAATAATTCAATGAGAACGACAATTTTCTGTGTATATAAATTGTAATAAGTTCATCAGCTTCAGCTTACACACGTATCGAATGTAGCCAGCTATAGATGCCTATACTTCCTGAGAACCCAGCCTCACTTCTATTGTGGAAAGTTACGTGTTAAACTTGGTTTGCCAGTTCCAAAATTTTATTTTGCTTTAGGAATATGATATTAACATTAATTGGTATGTTTGTTTTTAATTGACTATAGTCCGTCAGTGCTATTTTGGCAGACTTTTTATCAACATGGAAGAGTCTATATAATGTAAAATAGGGATATATAAAGATGGTTTTGACAATTTAATGCATGAAGGCGTGAATATATGAATACGACAACGCAGTTTAAATACCTATTTGTGTATTATAGACTCGCCCGTGTTTATATACACCCTGTCAAAATATCGCCGACAGACTATAGCCATATTTAGCTAGTCAAACGAGTCGAAAAAGAAAGTCAATGAAGTATCCAATGCATCCAAGTACATTTCAGAGTATGAATGTGGTTGTAACCTTGTAATTGTTGCAGTAATGTAAGCAATGTTGTAATGCTTAGCTCACATGACCGAAAACCGTATGAGCTTATTGTATACCGCACTATATGTGAGATTGCATACTTTATTGTGTCGTGTCACCTATTTTTCAACAGCTGCATAAAAATCTTGACAGATTTCATTACAACCTACGCAAAGGGCTCTCTGGGTTGATGATGTTGCAGCACCATTACAGCTTCAACAATAAGCCAAGGGGTTATAATGGCTCAAATATCTTTGAAAAAAATCCAACATCGATGAATGAATACTAAAGCTCATGTAAGCTATTAAATCTGTAGTTTTGATTTTGTTAACTTTTAAAAAAAAAATGGTTTTGCGTTGAACGGAGCCAAGATCAAATGTAAGGGTAATAACATAATTTACAAAGTTCATTATAAATTACATATTATACCAGATTTAACTTTACAGCACTAGACGGCTGTTTCGGAATACAATTCCCCATCAATTGTAGAGCTTGTTCCCACTAAAGAAATTTTTAAAACTGGTATAATATGCAATTATTGAAACCACTTAGCTGGTATCCCTGTTGGTGGCTTTTGCGCCGAGGACATCACAGAGTCAGTAGGCAATAATTCTGTATTATTGCCAGAAATATACTACTAGTATTGGCTAAATGCTGCCATATTAAATTTGAAATTCCTCAAAAACTAAGGTATACTCCTCATGCAAAGTATTTTCTTAGCTAAATTTGGTAAAATATATTTTGGACATTTTGGGTTTCTGTCAACATCCTGAAAAAATTTTTGGTTTCATAATTTGGCCAAAACACTACTGCTGAGGAATTGTTTTCCAAAACGGTCGTCTAGTGATGTAAAATTAAAACGTGCAAGCTTCTTTCAAATAAATCGTAGACTCAGATATTTCAGCCCTAGGACGGTCAAAGATCTCAAAAAGTGTTATAATCATCACAATATTGTATGATGTCTCCGATTCCAAAATTAACCTCCATTTATTTGACGTCCAATAGTTCCATGTTTCTTTTTTCTTAATTTTGACTTCACACATGCCAGTTGTAGCTATTTTTATTATTTTACTAGCACAAGTTAATGTATATACACTCCATGAATTACACAAATTATTATAAGTATATTAAGTATTCTAAGTATGTCATAAGAAAAACACAGTGTATCATGAAAATAGAAATAGAAACATGACTACTGAATAGCATATATAGCAGGTAGTTTCAAAATACTGTATACGTAGAAATATTCGCTGTGTATTAATGTTCGCGATTTTCGCGGTCGCTGCTCAACCGCAAAAATAAATCTATCATGAAATTTAATACCGTTTTTGGGTAAAGCAAATCCCAACTTACGGCACATGAACCTTACAACTGATGGTAATTTAACAAGTACAAATCGATTATTGGTTTCAAATACAACATAATCTGTGATATATATGTGAATCTAATATTTAATTCGTATTATAAATTGTGTTAAAAGTGCAGACATTTGAAAACATGCAGAAATCAATTAAAATAAAACAAAAAACTTACAGTTATTCCGGTTTAAAAGGTATTAACCCGAATCGGAATTCAGAGTTACTCCCCCTGTCTAATAATCCATTGAACACGGTTAAAACTACTATCTAAATTAAATACTACGCATAAAAACAATTAAAGGTATAAAATGTTGAAAACACTCAATCTAAAAATTCCAAGATTGCACCTCAACAAAAAGTCAAACGAGCAGAATTTACGGCTGTTGCAACAGTTGCTGTCTTAAAACTCGCAGTAATGAGCTGTGTTCTACATCGTAGTTCGTCAAATACAGTGTGTAACCAGCTAGCATGAATGGGCTTAATTGAAGATGTTTTTAAGTCAATAGATTTAAAAATTTCCTCAAGGACCAATCCCTTTCTTAATCAATAGACAACTTTTTTTGCATGCCAACTTTAAATTGTCTTCGAAGATTTTATTTATTTCTTGGTCCGTGGGTTGCAACTTATCTGTGCAGTTTGCTGGAACAAATATATACTATATTCCTGATTTTTTCAATATTTCAATAACTGCCTCTGATCTATGGGCCTTAAAAAACATCAAAAGTGGCAAGATTTTTGTGTTTTAAGGGCCGATTTAGCTCATCTTGGGTAGTTGTGACATAAGCAATGACGATGTCATCGATATACCTACAAAATACAGATATTAAAGATGCCTCTATTAACATGCTATTTATTAATTAAAGCCATTCATAACATTACTCAGTGGAAATATACCGTTATTCTATACACGTAATAACAACAAAGTATTTATCTGGTTTACAAGAAGCTCAGTAATAACTGTGATTTTAACATGGATCGGTATCTTCGATGTTTGATCAATAGTATAGTACACAGAGTTTTGAATTTTTATTTAATATTAAATTCAAAAGTTGTCATGTGCTAATTTCAATTTCTTATTTCATAAAAATTAAAAATTTTACTATTGTAAACGATATATTAATGATATCAGAAGTTTATTAAATGATTTATTGAACTTCTGATGGTATATATACTAATATTTTTACCTTAGTGGTTAGGTGAATGGTACACATCCCAGTCACTAGGAAATTTGTATTTAGGATGACAGAGCTCTGTTTTGCCTTCATAAGGAAGTTGAGGGGGCAGTAACATTCCAGATAATGAAGCTGCTGACACTGCAGTGATCTGTCTTTTGTCATCCAGACCCTTTATTGACACTTGTTTTACACCAGTCGTAATCATGGTCCATTCACCAGTAGGAACCATATTGACCCCCGTTTCATCCCAATTAATAATCAAGTCATCGGGGATTTAAAATTTCGAAACAACATCTTTAATTCTGTAATGAAATTCTGCTTTTTTAACATCAAAATCACTAGGGACGGTTTTGACAGATTTAGTGCCTTTACGTTTTGTAAACCCGATTCGTCTCATGAATTACTGGCCCCAGGTTCGATTAATGTTCAGATGTCCCTCAAATTCACTAAGTAATGATTTGTCTTTAAATGTGATGACACCTTTGGCTACACCAATAATGATTGCAGTATTAACGATTCCCCCTGCTTGCCGCAATTTTTTCACATTATCTATTATTTCCGCATCATAGTTTCCAAGAGGTAACGGGCGACCACTATCTTTTCAGGCAGACTGCTAATTTCTGCCTGCAAATTTTTATGTTTTTCTCTTAAGTATGATCTCCTAATAGATCGCACAGTACTTTCATTAACATTTTTTCAAGAGAAGAACTAAATTTCCGTGCTGTTTTAGCAACTCCATTCTCTATTGAACTTTTTGCAATAGCTGCTCTAAGTTCTAGGGAATACACATTATAATCACCCCTTTTCCGTTTTTTAGAACTAGAACTAGGACTGCTAGTATTTTCCGATAGTTGGTTGTTAATAAATGATACCATTTGTTGCTTCTCTGGAGTATTTTCTTTTGATGGATCCGGGAGATTTGGCTTTTTTTACGGGAACCAAATATTTATACATCTTGTTAATATTGGTGCCAACTTACAATTGAACAAATGAAAGTAGGTGCACAACAAATAACAAACGCTTGAATGACCAAATATTTAATACTTAAAACCGTTCACATGAAAACTACTCACCATTGGTCGTAGTATTGCCATATAACACAAGTAGATAATGTACGCGAGTTACCTTCCTTAAATCAATGACGCTTATATAATTCAGTTACCTCCCTTACATCATTGACACGACCGCGAAAGTTTATACCAGCGAATATTTCTGCGTATACAGTATACTATAAATTCAATACCGAAAAACATAGTGATTGTAATTAGTATAGGACACGCACACACACATTAGCTGTTAATGGTGAAGATATTTTGAAAATAGGGGAGGGGCAATTGGCAGAGCCAAGTATGAAAATAATAAATAACTTGTTGGTGATTGTATTGTTGATGAATTAATTTTGTCTTTCGGCAGGATCTTGCATCAAGTAACATAACTCTATGTCCACGCCATTGCAGTATTGTTGATAATTTGATATCTCTGTCTCCAGGATTGTCCTGGATATTGACGTCCCATAGTTCCATATACCTTTCACTCAATGTTGATTACACACGTGTCAGGTATAGCTAGATAAACAGCAGGTACTTACCCTTCCAAAGCACCCGGTCTCGCTTCCCCGGCGTAAGGTAATGTGTTTAACCTAACTTGTCAGTTTCAAAGTTATTACTTGGCTTCTTTATTCTGATTTGAACATGAATTAGTATGCTTGTTTTTTATTAAATGTGTTGTAATTTAAAGCTATTGCAGTTTTGATTTGATGTATATGTGAATTTCAGTAATCGCATAATATATCCTTACTCTCATTTCGATATTTCATTGTATAAAGTCTTGTTAACTGCTTTTTCTTGTTGGTTCCAGATACAGAATAATAATGGTGACACATTGGTAAATATTTTGTCAAATCTTTTATGGTTTAACCCTGCTCTTAAAGTAAATGGTAAAGTTATGTATCACAAGTCATGGTGTAGAAAGGGAGTGTTTTTCATTGGAGACTTGGTCAACGAAAAGGGAATTTTTCATAAATTTGAAAAATTTACTTTAAAATATGATTTTAAATGCACATTTTTAGATTACTATAGTGTTATTGCTTCCATTCCGCTGTTTTGGAGAAAAAGGATTCAATCTTTCACAGGTATATTTCAACCCGAAAATATTTGGATTAAGCAACTGAAAAAGTTTGAAAAGATTACAAAGCATTTTTGGCTCATTTCAGTAAAGAATCTTATAGTGTACAAGAACGATGGAATAAGAAATTAAAAATTAATTTGAATTAAGATCACTGGGAGAAAAATTATAGTACTCCTTTTAACATAACCGATAACTCAAAGCTTTAAGCATTATTTCAATTTAAATTAAATCATTGCATCTACTTCACCAACAGCAAACTAATGAAATGTAACCTTTTGGAAACAGAACTTTGTACTTTTTGTGGAGAGATGACAGAAACAGTTACTCACCTATTTGTGGAATGCACTTTTGTAAGAATAATTTGGATTCAACTTTTACAAAATTGTAACAGAATTCATGCTGTTAAAGTTAATTTTAAAAATGAAATCTTTTTGTTTGGTCTACAAACAGAATCAACACCGATAACTGACTGTTTTAATCTGTGTTTAATTACAGCAAAATATTTAATTCATCTTTGTAGAATGCGAAAAACACTCCCCTCCTATCAAGCTTGTATAGAAACTATCAATTACCATAAGGATATTGATATTTACTCTTTATTAATGTATGATAAACCGGCAAAAGCCCATAAAATAAGACAAAAATTGCAAATGCTACAGTTATAGATGATAAGTTATTTATTGTACACCATCTTCTTTAAACAATACTGATTTGATAATATTTTGTGCATGTATGTAATAATGGGATGGGTTTCCCCACATGTTTCTAACTTTTGTTCATGAAGATCAAATAAAAATATTAAAAACAAAAAAAGTCTTGTTAACTGTGTTTAATTTTTATGATAGTTTATTACTGTTGAAAATACATCATGTTAAATGTAATCAATAGATAATTTCAAAATTGATAAAAACAAAGACATGTGGTGTGCTAAATCTATGAAGGACCTCTCCCTCGTTAACTGTTTCAGACAACACAATAGGAACATTCCCTCGGGATCATGCAACATATGTGCACTGATTAAATTGATTGAATGTATTGAATTTAACTTCCGTTTACACTGCCTTTTTGTAAGCTTAAACATTCAGAATCAGTTTAGATGGCTTGTATAAGTGGTTAGTTAAAAGATTAAAACTGACTGATGCAAAAATAGCATAGATACACACATATAAACTATAAAGTGTGTTTATATTATTAGCTATGGTTCTCGTTCATTAAGCATTGTTTTATCGTTATTTATTAGTTCCGACATGTTTCTATCAAAAACAAACATACGAATTCATGTCCGATTCACGATCAAGAAGCAAAGTAAAAACTTCGAAACTGACACATTATGTTAAACACGTGAACTTCCACCAACAAGTAAGTCTATGCATTTGTATCGTTGGTTATATTGAAGATGTTCATGTTAAACACCCTTTTAGATCGTATTGACTGGGGAGCTAAATTACAGATGGAACATAATAGCTCAGTGGGCAAGGCAAAAGTCGTCCACTTGGAGCACCATTTACAGTACATGAATAAGGAATAAATTCTGAAAATTGAAATGTATAAAGGGAGAAAACTGTCTTTTGCAAATAAATAGCGTCAAAATTAAATCAGTTTTACACAGTGGTATATCCCCTGTAGGAAACTTCAAAAAACCTTTGATAAAACATGTCAAAATTTGTAATAGCTGACAAACTCTTGTCTACCTAAAAACTACATTTTATTGGGACCTCCAAACTATATTGTTGGACCTGTATCTGTTTGTGGAGTTGAATGGTTTGACAAAACACTTTTGTATGTTGCGAAAGCGAATGCGCGAATGCCTTGATTTGTCTGTGAAATCAAATCAGCTAGGTAAAAACACTAAATGTTGTTCCCAAAGCGAATGAGCTGCTCTTCCAATGGAATCATAACAAATAAACAGAAACTTCAAATATTGCGACCATTGCGATTGATTTGCTGTTCCCGTGGAATGACCACAGCAAAAATTAAATACTTAACGTTGTTATCAGTGTTAATGCGTAACTGCGATAAGCGAAACGCCCATGAAATAAACTAAATAAGGCCTGAAATGTCCAATGCCAATATCGGGATGATTTGGGTAGGTTATTGTTTCACTATTTGTATAAAGAGTACATTTACAAGTATAATGCATCTATTTTTTAATGAAGATATTGATTTTAAAATTCACGTCATATGAATAAATAATTAAATAAATAAGCAAGCAGAATAAGACGTATATCTAGTGTCCACGTACATGTATATAGATCAAATAGTCAGTAAATAAATGAATAAATAAATAAATAAAAGTCAGTAAGCAAAAATAAATAAATAAATAAATAAATGGAGTCAGTGAATAATTAAATAAGTGACTTCAGTAAAAAAATAAATGAATAAAACTTAGAAAATAAATAAAAATAAATAAAGTTATTATACTGCAGTAAAAACTGGACATTATAATTCGCACGCAGTGAAACCTATCTATAATGGCCATCCAAAGGAACATGTAAAATTGACAGGTGACCCTTATATACAGGTTCAAATAAAGTTTACAAGAGCGATAGGGATAAAACTTTACTGGCATTAAAGACGGCACCCCCTTATATTGAAGTGGCCTTTAAGGCAGGTTCGACTGTATATATATATATGTGTGTATGTTATATTCAATATTGTTCATAGTTATAAACATAAACGATTTCAAAGGTTTCCTTAGAAAATAGAAAACAGGGCATATAATAATATAATATTTGTTAAAATTCACATGTAATTAATTGGCTTTTCAAAATTAATTTATATCATCATTAAGTAGTTTGACACTTCATATTATATATTTCTTGTATAGATGATCTTATATTTAAGGTAAACTGAATGTTGAGTCAGGAATTTGAAATAATTTTTTTCAGAAATGTGATATTTGTTAAAATTTACATCAAATACACTTGTTATTTAAAACAAATGTATATTATCATCAAATAGTCTGACACTTTATTTTACGAGTACATTCCCTTGTATTGATGATGTGATATTTGAAGTAAACCGAAAGTAGAGTTTAATTTTTTTCTAATTCCGGGTAGGATGCTCTTAAAATAGTCCAAAGGGTACATTGTAACTGGCAATAAAGAAGAAACGGAAACTACGCATATTTTTACAGGTAACATATTATTTTGTAAGATTAAATAACAAGATAGTTGATTTGATTTGAATTACATCAATTTGTCAATAATACACTGTATTTAGAATTTAAAATACATGTACGTATAAATTCATTTAAAAACGAATTGAAAATAATTGAGCAGCCCTTTTTTGTTTTGGATCAAATGCAACAGATTGCTATGGCATTACAAAAACACTGGTAGTGATGAATGAAAAAGACTTTTGTGCTGGAGATTTATAATCCAGACAAACTTCATTCATCCGTATTAAGGCGGTCAGTTCATGATTCCTGGAAGAATCCCGAATACCAGGACATTACCACCGACCTTCTGCAAGCCAACTGACACACTCATTCAAGGATCTGACCTTGGTGGGATTCGAACCTAGGCGACGAGAACCATTGTAATCCATTTAAGGGCGTGTTAGACAACGTGGTCAACGAGGCCTTGCTAGGTAAGAAATACTTTCTACCGACAAATCTCTCAACATAAACACAATAAAATGATTGTAATTTTGGACAACCCCCCCCCGGGAACAACAGCCAACCAGCGAAGCCACCATGTACACGAAACAATTCATTGAAACATCACAACATATAAGAACCATTTATAGAGAAGTCGCTATTTTGACAGGGCTCTGGATTAAATATTAATTTGAAATAGGTTATAGTACAAACTTTGGGGGCCCTTCCAACCATAACGTTTGGATATATATATATATATATATATATATATATTATATATATTATATATATATATATATATATATATATATATATATAACTGACTGTAAACATCTTTTATTTGTTTGGAGACGTAAATCAAGTCGTTCTTACGTATACACAAAAAGTAGTCGAATGACTGACATTAAGAAAAAAGGACTTTGTACCAAAGTCCCATTGTATAATTTTGAACTTTTAGAAGTAGATTTGTGTTCTAAGTTATGCAAAACAAACATACCTATCCATGCCAAAAGATCAATCACAAGGCAAAGTAAAACCTAGGTTAAGCACTTGAACTTTATTCAGGAAAGTCAGTCCGTGCTCAGGAAGGGTGAGCACCTCCTGTTTAGCCAGTTACATCCACAACATGTGTAATATAATTTGGGAATTACAATTAGAGACAGTTTGTTGAAAATTATCAGAAATAATATTCGGCACAATGTATTTCGATTCTTTAAGTCATGTTACTAGACTTTGATTCATTTAAACCATAAACTGAATAAATAGAGTTACAAGTCGGTATTTCAGCACACAACACACACACACACACACACACACACACACACACACACACACACACATAAGGATGTAAATAACTATCACGGGTAACAATCACGTGACTTATGTTGATCACACAATTTGCCAATTTTATACCTGGATTTTAGGCATCCACTAGTAATTGATTAAAACAGAAAATATCACGTCTAAGTAAATGTCAGTAGTTACTGTAATTTGTCTTAATTTGTCAAGTTGCGTATGATCATACTTTCAATTAGTTTCTGGGTTAAACGTATATAATCTTTATTCTATCTTTATATTTAATCCAATATCATATTGGAATATTCAGTTATTTTGACGATGTCTTTTTATACAGTCAGTATGTGCATGCATATTTACGTAAATTCAGCTAGGGTTTTGTTGACTAATTCTTCATTATGATGCACTTTGAACACAACTCGAAGCCCCGCCGTCTCAGAAAAAGGCACTGCAAAACATCGAACATGTTCCTCTTCTGCAGGGCATTCGAATTCAACCCCGAATACACATCAACTTTCTGGAAATGTGAGTTTGTCTGATGACACAAAAATAAAGATTTTATCATTGTCATAAATAAGATGAAATCACACTAATTATCAAAAACAAACATACTTATCCATGTTCGAATCACAATCCAGAGGCAAAGTAAAAGCTTTTTGAACTTTGATTTATTCTGAACGGATCAGTATTGTCATTTTCTTCTGACAATTTAACATAATTCATATGTTTATAAAACATTAGACTTATGGGAATAGTATTACTCTAGTATGTTTAAATTTATGTGATATAAATACAAAGTTTGTTAAAAATTGGATATCTTGTAAATCCTTTCAAATTTGTGTAAGTATACATTTTAGTTTTAAGCTCACCTTACAAAAGGTTAAGTAAGCTTATGCATAACGCGGTGTGTGTATATGCGAACATACGTGTGTATACGTCGTTTAAACCTATCTTCGACTTCTTCTCTGAAACAAATGAGCACATTTTAATGACACTTTCTCAGAAGTACCCATGAGCCGATGCAATTCAGATTTGTTAGTGACGTTGCTATAGTTACCAAAACAACGTTGTTATCAAGGGATGCAAAAGTTAAAAAAAACCATTTTCTCCGAAACCGATTATTGAAGAAAAAATATGTTGTGATATTTGACTTTTCAAGGGTCTTAAGCTTACGGTTCATTTACGTTAATTTAGGCAACGTTTAATTTTCAAAGAAACGGCAAAATAGCTTCAATTTTTTTTACTTGACTTTTTATCAAGCACTTGACATAATCTTTTTAATTACGTTAAAAATAGTCAATGTCAAAGGTAATGACGTTTGTGGTTTATGAAAAGTATCAGTTATCGGTATAGGCATGCATATTAGAATATTGATGGTATTGATACAACGATCATAATAAATGATATATAACTGAAGGTCATCGGTTTTTAGGTCAAAGTTACATATGTAAAATAATACTGAAATTAAATTAAATTATCTGTAAAACTTTAAACTTTTTGTATTGGCATTTATATCAGAATATAATCGGTATCGATACAACGATCATTTTCAAATATAGTTAATAGTCACGAAATGATTTTGTTTGGTAAGAGACTCACGAAAGTTAATATCCGTGAATAAAAGTTGGTTTACAGTATACTCACTCATGCAAAGTATTTTTTGAGCTAAATTTGTCCAAATATATTTTGGGTCTTTGTATTTTTTTAACTCCATGGATAAAATATTATTGTTTTAAAACTTTTGTCCACGCAACTCTGATGAGTAACAGTAATCCGAAACGGCTATTTAGTGGTGTAAATTAAAACTGTTATAACATGTAATTCAAAGGGTGATCTAACATTACTTATAATCCGTTTGTTTTTTAAAATACGTCCAAATCACAACCCGAAAGTAAAAAATAAACACACCAATCCATTTCCAAATTACAATCCAAGAGTAAAAAACAAAGAAATTATTCAATGTCCAAATCAAATTCCAATAAAAAGTAAATCTTTTGAAACTAACAAATGAAGTTAAACATGTGAACTTCCACCAGGAAAATGAGACCGGTTGCTTAAATAATGAAACCAAATACACAAACGTAGAACAATCAATATTAACTTTCAAATTGTACTTCTTTATTGCCGTTGACATTCCATTAATATCTATATTGAATACAGATTGTTTAGAAGTAATGAGAAATATCTGTACTTATATTTGTATTTTTAAATCGTTGCAGGTTGTTGTAGACACCAGTTACACTAATGGCCTCTAAAGGTAGTAACAGAAAGCAAACAAGTCCTAAGGGGGATTATTTAGTCGTTGCTGCTATAGATTTTGGAACGACATTTTCTGGATATGCTTTTTCCTTCCGGCATGATTATGAAAAAGACCCACTTAAGATTTCAGCAAACACATGGACATCTGGATTAGGAACTCTCCAGTCACTGAAAACATCAACTTGTGTACTTTTCAAACCTAACGGAGAATTCCACTCATTTGGTTTTGAAGCGGAAGAAAAATATTCAAATTTGGCGGAAGATGAAGAGCATCGTAATTGGTACTACTTTCGGCGATTTAAGATGAAACTGTACAAAACAGAGGTTTTTTCATTTATACATATGAATACACAATTGCGCTTGTAGTTTATTTAAGTTGATGAATGAATGTGTGTGTGTGTGTGTGTGTACGTGTGTCTGTATATTTTCCTTTTTTACATTTTTACTGACCCACTTCATTTAACCCTCACACTCCAATAAGAACTTGTTTCACCTGGAATAGCAACATTGTCAACGAAAAAATTATAGTTAGTACTAGATATGTAAGATACCTGTTTGATACCCGTTTCTGTTGCTTTTTTATTTGTTTTAGAATTATTACGCTATGGTAGAGCTTGTTCCAACGACCAGAACTTTATACTACGAAGCAAGCTGTTAACAAATAAATTGTTGGCACGATAAAAAACAAACATATCAATCCATGTCTACACCAAAATCCCAAAGCAAAATAAAAAATTTAGGTATTACCTGTTGGAAGTTTGCGTGTGTTACTAAATTTGCCAATTTCAAGTTTTTAGTTTGCGTTGGGATTGTGATTTAGACATGGATTAAAATGTTTGGTTTTGATTTATTGCAATTAATAATATGCAATTTGAAAATTTGAGCTACGGGGCACATATTGGGGAAACTATATAACCCTTATTATTTAAAATCATCTGGGGCCACAATCATACCAATATGATGTATCCGTAGGATCATTTGGGTCCAACATAGCGAATCTGAAGAGTGAATCTTAATATATTTAAATCCTCTCTAAAGAACATACAATAAGTAGAGCTTAGATTATTTCGTTGCTGCGTCCTTAGATAAACTAGTATTAGAATACATTAAACTACTGTAAACGATACGGGATATGGTGCGCCATAAGACCAGTGGACCTCTTGATCTTGTTGATATATGTTCTTCTTTTTTTCGAAAAAATGATAATCACTTACTTAGTATTCTTAACGTAGAAAAAAGTGGCAAATTGAAATTCATCATTTATTTGATAAAAACTGAAGTAGTGAAAATATCATAACAATTGCATTTATTATGAAATATGTGTTTCTTAAACACGTTCATTGAAGCATTAATATCTTTATTAAAAATTGATAAATATATAGATCTGTTAATAAAGATAAGTAAAGAAAAAACTTATTTTTTCAGAATTTGAAACGCAATTTTTTACTTGAAGATGACAAGAGAAAAACGATGCCAGCTATGAAGGTATTTTCATGCTCTCTCAAATATCTGAAAGATCATATGAAGCAAAAGTATGAAAATATGATAGGTAGTGTCAACGATACCGATATTCTATGGGTCTTAACCGTTCCAGCAATATCGGATGACAGCGCAAAACAGTTTATGACGGAGGCAGCTGAGCAAGTAAGATATGCTTTACGTAATTTGCCAGTTTTAAAGTTTGGTTTTATGAAATTTGCTTTGGACTGTGATTAGGATATAGATTGATATTTTTTTAGTGCAAACTGCATTTTTCCTCTATTTTATTATTAGTATTGATTGAATGAATAGAGTTTAACGACCAGTCAAGAATATTTTCCGTACATTGATCCGGTGCTGCTATAGTTGAAGTTCAGTTTTCTTTTTTTTGCAGCACGTTCAGGTCATTATCCACATGTAAATTTTTAGCGTGGCACACCAACCATGCCACAGGACATCGGGTTTTAAGGTCTCTCTCGAAAGACCACGCAAGTTTCATACCATGTAGTTGGCGAAAATCACTACCTATTTTCAAGTCTTTGTTAGACCCGGACAGATTTCGAACCCCAAGCTCCCAGATACGGAGCGCGTACTTTTGATTTCTTCCTATTTATTTATTGCAACATTATTTTAGGCAGGAATACCAAGTGAATATTTGAAAATAGCATTGGAACCCGAAGCCGCTTCATTATATTGTAAATATCTACCAACAGAGAAAATGGAATCTGGTGGATTCAGTGTGTTTAAACCAGGCCGTAAATATCTTGTGTTAGATGCTGGAGGTAGGTATTGTTTATTATGTAGCAAAAATGAATACATAACGAAAAGAGATAACTTGACAGTTTTAACATAATGTGTTCATTATAGTTTCTTTTTCTGGATTTATTTTATTTTCTGGACATTATATTTAAAATAGTTAGCTGTTACTATACACAAATGCATATGAGCAAAATACATATTTTTTCTATATTCTAACCTATCACATGCTTTTATGTTACATTCTTCTGGTATCAAAATATTTTATGTATTGTAAAGTTCTACGTCAAACGTAATCTTAAGACTTTAAATTTTGTTTCAGGTGGTACAATTGACATAACTGTTCATCAGGTTCAGGCTGACGGATCACTCAGAGAGCTACACAAAGCAAATGGCGGAGACTGGGGAGGTGTAAAGGTTGATACCTGTTTTCTAAGTATGTTAGGAGATATTGTTGGGAACGAGGTAATGCAGAAGTTTGAAGAGAAGCATAAAATCGACATCCTTGACTTACTTCGCGAATTTGAAGTTAAGAAGAGAACCATCAAAACCAATATGGACGACAAGGTCACCTTTAAGGTTCCGATTAATCTGAATGAAACCTTTAAACGAACAAAAGGAAAAGAAATTAAGGACGAGCTCCAATCAAAAGGAAAATACAAAGACAAGCTTACATGGGTTGGTGACAAAATCAGAATGTCCCCAGATCTTGCTGAAAGTTTATTTAAGGAATGTTCCGAGAAGATTACAAACCATTTGAAAAGCCTCATGAAGCATCCTTCGGTGAAAGACATCGCCGCTATTATTATGGTAGGTGGATTTTCAGAATGCCCAATAGTTAAAGAAGCTGTTCAGAAAAGCTTTCCAAAGGTGATAGTACCAAATGAAGCAGGATTATCAGTTCTGAAGGGAGCAGTTATATTCGGCCATGACCCGACAACAATTAAATCTAGAATAATGCAACATACTTACGGTGTAGGAGTTTCAACATCATTCGAAGAGGGTATTCACGACCAAAATGAAAAATTCGTCACCAGCATTGGAGATGTACGATGTAAAAGTAGTCATAGAAAGGTAACACGCCCTAAAAGGGGATATGTAGAAGAAACATGTCCTAAAAGGGACTATGCAGAAGAAACAAGTCCTAAAAGGGATTATTTAGTCGTTGCTGCGATAGATTTTGGAACGACATTTTCTGGATATGCCTTTTCCCTCCGGCATGAATACTTAACAGACCCACTTAAGATTGCAACAAACACGTGGACAGCTGGATCAGGTACTCTCCAGTCACTGAAAACATCAACTTGTGCACTCTTCCAACCTAATGGAGAATTCGACTCGTTCGGTTTTGAAGCTGAAGACAAGTATTCAGATTTGGCGTTAGATGAAAAGCATCATGATTGGTACTACTTTCGACGATTTAAGATGATACTGTACAAGACAAAGGTTCGCTATATTTATACATATGAATATGTTATTGCGCATGTAGTAAATGAGAGAGAAAGAGAGAGAGAGAGTGTGTGTGTGTGTGTGTGTGTGTGTGTGCCCTTTTTCATATATTTACTGACCCGCTCCATTTTTGTATCTTTTACACCTCACATTCCGATAATCCATATGGAATATTAAAATTGTCTCAAGTTTTTTTTTTTTATCAATTTGTTTCAAGTTCCTAAATATTGGTGTTTGATACTTGTTTAACCCGTTAGATTCTATGACTCGTTCAAATACATTGTTAATGAAAAATTATAGCTACATGTATAGTTATATGTAAGATACCTGTTTGAGACCCGTTTCTCCTGCTTATGGTGTATTTGTTTCAGAAATAATACGCTATAGTAGAGCTTGGTCCGACCGCGGACAATTTATACTACGAAACAAGCTGCATAGAAATGAAGTGTTGACACGATCAAACCTGTCAAATTAATTATTGCAAGATATTGCAAGCCTAGGCTTATCAAAGGTCTCATAAAGTTTTATGACCGTCGCTACAATATTATTGATATGTCTGATGTCTCTGTATCCAAAATTACCCTAGATATGACATTCCAAAGTTCCATGTCTGTTTCTTTCTCAATTTTGATTCCACACATGATGACAGTAGCTAGCTAAACAGGAAATGTGTTCCCTTCCGGAGTACCTATTCTCACTTCCCCGGTGTAGTGGAAGTTCGCGTGTCTTATTGAATTTGCCAGTTTCGAGTTTTTACTTTGTTTTGGGATTGTGAATTAGATTGCTTGGTTTAGAATTTTCCTTGGGTTTAATAATATTTAATTTAAAAATGGAGCATATATTGGGGAAACTATGAAACCCAAACTAGTTACTTAAAAATCACCTGGATCAAATAAACATTAAATAGACATTAGTCATCAACCACAAACATACTTATATGATGTATCCGTAGGATCAGGAAAATTTAATTTTAACGTCTATGCGATTAGTTAATCAAGCGAAAGGGACATGTATAAATTTATCTGAAAATAATCTCAAATGTAGAGCGTATATTATTTAGGTGCTGCGTACTTAGGTCAAGTAATTTTAAAATGCATTAAACTACTGTAAAAGATACGTATCACTGTGAGTGATAAGACCAGTGGACCTCTAGATCTTGTTGATATACATATATTATATTCTTCATTCTACCAATTACAATACTTACCCACTTAGTATTCTAAATTTATCATTTATTTGATAATAGCTAAAGTAATAAAAATACCATAACAACTACATTCATTATAAAATATGTTTTAAACACGTTCATTAATGCAAAATATATATTTTTTATTTGTTGTTGATGATTCTTAATACTAAACAATCATTTTTCACTCCGAAATACGTATCTAAACTCATAAATTAAAGAACAGAAGCCAAGTAATGCTGATATAAGTTTGAGCTGAAATATTCATGGCCACTTAAAAATGTTGTGCGATAATCAGAGTTACCTCCCTTTAAACATGAAAGTGTCATGGATTTATCTAACATATATAACTCATAGTCACACAGAAATAAAGGGAGCCAAACTTTGTTAAAAAGATTATGTTTATCTTTACGATATAATATCTTCATAAAAAACCGTAAAATGTATAAATCGGTAAGTATAGACAGTAAGAATTAAAGTAGAAACTTCATATTTTTCAGAATTTGAAGCGCAATTTTTTACTTAAAGATGACAAAGGGAAAAAGATGCCAGCTATGAAGGTATTTTCATGCTCTCTTCGATATCTGAAAGATCACATGAAGCAAAAGTATGGAAATCTGATTTGTGGTGTCAACGATAGCGATATCCTATGGGTCTTGACCGTTCCAGCGATATGGGATGCCAGCGCACAACAGTTTATGGCGGAGGCAGCTGAGCAAGTTAGATATGTTTTAATTAATTTGTCAGCTTCAAACTATTTTCGATATGTTATGTTTTTTATTTCAAACTTCATTTTTCCCCTTATTTTTATAATTAGTATTTCAGTTAAATTCGAGTATTGATTGAATGAATAAATTGTTAATGTCCGTGTCAAGAATAATTGATATATATTGAGACGTCGCTGCTATAGTTGGATCTAAAAAAAATTCTTTTGTACTGTGCCCACGACAAAATGCAGGGGTTTCTTTGAGGCGCCACCTTTATCATGACACGGAACATTGGTTTTTAAGTTCTCTCTCGAAAGACCATGCGATTTTCATTTGTAAATGTCATGCAAAATTCACTACCTTTTTTCAAGTCTTTATCAGAATCGGTCAGATTTCGAACCCCAACCTCCCACATCTAGAGCAAACACTTTTTTCACTTCCTTTTTAATTATTGCAACATTATTTCAGGCAGGAATACCAAGTGAATGTTTGAAAATAACATTGGAACCCGAAGCTGCTTCATTGTATTGTAAATATCTACCAACAGAGAAAATGGAATCTGGTGGATTCAGTGTGTTTAAACCAGGCCGTAAATATCTAGTGTTAGATGCTGGAGGTTGGTATTGTTTATTATGTAGCAAAATTGAATACTTAAGGTAGTTCCATACTTAACAAATCGTCTGAATACACATATTGAAATTTGGATATGTTATACATGGGCATAAACCATGCAACATGCCAAAATTTTAGGGCAGGTTTTCGACTTGCTTAGGAAGTTCTGAAGCGCCACCTGGTGGGCATTATCACGACATAAATGATCAAAGTATAACTACTGTTATCAACAAATAACCTTTAATAATTTTTTGTCATGCTTAGAAACCAAAAGTCTCATGCATTTAAATTAAGCATGAAGATTATTTGGACCAATGGAATTTACTTCCGGGCACATGATACTTTACAACAGCGCCACCTATCAAGAGAGAACATTTAATTTTCCCAAAACTAAAAGTAACACCCTTTCGTTAATTTGTAGATTTTTAAAAAACTAAGTCGAATACGACCCCTGCTTTTGACATATATTGTACATGAATATATAAATTAGAATTTTTAAAAACAAAAATTAGGGGGTCGTGAAGCTACTTTTTTCATACAATTGCATCAAAATCCTGAAACAAGAAAAAAGCCTCATTTCTTTACGTAAGAAATTAATAATGTTCTAGGATACTATAATGAACTCGATGTTTTTCGTTTGGTATTAACAAATAAACAAAAACACTGATTGTGAGCTATTTTGTTGTGCATAACAAATCCATAGAACCCATAGCAACCGTTACCAAACACAGATCAGTTAAAGTGGAAAAGGGATTCGTATACATTGATGAAGCGTTCTTGATTCTAGGCCGATGAATAAAACTCAAATACAAGAGCATAGCTAAACTGCTAAAATTTAACACCGAGAAAAATTATCATACAGTATGTTTATTGAAGAATCGTCAATTTGTGTCCTACTATTTGTATTTAAAATCGCCGAAATAAACACACATAAACCGGCATTTAAAATACCGTCTTCAAAATTTAAACAATGTACTTAAATCTTTCAATTATTTAGAATAGTGTAGATCTACCTAATTTCCGTTATGTACAATATACATTCTCTTCTTAGAACTAGTGCACAGAATTGATATTGTGAATTCTAATCTTATGTGAATGCAGAAAATTATTCTACTGAATGATAGCATAACTGCGTTCCTGCCATAATTCTGTAGGCACCGAAGACCACACATTCGTGACGTCATAAACAAAAAAGATGTCAAATCTGACATTTCGACCGTACGCACAAAATGACGACGTCACCATGGTATGGAACTACCTTAACGTAAGGAGCGATAACTTGACAATTTTAAACTTAATATATTAATTACGATATAGTTTCTTGTTTTAGATTTATTTTCATATCTATATATTTTCCCGTCCACTTCCATTAAAGTCAATATTTTTTGTATCGTTCAAACTACATTACTTTTTGAAAAATATGCTCCAATTTCCAAGTTTAATTTGTTACTATACACGAAATTACACTTATAATATCACTCTACTGCTACTATAAACAAATCCATATGTGCAAAATACACATTTTTGCATATTCATTCTAATTTTGCACAACGCTTTTATATTACATTTTTATGGTTCAAATGTTTCTATGCATTTTAAGATTTTATTGTAATCTCAAGACTTGAATTTGTTTCAGGTGGTACAGTTGACATTACTGTTCATCAGGTTCAGGCTGATGGATCACTCAGAGAGGTCACAAAGCAAACGGCGGAGACTGGGGTGGTGCGAAGGTTGATACGTGTTAAGTGTAGGAGATATTGTGGGAACGAGTAATGAAAGAGTTTGAAGAGAAGATAAAATCGACATCCTTTACTTACTTCACGAATTTGAAGTTAAAAAGAGGACCATCAAAACCAATATGGACGACAAAGGGTCACCTTTAAGGTTCCAATTATGCTGAATGAAATGTTCAAAGGGACGAATAAGAAAGAAATTAAGGATGAGCTCGAATCAAACATACAATACAGAGACAAGCTTACATGGGTTGGTGACAAAATCAGAATGTCCCCAGATCTTGCTGAAAGTTTATTTAAGGAATGTTCCGAAAGATTACAAACCATTTGAAAAGCTATGAACATCCTTCGGTGAAAGACATCGCCGCTATTATTATGGTAGGTGGATTTTCAGAATGCCCAATAGTTAAAGAAGCTGTTCAGAAAAGCTTTCCAAAGGTAATAGTACCAAATGAAGCAGGATTATCAGTTCTGAAGGGAGCAGTTATATTCGGCCATGAACCGACAACAATTAAATCTAGAATAATGCAACATACTTACGGTGTAGGAGTTTCAAGATCATTTGAAGAGGGTATTCACGACCAAAATAAAAAATTCGTCACCAGCAGTGGAGATGTACGATGTAATGATATATTTTCCATATACGTCAGAGAAGGTGAGACGGTGGATATAGACGACAAAAAGACCGATTTTATCACAGTCATTGAGCCCGATGATAAATTTATGACATTTCACTTTTATGCTACAGAGTCGCAAGATCCAATGTATATTACCGATGGCGGATGTCACTTGATCGGGAAGATAAAAGTAGATATGCCGAATATTTCCAGAGGATTAGATAGGGGAGCAGATGTGTCAATGTCATTCGGAGGAACAAAGATCGAAGTGGAAGCTACAGACCGGGACACTGGATTATCCACTCAAGCAAGATTTGACTTTTTACAATAACTTTAAATTTTCGATTGAATAGGTTATTAAACATTGTAGAGGTTCGTTCAAGTGTATAAGCCAACTTGTCAGTTCCAAAGTGTTCACTTTGCTTCTAAATTGTGATTCGGACATGGATTAGTATGTTTGTTTTTTAGATAAGTTTTTTATTTTAACTTTTTGTTCATATAGTATATTGAGTAATGGTTTCCATTTATTTGTTTTTCAATTTATATTATAAAAAGATTGCCAAACTTAAAGGGTCTATGAGTACTGAACCGTCTTCAGTACACAGGGATCCAAAAATTAAGAAATTCTAACAGACATACACAACAAATATGTTGTTGTCCCAACTTATAAGGCTTCCAACAACATTATTCTCGTTTCTAAGAGATTCTACCTTGAATGTTTTATTAAGAAACTTGGTTTAAATAGTATATAAAAACAGCCTGTATATACTAGAACTAATTTTACCAATAAAGTTCTTTCCAACCATAGGGGTGGTCTCGAGTCTTTCGGTATCAATCTTATATTGTATTACTTCTATTGGGTTCCTAAACTCCATAAAAATCCATACAAGGAAAGATATATAGCAGGTTCGTCAAAATGTACTACTAAATCATTACAAGTAACTCTAACACAAATTTGACAATCGTCAAAGATAGTCTTCAGTCTTATTCATAAAAAGTGTATTCTATATCTGGAATCAACCAATTGTGGGTTCTCAAAAATTCTACAAAAATGGTAAGTCAAGATACAAATATCTGGTGCTGAACAGGGATACTGGTTATTTTGTCAACATCATACGGATTCCAAATAAAAATATACTGAATATACCATCGACAAAATGTTGGAGTTTTTGATTGATAAATATTTGTCGTGTTTGGTAATATAGTTTTTTAGCAAATAATCGGTATACCAATGAGTACAAACTGTGCACCGTTGCTTGCTGATGTGTTTCTTTATTCTTACGATGCAGACTTTATGCAGAACCTTGTTAAATCTGGAGAGAAGATTGTCGCCAAATCATTCAACTCAACATACAGATATAGAGATGACGTTCTGTCTCTTAACAATCCCATGGAGACTATGTGAATGTCATCTATTCTAGTAAACTTGAAATAAAAGACACGACTGATTTTTCAAGTTCTGCTTCATATTTAGACATATACCTGAATTATGACGCACACGAAAGGTTACATTTCAAACTTTATGACAAACGTGATGACTTCATTTTTTCTATTGCCGATTTTCCTTTTCTATGCAGCAATATACCTGCTTCCCCTGCTTATGGTGCATTTGTTTCCAAATTAATACGCTATGGAAGAGCCTGTTCGCACTACATGGACTTTGTACAACTAAGTAGACTGCATGCAAATAAATTGTTGACTCGGGGATTTTGCAAGCTAAGGCTTATCAAAGCCCTCAAAAAGTTTTATGGTCGTCATCACAGTATTGTTGATAAGTTTGACGTCTCTGTTCCAGGATTGCCCTGGATATATTTGACGTTTCATGGCTCCATGTTCCCTTTACACAATTTTGATTACACACGTGGCGGGTGTAGCTAGCTAAACCTAAACAGGAGGTACGTACCCTTCTGGAACACCTGGTCTAACTTTCCTGTGGAAGTTCACGTGTGTAACCTAAACTGTCAGTTCCAAAGTGTTTACTTTGCTTTTGGGTTGTGATTCGGACATGGATTAGTATGTTTGTTTTTGATAGCATGTAAATATACTATCATACTGTTAACAATATGTCGTTGATGATCAGTATAATCCACACATTGAATTGAGTATATAATAATACTTGATTAATCCAAGCATTTACCCATGTAATGTCATATTGATAACAAAATGCAGCTACTCTATCGAATTGAATAATAAATCATGCCCCAGGGATAACTGACCATTAGTGTCGCTTTTTAAAAAAATTTAGCTTGAGAGCTTCTAGACATGGATCAGTGATTGACAATGAAAATTCATGCTTATTGTTTTAATTTTTTTTAAAATGATAGCAACCATCTCATGAAGAAAACTACAGTTTGAGGGTGGGAATCGCAAAGTTATTGCCTAGACCTACCTGTCCCAACCCTTCTATTGGAATGACCATATGGGTTTACTTTAGCATCAATCTATTTAACTATTTATAAAGAATAAGAACATATATATGTTAGGCGTGGGGATCTCAACTGATCAAAAGTTAGTACCCAGCCCCTCCTGTCCCTGCCCTCCTCTGGAATAACGTCATTGGTATTTCTGCATTATCATTCTATTCAACTTTTAAATCACAACCGGAAAATATATAGTTTCAGGGTGAGGATATTAACCATTTAAAAGTTAGTACCAAGCCCCACCTATCACCACCCTCCTTCAGGAATGACCACATGGGGTTATATTCAGTATCACTCTATTCAACTTTTCATGTGTTACCAGAAAAGATATAGTTTATGGGTGGGAATCTCAACCGTTTAAAAGTTAGCACACTGCCCCGCCCATACCCACCCTCCCTGATACCCTAGGGAAAATCTTTTGATACAGACTTGTGCATCTTGAGACACTGGTCATGAATATATATGGTTTTATAGTACAAAATAAAGTTTAAATGGCAAAATTGACGATTATTGTTTTTAAAACCCCACCCTCCTGCCCCTCCCCTAATGACTTCATGGCAATTTTGGCACGGTCTCTGGGGATGAGGATAGGAATCAACCTTCATGTAAAGTTTAGTCAAGATTGGACCAACAGTCTGAGAAATTGGTTGGACAAGTTCATGCCAAGAATAAGAAGAAGAGAAATAATAATAATAATAAAAAATAACGAGTATTTTTGCATCATTACAAATAAGGCGCCCAAACAAATAAAAGTCAAACCCTGTATTCAGAACTCATATTATTAGAAATTAACCGTTTTTTTATTCAAGTTTTAAATGAATAAAGATTCAAGAGATGTAACCTTTTTGGTCATTAAGAATATATACTTGGAGCAAGCGTGTCTATTTATGGTCTCTCTCTCTCTGAAATTTTATTCTAAAAAATTATTGTCTTGGTGTCAAATGAAAGTAGAAGTAGTACATGAATCCAATTGGTTGAAATTCACACAATAGACAAAGTTAACTGACATCACCTATACCCAATATCACAACCTGTTGTTTTGATGAGCTAAAGATGTATTGATTTTAAATTAATCCAAGCATTTACCAATGTAGTGTCATATTGATAACAAAATACAGCTACTCTATCGAATTGAATATTGAATCATGCCCCAGGGATAAATGATCATTAGTGTTGCTTATAAAAAAGATTTAGCTTGAGAGCTTTTGGACATGGATCAGTGATTACTTAAGTATCATTTACAATGAAAATTCAAGCTTATGGTTTTAATTCTTAAACAAAATGATAGCAGCCATCCCATGAAGAAAACTATAGTTTGAGGGTGGGGATCTCAAAGTTAGTACCTAGACCTACCTGTCCCCACCCTCCTATTGAATGACCATATGGGTTTACTTTAGTATCAATCTATTCAACTTTTCATAAAGAATAAGAAAATATATGTAAGGGTGGGGATCTCAACTTATCAAATGTTAGTACCTAGCCCCGCCTGCCCCCACCTTCCTCTGGAATAACGTCATTTGTATTTTTGCAGTATCATTCCATTCAACTTTAAAAGCCGAACCGGAAAATATATAGTTTCAGGATGGGGATATCAACCATTTAAAAGTTAGTACCAAGCCCCGCCATCCCCACCCTCAATCAGGAATGACCCCATGGGACTTTCTTTAGTATCACTCTATTCAACTTTTCATGTAGTACCAGAAAAATATAGTTTATGGGTGGGGATCTTAACCGTTTAAAAGTTAGCCCACTGCCCCGCCCATCCCCACCCTTCCTGATACCCCCGGGAAAATCTTTTGATACAGACTTGTGAATCTTGAGACACTAATCATGAATATATATGGTTTTATAGTACAAAATAAAGTTTAAATGGCAAAATTTAGCATAATTGTTTTTAAGACCCCGCCCTCCTGCCCCTCCCCTAATGACCCCATGGGCATTTTACCTCGGCCTCTCAAGGAGGAGATGGGGATCAACCTTCTAGTGAAGTTTGGTTAAGATTGGACCAACGGTCTTTGAGAAATTAGTTGGACAAGTTCATGGCTGGAAGAAGAAGAAGAGGAAGAATAATAAAAATAATAATAACGAGTACTACTGTAATGATGGATGCATCATTACAAATAAGGCGCCCAAACGAATAAAAATCAAACCCTGTATTCAAAACACATATAAGAACTTGTACTTTTGTTGCTTTTTTCCATTTCCATGGCAACGGCTGAAAATTTAAAACCTTTAAATAAGTTCTACACACAATAGAAAAACTGTTTAGAAATTTTAAATTTGTAATATTTTTTTCATTTTAAGATTTAATTTTATATAGAGAAGTAGTACATGAATCCAATTAGTTGAAGTTTAAACAATAGGCAAAGTTGATTGACATCACCTATACCCAATATCACAAACCATTGTTTTGATGAGCTAATGATGTGTTGATTTTAAATTAATCCAGGCATTTACCCATATAATGTCATACTGATAACTAAATGCACTACTCTATCGAATTAAATAATAAATCATGCCCCAGGGACAAATGACCATTAGTGTTGCTTATAAAAAGATTGAGCTTAAAAGCTTTTAGACATGGATCAGTGATTACTTAAGTATCCTTGACAATGAAAATTCATGCTTATTGTTTTAATTCTTAAACAAAATGATAGCAACCAGCCCATGAAGAAAACTGTAGTTTGAGGGTGGGGATCTCAAAGTTAGTACCTAGACCTACCTGTCCCCAACCTCCTATTGGAATGTCCATATGGGTTCACTTTAGTATCAATCTATTCAACTTTTCATAAAGAATAAGAAAATATATATGTTAAGGGTGGGGATCTCAACTGATCAAAAGTTAGTACCCAGCCCCGCCTGTCCCTGTCCTCTTCTGGAAAACGTCATGGGCATTTCTTCAGTATCACTCTATTCAACTTTTAAAACAGAACCGAAAAATATATAGTTTCAGGGTGGGATATCAACCATTTAAAAGTTAGAACCAAGCCCCGCCCGTCCCCACCTCCATCAGGAATGACCCCATGGGATTATCTTTAGCATCACTCTATTCAACTTTTCATGTAGAACCAGAAAATAAATAGTTTATGGGTGGGGATCTCGACCGTTTAAAAAATAGCACACTGCCCCGCCCATCCCCACCCCTCCCTGATACCGCAGGGAAAATCTACTGATATAGACTTGTGCATCTTGAGATACTGATCATGAATATATATATATGGTTTTATAGTACAAAAAAAGTATAGATGGCGAAATTGATCATTATTGTTTTTAAGACCCCGCCCTCCTGCCCCTCCCCTAATAACCCCATGGGCATTTTACCTCGGCCTCCAGGGAAGGAGATGGGGATCAACCTTCATGTGAAGTTTGGTTAAGATTGGACCAACGGTCTTCGAGAAATTGGTTGGACAAGTTCATGGCCAGAAGAAGAAGAAGAGGAAGAATAATAACAACAATAATAACGAGTACTAATGTAATGATGGATGCATCATTACAAATAAGGCGCCCAAACGAATAAAAATCAAACCCTGTATTCAAAACACATATTAGAACTTGTACTTTTGTTGCTTTTTTCCATTTCCATGGCAACGGCTGAAAATTTTAAACCTTTAAATAAGTTCTACACACAATAGAAAAACTGTTGAGAAATTTTAAACTTGTAATATTTTTTTCATTTTAAGATTTAATTTTATATAGAGAAGTAGTACATGAATCCAATTGGTTGAAATTCAAACAATAGGCAAAGTTGATTGACATCACCTATACCCAATATCAAAACCATTGTTTTGATGAGCTAATGATGTGTTGATTTTAAATTAATCCAAGCATTTACCCATATAATGTCATACTGATAACTAAATGCAGCTACTCTATCGAATTGAATAATAAATCATGCCCCAGGGACAAATGACCATTAGTGTTGCTTGAGAGCTTTTAGACATGGATCAGTGATTACTTAAGTATCCTTGACAATGAAAATTCATGCTTATTGTTTTAATTCTTAAACAAAATGATAGCAACCAGCCCATGAAGAAAACTGTAGTTTGAGGGTGGGATCTCAAAGTTAGTACCTAGACCTACCTGTCTCTATCCTCCTATTGGAATGCCCATATGGGTTTACTTTAGTATCAATCTATTCAACTTTTCATAAAGAATAAGAAAATATATATGTTAGGGGTGGGGATCAACTGATCAAAAGTTAGTGCCCAGCCCCGCCTGTCCCTTCTCTCCTCTGGAAAACGCCATGGGCATTTCTTCAATATCACTCTATTCAACTTTTAAAACAGAACCGGAAAATATATACATGTAGTTTCAGGGTGGGATATCAACCATTTAAAAGTTAGTACCAAGCCCCGCCCGTCCCCACCCTCCATCAGGAATGATCCCCATGGGATTTTCTTTAGTATCACTCTATTCAACTTTTTATGTAGAACCAGAAAATATATAGTTTATGGGTGGGGATCTCAACCGTTTAAAAAATAGCACACTGCCCCGCCCATCTCCACCCTCCCTGATACCCCCGGGATAATCTTGTGATACAGACTTGTACATCTCGAGACTCTGATCATGAATATATATGGTTTTATAGTACAAAATAAGGGAATAAATGGCAAAATTGATCATTATTGTTTTTAAGGCCCCGCCCTCCTGCCCCTCCCCTAATGACCCCATGGGCATTTTACCTCGGCCTCTTGGGAAGGAGATGGGGATCAACCTTCATGTGAAGTTTGGTTAAGATTGGACCAACGGTCTTCGAGAAATTGGTTGGACAAGTTCATGGCCGGAAGAAGAAGAAGAAGAGGAAGAATAATAATAATACGAGTATTAATGTAATGATGGATGCACCATTACAAATAAGGCGCCCAAACGAATAAAAATCAAACCTCTACTTAGAACTCATATAGGAGGACTTGCACTTTTGCCGCTTTTTTCCATGTCCATGGCAACGGCTGCCATTTTGAAAATTTTAGACCTTTAATTACGATCTACATCACTAAAAAATCTGCAGGGAAACCAAATTACTTTTTGCCATTTTTAAAAGGACAACAAAAATATGATCACTTTGCATAATTACAAAATATATCATTTTTTCATTTACATGGTATTACATTATTGTAAACATGTACTTAGTGAACTTTTTTTTGTCAAATACCAGGTTTCCAAACTTAAAAATCCCTAATCAAATAGTAACACTTATTTTAATCCCAACATGGATTATTAGAAATTTTAAACTTGTATTATTCTTTTCATTTTAAGATTTGATTTTATATATAGAAGTAGTACATGAATCCAATTGGTTGAAATTCAAACAATAGGCAAAGTTGATTGACATCGCCTATACCCAATATCACAACCTGTTGTTTTGATGAGCTAATGATGTGTTGATTTTAAATTAATCCAAGCATTTACCCATATAATGTCATATTGATAACTAAATGCAGCTACTCTATCAAATTGAATCATAAATCATGCCCCAAGGATAACTGACCATTGGTGCTGCTTATAAAAACAGATTTAGCTTGAGAGCTTTTAGACATGGATCAGTGATTACTTAAGTATCCTTTACAATGAAAATTCATGCTTATGGTTTTAATTCTTAAACAAAATGATAGCAACCATCCCACGAAGAAAACTATAGTTTGAGGGTGGGGATCTCAAAGTTAGTACCTAGACCTACCTGTCCCCACCCTCCTATTGAATAACCATATGGGTTTACTTAAGTATCAATCTATTCAACTTTTCATAAAGAATAAGAGAATATATATGTTAGGGTGGGGATCTCAACTGTTCAAAAGTTAGTACCCAGCCCCGCCTGTCCCCGTCCTCCTCTGGAAAACGCCATGGGCATTTCTTCAGTATCACTCTATTCAACTTTTAAAACAGAACCGGAAAATATATAGTTTCAGGATGGGGATATCAACCATTTTAAAGTTAGTACCAAGCCCCGCCCATCCCCACCCTCCATCAGGAATGACCCCATAGGACTTTCTTTAGTATCACTCAATTCAACTTTTCATGCAGAACCAGAAAATATATAGTTTATGGGTGGGGATCTTAACCGTTTAAAAGTTAGCACACTGCCCCACCCATCCCCACCCTCCCTGATACCCCCGGGAAAATCTTGTGATACAGACTTGTACATCTTGAGACACTGATCATGAATATATATGGTTTTATAGTACAAAATATAGTATAAATAGCAAAATTGAGCATTATTGTTTTTAAGACCCCGCCCTCCTGCCCCTCCCCTAATGACCCCATGGGCATTTTACCTCGGCCTCTGGGGAAGGAGATGGGGATCAACCTTCCTGTGAAGTTTGGTTAAGATTGGACTAACGGTCTTCGAGAAATTGGTTGGACAAGTTCATGGCCGGAAGAAGAAGAAGAGGAAGAATAATAAAAATAATAATAATAATAATAACGAGTATTAATGTAATGATGGATGCATCATTACAAATAAGGCGCCCAAACGAAATAAAATCAAACCCTGTATTCAGAACACATATAAGGACTTGTACTTTTGTTGCTTTTTTCCATTTCCATGGCAACGGCTGAAAATTTTAAACCTTTAAATAAGTTCTACATACAATAGAAAAACTGTTGAGAAATTTTAAACTTGTAATATTCTTTTCATTTTAAGATTTAATTTTATATAGAGAAGTAGTACATGAATCCAATTGGTTGAAATTCAAACAATAGGCAAAGTTGATTGACATCACCTATACCCAATATCACAAACCATTGTTTTGATGGGCTAATGATGTGTTGATTTTAAATTAATCCAAGCATTTACCTATATAATGTCATATTGATAACTAAATGCAGCTACTGAAAACTCTATCGAATTGAATAATAAATCATGCCCCAGGGATAACTGACCATTATTGTTGCTTATAAAAAGATTTAGCTTGAGAGCTTTTAGACATGGATCAGTGATTACTTAAGTATCCTTGACAATGAAAATTCATGCTTATTGTTTTAATTCTTAAACAAAATGATAGCAACCAGCCCATGAAGAAAACTGTAGTTTTAGGGTGGGGATCTCAAAGTTAGTACCTAGACCTACCTGTCTCCACCTTCCTATTGGAATGCCCATATGGGTTTACTTTAGTATCAATCTATTAAACTTTTCATAAAGAATAAGAAAATATATATGTTAGGGGTGGGGATCAACTGATCAAAAGTTAGTACCCAGCCCCGCCTGTCCCTGCCCTCCTCTGGAAAACGTCATGGGCATTTCTTCAGTATAACTCTATTCAACTTTTAAAACAGAACCGGAAAATATATAGTTTCAGGGTGGGATATCAACCATTAAAAAGTTAGTACCAAGCCCCGCCCGTCCCCACCCTCCATCAGGAATGACCCCATGGGATTTTCTTTAGTATCGCTCTATTCAACTTATTATGTAGAACCAGAAAATATATAGTTTATGGGTGGGGATCTCAACCGTTTAAAAGTTAGCACACTGCCCCGCCCATCCCCACCCCTCCCTGATACCGCAGGGAAAATCTACTGATACAGACTTGTGCATCTTGAGACACTGATCATGAATATATATAGTTTTATAGTACAAAATGAAGTATAAATGGCAAAATTGATCATTATTGTTTTTAAGACCCCGCCCTCCTGCCCCTCCCCTAATGACCCCATGGGCATTTTACCTCGGCCTCTGGGGAAGGAGATGGGGATCGACCTTCATGTGAAGTTTGGTTAAGGTTGGACCAACGGTCTTTGAGAAATTGGTTGGACAAGTTCATGGCCGGAAGAAGAAAGAAGAGGAATAATAATAATAATAATAAGAAACGGTGCAAAAACAATAAGTCGCCAAACTTTGTTTGGGCGCCTTAATAATATAATAATAAGAAGAAACGGTGCAAAAACAATAAGTCGCCAAACTTTGTTTGGACGCCTTAATAATAATAATAATAATAATAATAATAATAATAATAATAATAATAATAATAATAATAATAAGAAACGGTGCAAAAACAATAAGTCGCCAAACTTTGTTTGGGCGCCTTAATAATAACAAATACTAATGTAGATGGATGCTTCATTACAAATAAGGCGCCCAAACGAATAAAAGTCAAACCCTGTATTCAGAACTCATGTTAGGAGGACTTTTGTTGCTTTTTCTATGACCATGACAACGTCCGCCATTTTGAAAATTTTAAACCTTTAAATAAGATCTACATACAATAGAAAAACTGCATAGAAACCCAATGAATTTTTAAAATACTTTACAAAATGTGTTACATATTCATTTACATGGTATTACTTTATTGTAAACATGTATTTTGCTAACCCTTTTTAATCAAATACCAGGTTTCTAAACTACATATTTAAATCCCTGCATGAATTATTAGAAATTTAAAACTTTTATAATTTTATAATAATTTTATATAATGTATATTTATTGGTCAATGACAAATATTCAAATGTGGTTAACACTATGAAGGTGGAGCAAATTACTTGAGTGATAGATGATAGCCTGAAATTCAAACAATAGGCAAAGTTGATTGACATCACCTATACTCAGTTGTGATGACTTAAAATAATCCAAGCATGTAATGTCATATTGATAACTAAATGCAGTTACTCTATCGAATTGAATAATAAATCATGCCCCAGGGATAACTGACCATTAGTGTTGCTTATAAAAAAGATTTAGCTTGAGAGCTTTTGGACATGGATCAGTGATTACTTAAGTATCCTTGACAATGAAAATTCCAGTTTATTGTTTTAATTCTTAAACAAAATGATAGCAACCATCCCATGAAGAAAACTATAGTTTGAGGATGGGGATCGCACACTTAGTACCTAGACCTACCTGTCCCCACAGTCCTATTAGAATGACAATATAGGTTTACTTTAGTATCAGTTTATTCAACTTTTCAAAAAGAATAAGAAAATATATGTTAGGAATGGGGATCTCAACTATTCAAAAGTTATACCCAGCCCCGCCTGTCCCCACCCGCCTCTGGAGTAATGTCATTGGTATTTCTGCAGTATCACTCTATTCAACTTTTAAAACAGAACTGCAAAATATATAGTTTCAGGGAGGAGATATCAACCATTTAAAAGTTAATACCAAGCCCCGCTCGTCCCTACCCTCCATCAGGAATGACCCCATGGGATTTTCTTTGGTATCACTCTATTTAATTTTCATGTAGAACCAGAAAAGATATAGTTTATGGGTGGGGATCTCAACTGTTTAAAGGTTAGCACACTGCCCCGCCCTTCCTTTCCCCTCCCTGATACCCCCGGGAAAATCTTGTGATACAGACTTGTACATCTTGAGACACTGATCATGAATATATATGGCCGGAAGAAGAAGAAGAGGAATAATAATAAGAAGAAGAAGAAGAAGAAGAAGAAGAAGAAGAAGAAGAAACGGTGCAAAAACAATAAGTCGCCAAACTTGTTTGGGCGCCTTAATAATAATAATAATAATAATAATAATAATAATAATAACTAGAGATTGTAACTGGGATACCAGTTGCGTATGATTCCCCACCATCCATAAGTAATTTATGGCATATATCTGGTGAAAAGAACCTAGCAGGGTTAGCGCTGGGTTGGAAAAGTCTGTCGCCAAGGAAATAGCCAGATGTAAAATTCTGTCGCCAATTTCATTACTGTGTCGTACATTGGAAGGCCGTCTCGGCATAGGAAGTGACGTTTTTAATGAATTTTATTGAATAAGAAACTCGCAGAACCCCTCTAAGGCCTTTGATTTGGCGTCGCCTCGTGTTACAATGAATAAACACGTATGGGAGTGTTTGCGCTAGGCATCGCCAACGTCGCCATTTGCGATTTTTTTCTTAAACTGGTGACAAAACACGGCGCTTTGCGATTTTTCTGGCCACAGGTTTTCAAAGTTCACCGGTATCTTGGTCACCAGTAATTAACAGGTGATAACACATTGAAGCGAGTGTCACTGAATAAACACAGTAATTAACGACTGAGTTGACTAAGATCGTTGTCTAAGGTGCGAATGTAAGACCTTCTAATTATGGGCAGGTAGATCCAAGTAATATTAGAGCGTGTCGACACTGCCTGAGGATATACCCAGGTGCCCTCCCGATGTCATCAGACAGTATAAACACCGATGGAATAGGAATTATTGTAAAATCCAAAATAAAACATAGTAAAAGTTACCCTTTGTGATGTTTATTTGATATTTTTTTTAAAAAGTGTATTGATTAATAATCGTGATTCAATGCGCAATACACATCGTAGAGGCCATCTGTTTGTATTTTAATTACGCGTCTTATTCCTATATAATTTGAGGTTATTCCTATATGTTTGAGGATCATGATCATAACGATGTATCTACTCAGTCAAAATATATGAATTTTTGTAACCCTAGTTAAGAATATTTCGTGTCTGACAAGAATATTCCTCATTTTTTCATATACATTTGTATATATATATATATATTATATATATATATATATATATATATATATATATATATATATATATATATATATATAATTTTCACTGAAAGTTTTACAACGTATGAGTGTATATACAATATAGTACAATTTTTTGGCAATGTTCATGGAAATGGTACATTCAATTGAAATGTTTACAACAAAATAATTATTCTATAATATACAAAATTGTAGTAATAATAACTTAATTTATTTACAAATTTTGGCTAAATTTTACTAGTATGATTTCGGGAAAAATAAATAGTGGGTGCCTCATGGATCGTGATCACGACTAAGGGAACATAATAGTTTTTATAGTGTTTAGAACCACCCACCAATCTATCTTTAATCAACGAACCCACAATTTTGGGCTTTACATTGTCGCCTGTATAAAGAATGTCAAACAAACAGAACTGAGTTGAGTAATTCATGTTCTCATCGTTTGTCTAAGAGAAAGATGTCGTTGACTAAAGATCCACACATACGTGTTTGTGTGAATTTGGTTACCATACTAGGCCACAGAGACGCGAAAACCAATCAAATTACCGACGTCGCTTACCGAAGCTAGTGAAAATACGCAAGCTAAAATTGTGTTCTTCTTCTATATGCTTAAAATTACTATTCAGTAACGGTCTATGGAGTCAACGGGAAGGTACTTTATAAATAAATATGGCGATGGGGTCATAACCAGTGTTAACTTTACAGTGCTAGACGACCATTTCGGAATGCAATTTCTCATCAGTATTGCTGAGACTTAAATTCTTCAAGGGGTTGAAAAATATAATAAATTCTCAAAAAACTTGAGAATAACTGTACAGGAATTTAACAGAAGACGTACATAAAGAATTAATTAAAATACGTTAGATTTCGCTTTTTTATGAAATTCCTTACAAACATACCCTTCAAACTTCAAATCATATAATTTTTTTAAAAATCAAGTAATAACCATGGACACTGGCATTCCAATAGTAAAGCGCGTACGGCCGTTCCAAAATATGAAATACAATACTTTATGTTCATTATGAATAGTTAATTCATTTATCTTTGCGACGGCTAAGGAAATATTACAAAATGTAGAAGCTGTACTGAAATAAATAAAGGAATAATACATCAGATCTTATTATTGTAAACATATATACATGTAGTATATCCGTATCACCATGTGGTCTTAATCTGTAACATTTAGAGTTGTGGTTCAGAGTGTTGTTGCAAAGGAATAACCATTGTCTCAGCTTTTCGTCCAGGTTTTAAAATCATCGGTGAGGAATTTGGCAGGGTAATACGGAGATTCTGGGTTACCGTTTTCCGGACCGGTTCCGGATATTATGTATGTCTTAAATCGCGTGATTTTCCTCAAAAGTTCCACATGCCAACTTCCGGTTTGGATGCAATACACATCTCAGCTAATTAATCGGACGTGAAAAACAAGTTCGGTAAGTAATATTTACACTGGATTTGGAATGAAGCGGTCGCCATTAGTAACTTTTATTGTTTTAGCATTATTAGAAGAGAAAATGTGGGTATTTATGTGTTTTATAATGCACAAATGACGGAAATTTGGTCATGTTCACTGATCATGTTGTGTACAGTAGGTATTATGATGTATAGATGTGAGTGATCGGGTAGACGTTTTCTAGAATAGTTCAATGTTTTGGGACTCAACCACGGCACGTCCCAATAATATTGACGCGTCCTAATGAGTTATCTAAACACAAATTAAGTCTTGTACAATTCATTCTTTCCATCTTTTTGTGATTATAGTTTTTATCCAGACAGGATGAATGGGGAGGGAGTTGAGTAATGGTGTTTAACGTCCCAGTCAAGAATATTTCACTTATATCGAGACGTCGTCAGCTATAGGCGAAGATGCAGAAATTTTGCTTGTGCGTTGCGCTGATGGCATTATACAGCAGGGTTCTTTAACGTGCCAAGCCTACCGTGACACGGGACCTCGTTTATTTTATGTTCCCATCCGAAAGAAGCGTGACTTTCATTTCGTAATGCCGAGTGCTTGGCGAAAGAACAGTCACTACCCACTTTCAAGTCTTGGGTATGACCTGGCCAGGGATCAAACCCACAACCTCCCACATACGTAGCGAGCACTCTACCAACTGAGCTACCACAGTGGTTGAATGGGGAGGGGTGGTTAGTTGTCTTACCATGAATTGTTGAAAGTGCTACATAAATTGAGCTGTCAATCTTAATTGACATCAAGACTTTAAAACTTCCTCAAGGGAATATTTAAAGACTTTATTAGATTTATTATTTTGCTAGTTCTATTTAGACCTAAAAATATATTAACCAGGGCTTGTAAAATAAAATACAAGTGTGGTGTTCGTTGATTTTTATTCAGTACTAGAAGTCTAAAACAAATATAAATACACAATTAAATTTACAATACGAGCAAGAGTTGAACAT
This sequence comes from Anadara kagoshimensis, assembly GCA_021292105.1. Taxonomy (NCBI): domain Eukaryota; kingdom Metazoa; phylum Mollusca; class Bivalvia; order Arcoida; family Arcidae; genus Anadara; species Anadara kagoshimensis. The sequence continues at coordinate 30,755,335 of CM037873.1, read as the reverse complement.
TTTAACAATTAATTTAATAAATTGAATAAATAAAGCGACCGTAAATTTCAGAAATACAATATTAAATGTCTATATATAAAATAGTTCTTACCAGATGTTCCTATTACATTTTTCAAGTACATGTTATGTCATGAGGCGCCGGTTATGGAATGCAGAAAATGAAAACGTTTTTTAAAAAAAAAGTCAGGGCTTTGGACCATCATGCAATAGAAATCGTGCTGTGTAAGGAAAACTGTTCACCCTTGCTTACACACATACGAGACAATACCATATTTGGGATATTCACTCACCCATGAACACGCACGCATACATACATTCATTCAACTCACTATACAAGTTACCAATATACGTTACAGTAAACAACACACAGAAAAGACAAAGACGATTATTTGAGACACCACATTTCTTAATTAAACTAACTAACTAAATAAACTAACTAACCCCATGTTACATTTTCCCCCCCTAAGGAAATGTCTCCCGACATTTCAAGATTTTCTATAAACTATATTGCGGAGTGCATATTTAAATTGTTCATAATTTGTTTTAATTACGACACTATAACTTATTTAAATGAAAGAATATTACTGATATAGTCAGATACCTATATTTCTATCAATAGTACACATTTTCATAAACAAATGCAACTTTATAATCCATCTATATTCTTATAAAATACATCAAACTCATATGATATTTGATTTGAAAATACTCTTCAAAATCAAACCGATTTGCAATAACGCAAAGTTGAACTTAGACACCATTGGCAAAACAATAAAATACAACTAAACATATTAGACAAAACACTCTCCATCTATTACCAACTGTGAAGTAATCCATTCACCCAATCGATCAGGTGGTTTTCTGGGTCGCTGTGACCTACGTAAATGTAAACCACTATTTTCAGTTACTACCCCATTATTTTGCATGTTACTGATGGTACTGTTATTTACTGATACATCTGTATTGGTTGTATTATTCTGAGATATTTCAATATTTGTAACATTATTGCCTGTATTGTTCAAATCAACTAAATTATTGGATATTAATGATTCTGATACATTTACAGAATTAGTAGTTTTAGGTGGTGAGATTGGTGATGGCATATGTTTAACATTTGTCCTTCGTTGGGGTATAATATAACGGGCATATCGAGACCAATCTTCATCCGAATCTGTACTTTCAGATTCTGAGATTTCTGTTAATTTGTTAGCCGTACGGGGTTTAGCTGGTTTAGCTGGCTTATCCTGTTGAGGCTGAATTGTAAAATCGATTCCTCAGATGGCATAACATTAAATGGCAATAACATATTGCGATGGAGAGTACGGGAGGGCCCCTTCCCAAACTCTGGTTTCACTTTATAAACAGGAATGTCACTATTTGGCTTGTGAATAACCAAGTAGGGCTGTTGGTCCCATTTATCGGCCAGCTTTTGTTTACCTTGTAGTCCCACTTTACGAACGAGAACACGATCCCCGACTTCAATAACAGAATCTCTTACTTTGCTATCGTATCTAACTTGTTACGAGCAGCAAGCTTAGAGGCTTCTTTAGCTGCAGACTCGTATGCATAACGCAGTCGACCTCTCAGTTTTTCTACATAAGTCTCGTGACTAACTTTTCCATCATTATCTGGATCAAGTCCTAAATAAGCATCTACTGACAGGCGAGGATGCCAGCCAAACATTAGATAATGAGGAGAATAGCCAGTTGCCTCGTTTTTGGTAGCATTATATGCTTGCACCAAAGGCGCGACATAAGATTTCCAGTCGGCCTTTTTGTCCTCCTCAAGGGTACTGAGCATTTTGAGAAGAGTCTGGTTAAAGCGCTCTGCCGAACCATTGCCCATGGGGGATACGGGGTTGTTCTAGTCTTTTGTACATTGGCTAGTTTACATAGTTCTTTGATTACTTTACTTTCAAAATTGCGGCCCTGATCACTATGGAGTTTCTCAGGAAAACTATAAAACAGTATAATGTTTTCATACAGTGCCTTGGCTGTTGTATGAGCCAATTGATTACGGCAGGGTATAGCCTGAGAATATCTGGTAAAGTGATCGGTTATGACGAGTTCATATCGGTTTCTTCATATCCGCCTTTGGATTTTTCGAGAGTAAGGAAATCTATGCAAACTAGTTCCATGGGCCTTGTGGTGTTAAAGGCACAAGTTCGGCAGCTGGCCTAACTGGTTTTTTACGCCTTATGCATCTGCCACAATATTCAACTTTTTGATTGACATCATTTTCTAATCCAGGCCAATAAAACCTTTGCTTTGCTAGCCACAAAGTCTTTTCTTTACCTTGATGACCTGTATCATCATGAACTAACTTTAAAGCTAATTGATGATATGATTCGGGTAGCACTAGTTGTTTGACTTGATGACCATCTAAAGAAGCGATACGGTACAAAATATCACCGTCTAATTGAAGACGATCCCATTCCCTTAGATACTTTTGTACACTAAGCGATTCTCTAGCCAGACCTTTTCCCCTTGGACGAAAATCGCTTCTTACCAAGTCAACAACTCTACGTAATGTCATATCTTTACTCTGCTCAGTTTGCCAGTTTATACTATTAAGGTTTTCACCAGTAATTGTTTCCTCATCGGCCGTATGAGAAATACAATCCTGTGATACACATGCTGCGAGTGGAACAGAAACTAAAACAGCCTCGCATATTGCTTTAACTGCTTCTGTAAAGACCTGGGGTTTGCGAGAAAGACCATCCCCATCAGAATTTAACTTTCCTGGTCTATAGGACAGAGTAAAATTATACGTTGCAAGGGAGGCAACCCAACGATGAGAAGTGGCATCAAGCTTGGCCTTGGAAAGAATATATGTGAGCGGATTATTATCAGTGACTACATCAAAACTATTACCATACAGATAATCATGAAATTTGTCACAGACAGCCCATTTAAGAGCTAAAAACTCCAGCTTATGAGCTGGGTAATTACGCTCACTACGGCTAGCATATGCTATCACCCTCTCAACACCATTTTGCTTTTGATATAACACAGCACCTAGCCCAACACTACTAGCATCAGTATGAAGGATGAATGGTAGAGAGTAATCAGCATATGCTAAAATAGGTGGCTCAGTTAGTTTTTGTTTAACATTTTCAAAAGCTGTTTGTTGAGATTCACCCCATATCCAACTTGATTTTTGTTTACTTTTAGACTGCTTAGAAGATTTATTTGTTGAATGACCTATCAATAAGGCATTAAGAGGCTGCACTATCTTTGAATAGTTCTTAACAAAGCGCCTATAATACCCAACAAATCCCAAAAACTGACGCAGTTCTTTGACATTTTGTGGAGGCGGCCAGTTTTCAACAGCTAAAGTTTTTTTGGGATCTGTAGATATGCCTTTCTCTGATATAACATGACCCAAGTATGTAATAGATGTTTTAAACAGCTCGCATTTTGAAGGTTTAAGTTTTAAGTTATGCTGAGCTAACCTAAAAAACACAGACTCTAAACGTTCTATATGTTGCTCGAACGTATCGGCAAAGATAAGAATATCGTCAAGAAATATAAGTACTTCTTTAAGCAACATTTCGCCCATGCACTTTTCCATCAGCCGTTGGAATGTGCTCGGAGCATTAGTTAAACCCATGCCCATACGACTACATTCATAGAAGCCTAAGTTTCCTACAGAGAAAGCCGTTTGTGCTTATCTGCCTCTTCGATCTCGACTTGCCAGTAGCCAGATCGTAAATCTAATTTAGAAAAGTACTTGGACCCACTGACTGTATCTATTATGTCATCGAATCTAGGTAACATATAAGCATCTTTACGGGTGCGAGAATTCAACATCCTAAAATCTAAGCATATGCGCAGTGACCCATCGCGCTTTCTTACTAGCACTAAATTAGAAGAAAAGGGACTGTTGGATTCCCTTATAACCCCCGCATCAAGCATTTCCTTGATGTGTTGGCGAACCTCCTCATACATTGCTGGGGGATTTTTCTATAAGGCTGTTTAAAGGGCTTGGTATTTTCAAGTTCTATTTTATGCTTAACTATCAGTGTTACCAAGGTCAAGTGGACTAGTAGAAAATATATGCTTCCACTTAGTAAGAAGTTTGTTAACTTTAGTCATCTGTGAAGGGTTTAAGACAGATGTATTTACATCAACGCCCAATTCATTCACGTCACTAAGTATAGGGCTTTCCGTTTTACTGTGATCTGCCATATCAAAATTGCTATCAGCTAAGTCATGAATGACCTTGACCTCGTTAACTTGACATATTTCTGACCTTGGTTTTATACTAATAGGCTTTGCAGAGATATTGCAGATTTTAACCTGGATCTTTGCAATATTGGTGTTATGTACTTTTAAAACCCTAGGACATACTATATAATTATACTGATTATCTAAGTTTTCAGTCACAATTTCTTTCACATCGTGATCTAAACCTCTAACTGTACCATTCACAACTGCAGACTGGTAAGGACCAATCTCTAAAACCTGTTTATTTGCAGCTTTAACACTGTAAACTTTACACTTGATGCTGGATAGAGCTAAACGCCATACATCAGGAATATTCTGGTCAGTTTGATTAACATGCTTTCTATATAACCTGATAACATTTGTACCTATAATGATGTCACACATATCATTTAACTTGGAATCTGGTACAACTAAAACTGGTACATTAAATTCAACATCACTTAAGAATGGAACTGAAATACAACATTCTACATAGCCCAAATACTCTAAATTTGAACCATCTGCTAAAGAAACTTGCAAACCCAACTTATCCAAAGTAAATAATGATGGCTTATGTGTTAAGTAATCATAACACGATTTTGACATTGTCGTCACCATTGACCCACTGTCAATTAAAGCCTGATGACTTTACCTTGTAAATATACTTCAGTCATATTTGAATCTCCAACCATCCTATTTAAAAGAGAAAGGCCACTTAACTGATCAGTGGCTTCCGGCTGGCCCACACCAGAAGCCATCATTAGTTTGGGTGGTTTGAATTACTAGTATTTCCTCTCCCCCTACCTGAAGAAGTAGAACCCGAGAATCGACCCCGACAACCCCCACCCCGACTATTATTATTGAAATTGGGCTGTTGATTATTTATGGGCGGGTTTCTTTGGTCCAATTTCTGCAAAATCAAATCAAATTTTGATCAATTTTATCATCTAAACGCTTTTCTAATTGCTCCAATTTCTTTTCAAATTTCAATTCTTAATTCATTAAACTTATCAAAATTGATTGCAGCTTGATGGGGTGACTTTTAGTTGGATGAGTCGTCGCATTTATAGGGATTTTCACCTGTGGGGGGTAGTTCGAAATATTTAATTCCCTTTCTACCTTTCTTACTTCTTTCAATAGATCTTCATATCGTTCAATAGTTTCGAATTTATGTCTGGTCTGTGCTTTGAGACCATCGGATCTAAGGCAAGTCCAAAATTTCTCCTTTAAATACCCATTTTTACAATCACGATCCAAATAACCACATTCAACAGCAGATTGTATCATCGATTCAAGTCTGCAACCAAACGCAGTTACACCCTCATTCGGCATCTGGTATGCATTAAAGAATTCTTGTAATATCATACCGTTTGTAGATACCTCACCAAATAAGGAATCTAACTTTGTCAAAATATCTACAAATGATGCCTTCTCGCCTAAATATATCAACATTTTCCTTGCAGTTCCGCGTAGAGATCTCCTAATTGATTGCAAGAGTAAATTTGATGATATATCAGGGTCTCCTTCTAAACATTTGATTTCAAATCGCCATTCGGCCTACGTGACGTCACCTTTCTGTGGTGGGTCATCTCCCGAAAACTGGGGAATTTTGGGAACACTGGGCATTTTACTGAAAATATGAGAATCATTCTGACCCTCTATAACATATTCATTCATTTCGTTTGGTTTATGAGCTGAATCAGACTGCAGATTAACATTTGAAGTATATGTACTTCCTTTGTGTATAGCACCACTTCTAGGTGTACTAGTACCACTAGGACAACTTGCTTTTAATAAATTCCCTATCAAAGAACGTGGGCTATCCTTAATATGTGTCCCCATTTCTAATTTGGGATTAGGCTTCTTGGGTGATGTTATATTTTCCTGTAGCCTCTAGTGACTGTACCATATCATGTTCGGACATTGACATGATGGATTCAATGTCACTTAACTGATATGACTTAACTACACTTAACTACGCTTAACTACACTTAACTACAATACTCACCTATATATACATAGAAACATAAAACATAGAAACATATAACACGTAACAAAAACATAGAAAACATAAAACTCATAGGGCCTAGTTTCACACACGTCTCCAGAACGACATACACTATACTCAATACTCAGACCGGGAAAATGTGCAATTGACTAATGTGTGGAGAACCGCGAAATGAGATTTTTTTAAATAATAACGAAAAAAAAATCAAATTTGGAAAACATTATGCTTGGCGCTACCAATCAACTAAATAAAAAAAACAAAAATATAACAATTGAATCATACAAAATTCTACACGAAGTAACGCGATTATATATATATATATATATATATATATATTTTCAAAATTACGTTGTATTAATGTCAATCAACTGTATTGAGGGCGCGGTGGCCTAATGGATAAGACGTTAGTCTTCAAATCCAGGGTCTCTCACCGCTGCGAGTTCGAGTCCCGCTCGGACCACATGTGGGAAAGTGAATTTTCCTTACCGTTGGCCTTTACTGATTCACCTGGTATCAGTATAATGGACTGGGGTGAGTGGTACGCTTGTCTGCGGCGTACTGACTCTGTGAGCTAGCACGGTAAAGTCGCCCTGAGTGCGCGCTAGTACAAGGCAGACCATACAACACACTCGCACTTCACATGCATACACAAAAATTGTTCATAGATTAATCCATAGAGATTAGTTAAATAGTTCTATTCGCGAATAGCTGAAAAATTGCTGATGCGACGTTAAGCAACATTCAACCAACCATTCAATCAACTGTATTAATGTAATCGAAACACTTCAATGTCAATATATAGAACTATCAAATAATCAGCTGGTAGTGATAACACTTTTTGCACGTGCCTTTCATAATGTCATACGGATAAACAGTCAAATATAATCACAGCAATCAGCGGAAACTGTAGTTTTGCATAATTTTGAATTGTTTTGTTTTTATAATAAGATTTATATCAAATTTGCGATACAGTTTCTGCAGCAATTGAAAAATTACACCATTTTCCATCAATCTTTGTTTTCCACATTTGAACGGAATACACATTGGCGTTCTGGTTAATCAACCCACATAAAATAAACAGCTTTACACATCGTTCTGGACATCTGGGCATATAAACATTTCAGCCATGGAAAATAAACTACATGTAATATAGGAAATACCTTCTGTTTTTGGAAACTGGAGGCAAGGAAACATCTGACTTTACAATCACGTTGGGCGCCAAATTTAACCAGGGCTTGTAAAATAAAATACAAGTGTGGTGTTCGTTGATTTTTATTCAGTACTAGAAGTCTAAAACAAATATAAATACACAATTAAATTTACAATACGAGCAAGAATTGAACATTTTAACAATGAATTTAATAAATTGAATAAATAAAGCGACCGTAAATTTCAGAAATACAATATTAAATGTCTATATATAAAATAGTTCTTACCAGATGTTCCTATTACATTTTTCAAGTACATGTTATGTCATGAGGCGCCGGTTATGAAATGCAGAAAACAGAAAATGAAAACGTTTATTTAAAAAGAAAAGTCAGGGCTTTGGACCATCATGCAATAGAAATCGTGCTGTGTAAGGAAAACTGTTCACCCTTGCTTACACACATACGAGACAATACCATATTTGGGATATTCACTCACCCATGAACACGCACGCATACATACATTCATTCAACTCACTATACAAGTTACCAATATACGTTACAGTAAACAACACACAGAAAAGACAAAGACGATTATTTGAGACACCACATTTCTTAATTAAACTAAATAACTAAATAAACTAACTAACCCCATGTTACATATATATGTGCCAGTAATTATGAATTTGATTTTGCATGTGTGTAAATAATGTTTTTGTTTTACTTCTAGAAATTAGAATGTGTACACAATTATAAAAATTAGCAAAATGAGACTCTTTTGAATCTGACAAGTCATAGTATCATTTGATCAGCTTGCATTTCCACATCTATTTTATTTTGCATATTTCCAACTTATAAATAAGATATCATGGGTTGTTAAATAACCAGTTTTCCACTCAAAAATAAAGTGATAAACAGGCTGACTTTTGAGGTAAAATATAAATCAAATTTTAATGAATGTAATTTTTAAATTTGTCAGTGCTCCAGTCAACAAAGCTGCCAAAAAGATACCAGGTACTAATGGTTTACTGTTTACTTTGTGATGGGAATCATGGACCTGGTCACTGGTATCCATTTTGAAGGTAGTCTTGTAGTAATGTAAATTACCCTCAAGAAACAAAAATTCTGAATACATGTATATGTATTTTTGAAAATCTATAAACATAACTTTCATGAGGGTAGTCCCTTGAACTGGGATAAGTGCCAGTCTGATAAGACTATAGTCTATTCTTTAATCTAATTAAATAAATCATTGAAAAAACTCTGTCTAATAGCCAACAAGTTCTTCGGCAATTTTACCATACCCACAATCTATTCTTTCGTGGAATCTCTTTATATGGAACCCTTGGGACTAAAGTGGTTGTTGCATTTTGATTCTTTTTTATTATTACAGGTAAGGTATTAATGACTTGGCCTTGTTGAATAGTCAAGTTTAAACTAGATCATGGCTTACTGAAGGTTTAGTTTTCACAAGTTTCCTTTTATTTATTACCATACAAATCTTCTGAGTTATGCTAATCTTAACAGGGTAATTCCATCATATCTCAATATTGCATCTGTATTAATTATTGTGATCTTGTTAATACCTATATTTCAAACTAAGTAGAGGCAATTTTAATGTAAATAAATAAAAATAAGTTTTTTATTGTGACATTACAACAATACATATTTAGACTAATAATGTCAACTTTAGACACAAGATAAATTACATGATAGTTCTATTCCTTTTACATTGGTAGCAAGTTAGTAAAAGAATGTTTTGTTTTAAATTTTAGATGGATATTCAGTAGAAGCATTAACATTATAAGAACAGATGAGGAATAGATTGAGAAGAAATGTATGCTTGAGATTTACACATATCAGTATATTGTGATAAAACCTTCATTGTAATGTACAGCCAGTTGAACACGATAGTCTATTAAGTCTCGACTTTGTAGCTGTGTCTCATCCATTATGGTTGTAAATAAAGTAACTTTGTTCAAATGTTGAGCTTGTTAAATTATGTTTAGCTGGATTTTTTCAGCAATTTGGACTTATTTGTTTTGAAACAGATTGTAAATACATGTAGAATGTTTCATGCCTCGCAACCACTTTTGTTTAAAATAAACTGTTTATATTTAAAAATCTTTTTCCAGTAATCTGTTGTAGTTGTCATCCTAAGCAGCACATAAGAATAATGATTTGTTACACATCAGTAACAAGATGGAGGAAACACCTGAAAATACACTTTCTTACTTAATATCCTGACTGAGGATAGAACCCAACCCTACCAGGTGACAAGTGAGCATTGTACTACAATTTGTCCTCAAAGCCAAAAGATCTGGACCAGACAGTTTGGCATTAAACCACCTTATTTTAACTACATATAATACTGGTTGTCTATGTACACCACCACAGCTAGGTCAGCCCTGCTTCACATCTGTATAGAGTTAATTACTGTGTACACCACCACAGCTAGGTCAGCCCTGCTTCACATCTGTATAGAGTTAATTACTATGTACACCACCACAGCTAGGTCAGCCCTGCTTCACATCTGTATAGAGTTAATTACTGTGTACACCACCACAGCTAGCTCAGCCCTGCTTCACATCTGTATAGAGTTAATTACTGTGTACACCACCACAGCTAGGTCAGCCCTGCTTCACATCTGTGTAGAGTTAATTACTGTGTACACCACCACAGCTAGCTCAGCCCTGCTTCACGTCTGTATAGAATTAATTACTGACTGCACACAGCTGCTCAATTTATAATTTTCTGCAAGTGAGTGGTTATTTAAATTGATGGCAATTTATAAGGTACATGTACTTGAGAAAGATTGAGTTTAGTGATGGTGTTTTACACCCCAGTCAAGTTTCTATGACTTAAATATCAAAGGAGTCAGTTCAGGGATGGTGGAGGAATCCAGAGAATACCACTGAGTAAGCAAGCAAAATGACAAACTTTCTCGCACTAACACTAGGGCCTGTTCGAGTGGGACTGGAACCTAAATAACGACAGACGCTATGATCTGGTGATGCATGCTTAAGGTCACTGGGACACAGAGGTCCCTACTTGATACAACAGAGGATTGTACCAAGCATTCTGCATTTAGAAAAACCTGTGGTATTTAGATGTAACCATTTGATAGATATCCCATGATATTGGGCACATCAAGACAAGTAATATCTTGTCACATTGCCCTTAGATTTAGTGTAAAATTCTGCAAACTGACACATAAGTGAATTAATCTTAGCCAAGACTGAAAAATGACAATTGGATTGCCTATCTTTTAAGTATGATATACCCTTTGAATCAACATTAATAATTTGAGTTATTTAAGTGTTTGGTGGACAGATTGGTAAGGTATGGGTTAAATTTATATTTTGATTGACTAGAAATTATATAGGTTGAAAAAGATACTGACTATAAATGCTGAAAATGTCAGATGACAAATACAGGCCCCCTGCCTGTTCCATTGACATTAGAATTCTAGCATCAAATGGCAGTCCTGTGTGAGCCAAACATGGCTCATATTCTTCAATAATGGTGCATGTTGCAATATAAATCTATGACGAAATGGAGTGCATCAGTCAGCATTTTTAAATATTTTGAATGATGCCAAGATCTACCTACCTCCAGCAGTATAAAAAAATCATGGAAGTGCAGACAAAGTTTCCTTATTGAGACCAGATGACTATATCCTTTTAGACCAATGTAATGATACTACTATAACACATTGGGACTACTCTGTGGTCCCTTAAAGAATATTATTAAATAAACACAACAGAATATCAAAATGTTAAATGAAACTTACATATTTTAAAACTGGAGGGAGTTGCTAAATCCATAATATTTTTACAACAGTTGAACTGTTTTGGTCAAATTAATCATGACATTAGTTTGTGAATTGTAATGGGCCCTGGGGTGGACTATTGGTTTAGGCTTTAGCATGGTTAAAATTTACCATGTATGTAGTGTATAAATTTACATTTTGTCTTGAATTAACTTCAACAGTACGTGTGGTTTAGTGACTACAATTATATTTTGGCGAGGTGTCGCCCAAAACGAGCGGTATATCTTTTTTTTTTTTTTGTCACATACATTTTATTTACATCATCGCATACAAATTATATTATACAATACAATGTAGCAGTTTTTATATTCAAGTCAAGCTCATAACACACAGATAATATTGTAGCGTGTGAGGGGGTACTTATACCCTCATGACATGTACAAATATCTCACCGAGGGACTTTGTACCATTAATCGTACAAAAATGAGGTAAACCACTTAAGATCAAACACAGTATGTGGTATCCGAGTCAGTTAAATAAAGTTACTCAGTTGAGCTGTAAACGTGTCTAAGTACATTCTATTCCATGTGAGACTAGATGTCTAGGAGGAGTGCAAAATATAATATTGTGATACTAAATCCACTATATATATACACATGTATGGGATCGAGCAGAATATATGAGATAAGAATTATATATATTTGGGAATGGACTTCTGAATCGGTACTGATGGAATCAGTACGTACAACTACGAATACCTCTCTTGAGCCACTTGCTCACATGCACTGGGATAGCATAAAGCTATTAATATCCACTAGAATATAATTCACTAAGGTGAAGTATAATTCTCTATCTCATATACACGACTACAGAGGGTGTAGGATGAATATTAGGGACTATTCCTTATAATTAAAGAATCACTAGAAGACAGAAGTAAAAATATATAACGTTTATGTAATAAATAATAATAATATTAATAATTTATATTAACAATTTAACAAAATATGCATCATAAATACTGGTAATATAGATCACTAAACATATAACTCCCAGGGGTATAATAAGTACACTTGTACTTAAAAATGCATAATGGGTAGGCAGTAACTACCTAACAGGCTATATTTGAATGTGCCGCCAATAAAACGTACGTACAAACGACGTAAACATACTAGTTTGGGGATAACTATTACGGTATTTGTTATGGGTCAATAACTGGGATGTAAACACATTGGGGAATACACACCTTAGAAATCCAAATTCAATAGACCAGGGAGTCGTCTGACAATAAAGATGGAACCACGACTGAACCAAAAGGACGCTGGGTGTGGTATTTATACCAGGGGAACCAATGGAACCCACCCATAGATACGGGAACCAACCCGACCTAGTAACCTGGAATAGGTTCCCAAAATGCAACGTGATTGGATAACGTAAGGTCATGACCTTAAAAACTGTTACACGACCTCGACCGGAAAATGGCGGCAAATGACGGCAACTGTGAACCGTGTGGTCACAAAAGTACTAAATGTACATGGAAATAATAACATTAACAGTAGAAGAACATATTAAATACTCTTACAACAACATGGTAACTATGAAAAATGCATTTAAACATACTTGTAACAATTATCTTAATGTAAACAAAGTAAAACGTGAACAACCCCCCGGAACACGAGGACGTGCATAGCAAATACCAAAAACATATGGAGCTAGAGGCTCTCAGGCTACAACACCCCCCTTCCCATGTAAGTTCGTCCTCGAACTTAAAGGAACTTTCACTTATATTCAAGATTATGAAACATAGCAAAAATATATGATATATTCTAAGAATACATTGGAACTCTTAAAAATTGAGCAGAATTCAGGACAACAATAATTTCACCAATCTTGAAGATTCTAAAATAAATAAACATTACATTCATCATATGTTAATAATGTGCATAGCATATAAGTATCAATATTTATCAAACATGCAAAATAATATAGAGTTCATTTCATTAATTTTATCAGTAAATACTGACTATTGTCTTTATGAATAATCAAAATGTCACTTTCGGTACTAATGTCACTTATACATTTATGTAATAATAATAAATGAATAATATTCATTTTAAAATAATGTTTATGTCTCTTTCAGGCACTTGATCCTCCAATGATAAAGTTGTTTGGATGGAATCGTCTCAGTCTAGGTAATAATCCATAAATTCCAAGATATGATCCATTTATGGCTAATGATGGTGTAAATACACTTGCTTTAAATCCATGTATAACACTTGGTATAAATCCATATTGAACACTTGATATAAATCCATATTGAACACTTGGTATAAATCCATATTGAACACTTGTTATAAATCTGTATTGAACACTTGGTATAAACTATAAATCCGTGTTGAACACTTGGTATAAATTATAAATCCGTATTGAACACTTGGTATAAATCCTTATGGAACATAAATCCATGTAGAACACTTGGTATAAATCCATATGGTATAAATCCATGTAGAACACTCGGTACAAATCCATATGGTATAAATCCATGTAGAACACTTGGTACATATTCATAAAAGCAAGTGTTTATACACTTTTAACATTCCAAATAAATCCAATGATGAATATGTCAAACATGTGCACTATATTTACACAATAATATATTAATCCACTGAATGTTCATACTATTATGGGTTATCTGCAAATTGCAAATATTACGATAATATTATTAATCCTTACATAGGATAAACAGTTATTCTTATAAGTTCAACACACAAATTATATAGATATATAAATCCACATGGGTAAATAAATTGGTTTGTATATTTTTATTTTAATAGGTTTGTGTAGACGCATCACGCGAGATAGATGATGATGGCTTCACGGTCCAGGTGTCTCTTAGAGTATAAGTGGTGCCATCGGGCAAAGAACAAGATTCCACTTTGGTCACATTTTCAAATCCATTGGGAATAAAATGACAGTTATATAAATCATGACGTTGTTCTGAGTTCAAGCGAGTACGAGATATAACCTCAGAAACTGGTCCAGGAATATATCTGCTGGGTGCTCCTAAGAAAACACGAGCAGGGTCAACTGATGAACAAGCATCAATGACTTCATTTGTAGTCTCTGTGGGTATAGCTGAAGATGGAATGATTGGTTCTGGTGTCAAAGCTAAAGATAAATCCAGAGGCTGTTCTTCAGATGCATTATAACTAAATCCAAAATTATTATTAAAGTTTCCATAAGCAGGAGTAAGTAAATGTCCAGAATGTGCTGGTGGAATAAACGGTGTGCCGACAAAAGAAGGAACTGGCATATTAAAACGTCCAATAGACGGAATGTTGGACAACGATGAACATGGCAAAACAGTAGGCTGATCAGAAGGTAAACACACTGGAACACACGTGGTGGAGTCATTGCACTTAGAACAGTAGCAGTCACTATAGATGAAACGTTAGACACAGTAGATGCACTGGATACATAATCTAAAACATCAGATGAATCCATAGAAATTGGACTATAATGATTCACTTGTACGTCCAAGCACGAGGTAAAGTCAATGGCGTCAAAGTTAGGTTCAGTAGACAATATTGGTACAGGCTTCTTAGGTGTATTTAAAACAGAGTCAGACAATGGCTGAGGAGATATAGGTTCAAGTAACAACTCAATGGAGAAGTCTGGTGACTGCACAGGTGTAAACACTTTAACTTTCCTGGAGTCTTCCTGATGAGCATTTGTAGACAAAGTGATTTCAGAAATAGGGACAGTATATTTAGTTGGTTTCAAGGGATAGCCATGTGCATTTTCCAAGTGTCTTTTATACAGGTATGCCCTACTTGCAGCTACGGAATAAGAACACAGAGAACACGATAAAGTTGGTCCATGATGGTCACGGATATGTCTAGACAGTTGCTTCTTTGTGAAAAATCTCATGCCACAGTCATTACACTGGTATGGTGGGTCTTTCTTGTCCATAGTGACGAAGTTTTAATAATATGGTAACATCGTTGTCCGTATGGGATTTGGTATATAAATAATATATATATATTGAAAATATATATATAG
Organism: Anadara kagoshimensis; assembly: GCA_021292105.1. Lineage (NCBI taxonomy): Eukaryota > Metazoa > Mollusca > Bivalvia > Arcoida > Arcidae > Anadara > Anadara kagoshimensis. Next base: position 30,740,143 of record CM037873.1, on the reverse strand, counting down.
GTATATAATAAAAAAATATTCTGAAAAATAAGATAAACAATCTTTAAACATCATGTTATACGTTTCCACTATCGACTAGTTTACTTCAATTTGGCGACTTAGTGAACCGAGTAGTAACATTTAAACCAGTATTGAACCACCTCTTACACTTTCCAAAATAGGGTTTCAGTTTATCAGCATGGGTTATTCTGGGTTTAGCTTTTGAGTTAGCCTGTATTTTGAACACAAGATCAGATAACTTTTTCACAATAGTAAAGGGTCCTTCCCATCTCAATCTTAACTTTTTGGAAAGATTTCTTCTATTTGTACTATTCACTGACAACACAACATCACCAACCCTGAAATCTGGCACATTCGCTTTTATCATAATTACGTTTTTGCCTATCACTAGCTTTTATCATATGTTCTCTAGCTTTATCATGAATTTGCCACATTCTCTCTTCTAAGACCTCAATATATTCTGGTTGATTGTCTCCCCCTACTTCGTGTGATTTTACATTGGGCTCCCATATACAATATCAATTGGTAAAGTAACTTCTCTACCCAACATCATTCTCGCTGGAGTTTCACTCAAACTTTCCTGTACTGATGATCTATAAGCAAACATAACATATGGCAAATATTCATCCCAATCTTTTTGATCTTTACAAACATATTTACTCAACATATCCTGAATAGTCCTATTTAATCTCTCTACTAAGCCATCACTCTGGGGTCTACCAGGAGAAGTTCTGGTTTTATATATTTTAAACTTTTTACATAAACACTGAAAAATTTCAGACTCAAATTGTCTCCCTTGATCTGAATGGATTTGTTTGGGTATGCCATAACGACATATGAACTCTTTTACTAAAATATCGGTTACGGTTTCCGCTTTCTGATTTGGTAAAGCATAGCTTTCAGCCCACCTAGTAAAGTAATCTGACACAACTAATATGTATTTATTGCCTTTATGGGTCATAGGTAACGGTCCCATGATATCCAATGCTACTCTTTCCATGGGTGCCCCCACAATATATTGTTTCATACGACTCCTAAGTGATTTACTAGGTCGCTTACGGGATTGACAGAGTTTACATTTGTCAATATATCTTCTTATAAAATCATTATATCCTACCCTACATAACCGCTCCTTTGTACGGTTTATACCTAAATGTCCTGAGGGTCATCATGTAACATTTGTAATATTTCATTTTGATAAACTTTGGGAACAATCAATTGTTTAAGCTCCAGTTCAGTAGCTTCATCTATATAGTTTTTTATAAAAACCCATTTATTAACTCAATACTGTCCCATTTTGCCCAGTAGGTTTTAATACTACTATTAAGAGATGAAATTTCTTCCCATTTAGGTCTTCCTCCATTCATTTTCCACTGCATAAGTTCTCTTAATATGGGGTCATTCATTTGACTTTGCCTAATCTCATCACCTGATTTTTCACTTAACCAGTTTGATTCAAGAATGGGTTCAGGTGTTTGTGAATCCGTGCTGGGTCCACTTTTGGCATTTAAAACATTAATCCTATGTTCGCTACATTCATTTTCTCTTAAATTGGAATTTAATTCACGAATTTCACATTTTTCACAATAAATACACGGTTCACATGGGCGTCTAGATAGACCATCTGCATTTGTATGTATTCTCCCAGCACGGTGCTGGATTTGAAAATCATAAGTTGATAAGACTTCAATCCACCTTGCAACTTGACCTTCGGGGTTTTTAAAACTCATTAACCAATTTAAAGCACCATGGTCAGTTCTTACTAAGAACTTAGTACCATATAAATAATGATGGTAGTGTTTCACTGAGTCAACTACCGCTAATAACTCTTTTCTGGTAATACAATATTGTCGTTCAGCTTTAGTCAAACTTCGACTATAAAAACTGATAACAACCTCCCTCCCATCTTGAATTTGCGATAACACAGCACCTAGACCATAACCACTGGCATCAGTGTCCAAGATGAAATCTTTACTCATATCTGGGTATCTTAATATTACATTGGACATCATAATATTCTTCAATGTTTGAAAAGAATCTTGACATTCCTGGGTCCATTTAAATGTATTTTGTTTCTCTAATAACTTATTCATGGGTCTAGCTATTTCAGAGAAATTCTTAATAAACTTCCTATAATAAGAACATGTGCCAAGAAATGATCTTACATCCTTAACACTCTTGGGTTGAGGCCAAAGCTTAATTGCCTCAATTTTAGCTTCATCTGGGGAAATCCCCTTATCGGATACTTCATGTCCTAAGAATATCACTTTATGTTTAAACAAATGACACTTTTTGGGAGCTATTTTAAGACCAGCTTTCTTAAGCCTTTCAAACACTTGTCTTAGTCTTATTAAATGTGTTTCAAAATCGTCAGCAAAGGTAATCACATCATCCACATATACTAAACAAGATTCCCACTGCAAGCCAACTAAAACTTGTTCCATTAAACGCTCAAATGTAGCACTAGCATTACACAGTCCAAACGGTAAAGTTTTAAACTGATAGAGCCCCCCTTTAGTTACAAAAGCAGTTTTCTCTGCATCTTTGGGGTCCATTTCCACCTGCCAATATCCACTTTGAAGGTCACAAGTAGAAAACCACTTAGATCCACGAAGTGCATCTAATGAATCATCAATCCGGGGTAATGGATATGAATCTTTCACAGTATGTTTATTTATAACTCTAAAATCTAAACAAAATCTTATAGAATTATCTTTCTTACGCACTAATGTAACTGGAGCAGACCAGGGTGAATTTGACGGTTCAATGACATCACTTTCCAACATGCGTTTAATTTCCTTGTCAACAATTTCGTGTTGAGATAATGGCAATCTCCTTGGGTGTAATTTAATGGGTTGGGTATCCCCTGTGTTAATTTTATGTTGAACAATGTTGGTACGACCCAAATCTGTTTTGGACTTTGCAAAAATACTAGAAAACTCAGTAAGTAAACATTTAACTTCCGCTTGTTGTTCAGCACTTAAATTTTGCTTAGTGGACTCAAAGAGTCCTACTAAATGATCAGGTAGCTTACTTTCTTCTTGGGTATCAGAAGAGATTGAAGCAATTCTATTAACTGTTGGTTCCTCATTTACACACAAACATTTAATCTCCTCTCCCTGAGCCATTAGGGTATTTTTATAAATAGTTTGGGGTTTATATGACACATTAATAAGTTTTACTGGCACCATATTTTCATTAGGTTTTACTACTGCTCTAGCCACTAACATTCCTCTATCACACAATTTTTGGCTGACAGATTCAATTAAAATATCTGTTCCTTCCCTAACACAGTCTGCTATTTTTCCCTGTAACATTATTTCACTCTTGGGTGGTACAACTACATCTTCCATTAATGTAACTTTAAAAATGGAAGCCATTTGACTTTCTAACTGACACTTTATCACTTTCCCATTAATTATTATGGAACCTGTTTCAAGGTCCACTTTACATTTATATTTATGTAAGAAATCATAACCTAACACTGCTGGTACTTCCACATCAGCTACTAATAATCTTTGGTAAAATTCAATTCCGTCTATTAGTAAAGGGAACTCAGCTATACCCAATGGTTCCACTAAAGTACCATCTGCCACACGTATCTGACCACATTCCCTATCTAACATGGGACGACTCTCTTTGGGTATGTCGTAATAATGTTTTGGGTTCAAAACAGTTAAAGTTGAACCAGTGTCAACTAAACAATTAACTTCAACACCACATACACACACTTTAAGAAATAATGCATCTTGATTACTTTTCCCAACCATTTCATATATTTTGTTGGGTCCAAAATTTTTAACAGCTGAATCTTGACCCTCACATTCAGCTAATTTTGGTTTAAAGGTACAGTCTGACTTTGAACACTATTATTTTCACTGTTTGGAATGGATCTTTCACCATTTTTACATGTACTATTAGTACTGTTCCTATCCTTATTTTTCTGGTAACAATCCCTGGAAAAGTGACCAGATTTACCACAATAATAACAGACAATAGGGCCTCTTGACCGGGTCTCAGTAGCTTTTCTACTTTTTACACTATTTTCAATTCTATCTAGCCTTCCTAATACATCTGACATGACTCTGTCACTTTCAGTATCTTTATTCTGATTCTGAACACTAAAATTAACTTGTTTCTGCATTCTAACAGAAGGTTTTGGGTTTGACCTACGTCTATGGCTTAATTGAAATGTTTCATATTGCATAGCCAATTGTAAGGCATCATCAAGGGTGTTGGGTTTTCCTTGATAAATTGACCATTCCAAGTCAGGGTCACATAAAGCATCTGTGAAACACTCTCTTGCTAACCTTTCTCTCATTACTATGTTAAACTGGGGGTAAGCTAATCTAGCAAGTCTTTTTATATCTTGGGCCAACTCATGGAGTTGTTCATTTCTCCCTCGAATCCTACTTTTCATCTGGGTTCTATACAATTCACTTTGATTTGTAGGTTCGAATCTATTTTGAAGTGCTATCACCAACTGATTATAATTTCTCCTATGTTGTGGATTTAAATCTGATAAAATCCCAAGGGCTTCCCCTTTTAAACTAGTTGCTAACTCATATGCTCTCTTATCCATTGACCAATTGTTCATATCACTTATCATTTCAAATTGAATAAAATATTCATTCCAACTTGTTTTGCCATCAAAGATGGGTACTTTCTTATGTCCAATTTGGTTCCCTTCAAAACTGTGAGAGTTACCTCCCCTATGCCACATTTCACTATTTACTGAACCATTAATCCTTAAATTTGGAACATTCACATTGAACTCTTGATTGGGTATTATAGAATCACTTAATTTACTTCCAGTATTTAAATCATCACTACAAGTGTTATTTCCGTTACACACAGTTTGCCTATGTGTGTAAGGAATATTTGTCCCCCCAGCATCATGCCCGCCAGCCCCTTTCATTTTTGACTGCGCGTCTGATTTGAGATAAGGACGGTATTTTGATCCACCTAGTGCACATTGTGGAATACCATATGAGGGTGTATTTTCCCTCCGGGAACCATTTTCCCCAGGCTCATCAACACTAGCTCCATTTTCACCTATGGTCTGTGCCGAGCCACCAACACTTGTATCCATATAAAAACTAACTGGATTGTTACTAGAATTGGGATTCATTTTCCCAACCCCTGAAAATGAATTATTCGCTCTTTCAATATTGCTAGAGGACTCACATCCTTTGGGTCTATCTTGACTCCTATCATGATCATTTACACATTGATTCGAATTATTATTATTTCCAATAAAACCTTCCTTTATCAGGGTTACTAATTCAGTAATGTTTTCCTTAAGGGCATTTATTTCTCCTTCAAACACTTCTTTACAAACAAAATTATCTCTCATTTCAAAATCACCACTACCATATTCATTATCAAGTCTAAACATTCACCACTTGGGGATACACTTCTATAATTCTGAGATGTGTACTGGGTTGCACTTTGACTATCATTATTGCAATGGAATGTACCATTTGAGGTTATGGGTGTAGTAACTGTATCAATTGCACATGTATTTATATTGGTTGTGTTCACATTAGTATTATCCTGGTCTATAGAATACGAATTTACTAATTGGGATTCAGTTTCCATACTGAATTGCAAAATTTAAAATAAAAATTATATGCACTTAATCTGGGTCTGAGTTTTTATTTCAGAAAAATAAATACCACTGGCAGTGACGCTAAATCTCACATGGGTTCAATATGCACTAACATACATGGGTCATGACAATTTTATATCATAAAATGAACAATATAAATTCCACGGATCACCACAAACAAAATAAACTAAAAAAAAAAATTATTATCCTTTACCGCTGCCACCAACTTTTTCTACTGTAGCGTGTGAGGGGGTACTTATACCCTCATGACATGTACAAATATCTCACCGAGGGACTTTGTACCATTAATCGTACAAAAATGAGGTAAACCACTTAAGATCAAACACAGTATGTGGTATCCGAGTCAGTTAAATAAAGTTACTCAGTTGAGCTGTAAACGTGTCTAAGTACATTCTATTCCATGTGAGACTAGATGTCTAGGAGGAGTGCAAAATATAATATTGTGATACTAAATCCACTATATATATACACATGTATGGGATCGAGCAGAATATATGAGATAAGAATTATATATATTTGGAATGGACTTCTGAATCGGTACTGATGGAATCAGTACGTACAACTACGAATACCTCTCTTGAGCCACTTGCTCACATGCACTGGGATAGCATAAAGCTATTAATATCCACTAGAATATAATTCACTAAGGTGAAGTATAATTCTCTATCTCATATACACGACTACAGAGGGTGTAGGATGAATATTAGGGACTATTCCTTATAATTAAAGAATCACTAGAAGACAGAAGTAAAAATATATAACGTTTATGTAATAAATAATAATAATATTAATAATTTATATTAACAATTTAACAAAATATGCATCATAAATACTGGTAATATAGATCACTAAACATATAACTCCCAGGGGTATAATAAGTACACTTGTACTTAAAAATGCATAATGGGTAGGCAGTAACTACCTAACAGGCTATATTTGAATGTGCCGCCAATAAAACGTACGTACAAACGACGTAAACATACTAGTTTGGGGATAACTATTACGGTATTTGTTATGGGTCAATAACTGGGATGTAAACACATTGGGGAATACACACCTTAGAAATCCAAATTCAATAGACCAGGGAGTCGTCTGACAATAAAGATGGAACCACGACTGAACCAAAAGGACGCTGGGTGTGGTATTTATACCAGGGGAACCAATGGAACCCACCCATAGATACGGGAACCAACCCGACCTAGTAACCTGGAATAGGTTCCCAAAATGCAACGTGATTGGATAACGTAAGGTCATGACCTTAAAAACTGTTACACGACCTCGACCGGAAAATGGCGGCAAATGACGGCAACTGTGAACCGTGTGGTCACAAAAGTACTAAATGTACATGGAAATAATAACATTAACAGTAGAAGAACATATTAAATACTCTTACAACAACATGGTAACTATGAAAAATGCATTTAAACATACTTGTAACAATTATCTTAATGTAAACAAAGTAAAACGTGAACAACCCCCCCGGAACACGAGGACGTGCATAGCAAATACCAAAAACATATGGAGCTAGAGGCTCTCAGGCTACAACACCCCCTTCCCATGTAAGTTCGTCCTCGAACTTAAAGGAACTTTCACTTATATTCAAGATTATGAAACATAGCAAAAATATATGATATATTCTAAGAATACATTGGAACTCTTAAAAATTGAGCAGAATTCAGGACAACAATAATTTCACCAATCTTGAAGATTCTAAAATAAATAAACATTACATTCATCATATGTTAATAATGTGCATAGCATATAAGTATCAATATTTATCAAACATGCAAATAATATAGAGTTCATTTCATTAATTTTATCAGTAAATACTGACTATTGTCTTTATGAATAATCAAAATGTCACTTTCGGTACTAATGTCACTTATACATTTATGTAATAATAATAAATGAATAATATTCATTTTAAAATAATGTTTATGTCTCTTTCAGGCACTTGATCCTCCAATGATAAAGTTGTTTGGATGGAATCGTCTCAGTCTAGGTAATAATCCATAAATTCCAAGATATGATCCATTTATGGCTAATGATGGTGTAAATACACTTGCTTTAAATCCATGTATAACACTTGGTATAAATCCATATTGAACACTTGATATAAATCCATATTGAACACTTGGTATAAATCCATATTGAACACTTGTTATAAATCTGTATTGAACACTTGGTATAAACTATAAATCCGTGTTGAACACTTGGTATAAATTATAAATCCGTATTGAACACTTGGTATAAATCCTTATGGAACATAAATCCATGTAGAACACTTGGTATAAATCCATATGGTATAAATCCATGTAGAACACTCGGTACAAATCCATATGGTATAAATCCATGTAGAACACTTGGTACATATTCATAAAAGTAAGTGTTTATACACTTTTAACATTCCAAATAAATCCAATGATGAATATGTCAAACATGTGCACTATATTTACACAATAATATATTAATCCACTGAATGTTCATACTATTATGGGTTATCTGCAAATTGCAAATATTACGATAATATTATTAATCCTTACATAGGATAAACAGTTATTCTTATAAGTTCAACACACAAATTATATAGATATATAAATCCACATGGGTAAATAAATTGGTTTGTATATTTTTATTTAATAGGTTTGTGTAGACGCATCACGCGAGATAGATGATGATGGCTTCACGGTCCAGGTGTCTCTTAGAGTATAAGTGGTGCCATCGGGCAAAGAACAAGATTCCACTTTGGTCACATTTTCAAATCCATTGGGAATAAAATGACAGTTATATAAATCATGACGTTGTTCTGAGTTCAAGCGAGTACGAGATATAACCTCAGAAACTGGTCCAGGAATATATCTGCTGGGTGCTCCTAAGAAAACACGAGCAGGGTCAACTGATGAACAAGCATCAATGACTTCATTTGTAGTCTCTGTGGGTATAGCTGAAGATGGAATGATTGGTTCTGGTGTCAAAGCTAAAGATAAATCCAGAGGCTGTTCTTCAGATGCATTATAACTAAATCCAAAATTATTATTAAAGTTTCCATAAGCAGGAGTAAGTAAATGTCCAGAATGTGCTGGTGGAATAAACGGTGTGCCGACAAAAGAAGGAACTGGCATATTAAAACGTCCAATAGACGGAATGTTGGACAACGATGAACATGGCAAAACAGTAGGCTGATCAGAAGGTAAACACACTGAAACACACGTTGTGGAGTCATTGCACTTAGAAACAGTAGCAGTCACTATAGATGAAACGTTAGACACAGTAGATGCACTGGATACATAATCTAAAACATCAGATGAATCCATAGAAATTGGACTATAATGATTCACTTGTACGTCCAAGCACGAGGTAAAGTCAATGGCGTCAAAGTTAGGTTCAGTAGACAATATTGGTACAGGCTTCTTAGGTGTATTTAAAACAGAGTCAGACAATGGCTGAGGAGATATAGGTTCAAGTAACAACTCAATGGAGAAGTCTGGTGACTGCACAGGTGTAAATGGAGTCTTCCTGATGAGCATTTGTAGACAAAGTGGTTTCAGAAATAGGGACAGTATATTTAGTTGGTTTCAAGGGATAGCCATGTGCATTTTCCAAGTGTCTTTTATACAGGTATGCCCTACTTGCAGCTACGGAATAAGAACACAGAGAACACGATAAAGTTGGTCCATGATGGTCACGGATATGTCTAGACAGTTGCTTCTTTGTGAAAAATCTCCTGCCACAGTCATTACACTGGTATGGTGGGTCTTTCTTGTCCATGGTGACGAAGTTTTAATATATGGTAACATCGTTGTCCGTATGGGATTTGGTATATAAATATATATATATATTGAAAATATATATATAGGTATATAAAAAAAAATATTCTGAAAAATAAGATAAACAATCTTTAAACATCATGTTATACGTTTCCACTATCGACTAGTTTACTTCAATTTGGCGACTTAGTGAACCGAGTAGTAACATTTAAACCAGTATTGAACCACCTCTTACACTTTCCAAAATTGGTTTCAGTTTATCAGCATGGGTTATTCTGGGTTTAGCTTTTGAGTTAGCCTGTATTTTGAACACAAGATCAGATAACTTTTTCACAATAGTAAAGGGTCCTTCCCATCTCAATCTTAACTTTTTGGAAAGATTTCTTCTATTTGTACTATTCACTGACAACACAACATCACCAACCCTGAAATCTGGCACATTCGCTTTTATATCATAATTACGTTTTTGCCTATCACTAGCTTTTATCATATGTTCTCTAGCTTTATCATGAATTTGCCACATTCTCTCTTCTAAGACCTCAATATATTCTGGTTGATTGTCTCCCCCTACTTCGTGTGATTTTACATTGGGCTCCCCATATACAATATCAATTGGTAAAGTAACTTCTCTACCCAACATCATTCTCGCTGGAGTTTCACTCAAACTTTCCTGTACTGATGATCTATAAGCAAACATAACATATGGCAAATATTCATCCCAATCTTTTTGATCTTTACAAACATATTTACTCAACATATCCTGAATAGTCCTATTTAATCTCTCTACTAAGCCATCACTCTGGGGTCTACCAGGAGAAGTTCTGGTTTTATATATTTTAAACTTTTTACATAAACACTGAAAAATTTCAGACTCAAATTGTCTCCCTTGATCTGAATGGATTTGTTTGGGTATGCCATAACGACATATGAACTCTTTTACTAAAATATCGGTTACGGTTTCCGCTTTCTGATTTGGTAAAGCATAGCTTTCAGCCCACCTAGTAAAGTAATCTGACACAACTAATATGTATTTATTGCCTTTATGGGTCATAGGTAACGGTCCCATGATATCCAATGCTACTCTTTCCATGGGTGCCCCCACAATATATTGTTTCATACGACTCCTAAGTGATTTACTAGGTCGCTTACGGGATTGACAGAGTTTACATTTGTCAATATATCTTCTTATAAAATCATTATATCCTACCCTACATAACCGCTCCTTTGTACGGTTTATACCTAAATGTCCTGAGGGTCATCATGTAACATTTGTAATATTTCATTTTGATAAACTTTGGGAACAATCAATTGTTTAAGCTCCAGTTCAGTAGCTTCATCTATATAGTTTTTATATAAAACACCATTTATTAACTCAATACTGTCCCATTTTGCCCAGTAGGTTTTAATACTACTATTAAGAGATGAAATTTCTTCCCATTTAGGTCTTCCTCCATTCATTTTCCACTGCATAAGTTCTCTTAATATGGGGTCATTCATTTGACCTTGCCTAATCTCATCACCTGATTTTTCACTTAACCAGTTTGATTCAAGAATGGGTTCAGGTGTTTGTGAATCCGTGCTGGGTCCACTTTGGGCATTTAAAACATTAATCCTATGTTCGCTACATTCATTTTCTCTTAAATTGGAATTTAATTCACGAATTTCACATTTTTCACAATAAATACACGGTTCACATGGGCGTCTAGATAGACCATCTGCATTTGTATGTATTCTCCCAGCACGGTGCTGGATTTGAAAATCATAAGTTGATAAGACTTCAATCCACCTTGCAACTTGACCTTCGGGTTTTTAAAACTCATTAACCAATTTAAAGCACCATGGTCAGTTCTTACTAAGAACTTAGTACCATATAAATAATGATGGTAGTGTTTCACTGAGTCAACTACCGCTAATAACTCTTTTCTGGTAATACAATATTGTCGTTCAGCTTTAGTCAAACTTCGACTATAAAAACTGATAACAACCTCCCTCCCATCTTGAATTTGCGATAACACAGCACCTAGACCATAACCACTGGCATCAGTGTCCAAGATGAAATCTTTACTCATATCTGGGTATCTTAATATTACATTGGACATCATAATATTCTTCAATGTTTGAAAAGAATCTTGACATTCCTGGGTCCATTTAAATGTATTTTGTTTCTCTAATAACTTATTCATGGGTCTAGCTATTTCAGAGAAATTCTTAATAAACTTCCTATAATAAGAACATGTGCCAAGAAATGATCTTACATCCTTAACACTCTTGGGTTGAGGCCAAAGCTTAATTGCCTCAATTTTAGCTTCATCTGGGGAAATCCCCTTATCGGATACTTCATGTCCTAAGAATATCACTTTATGTTTAAACAAATGACACTTTTTGGGAGCTATTTTAAGACCAGCTTTCTTAAGCCTTTCAAACACTTGTCTTAGTCTTATTAAATGTGTTTCAAAATCGTCAGCAAAGGTAATCACATCATCCACATATACTAAACAAGATTCCCACTGCAAGCCAACTAAAACTTGTTCCATTAAACGCTCAAATGTAGCACTAGCATTACACAGTCCAAACGGTAAAGTTTTAAACTGATAGAGCCCCCCTTTAGTTACAAAAGCAGTTTTCTCTGCATCTTTGGGGTCCATTTCCACCTGCCAATATCCACTTTGAAGGTCACAAGTAGAAAACCACTTAGATCCACGAAGTGCATCTAATGAATCATCAATCCGGGGTAATGGATATGAATCTTTCACAGTATGTTTATTTATAACTCTAAAATCTAAACAAAATCTTATAGAATTATCTTTCTTACGCACTAATGTAACTGGAGCAGACCAGGGTGAATTTGACGGTTCAATGACATCACTTTCCAACATGCGTTTAATTTCCTTGTCAACAATTTCGTGTTGAGATAATGGCAATCTCCTTGGGTGTAATTTAATGGGTTGGGTATCCCCTGTGTTAATTTTATGTTGAACAATGTTGGTACGACCCAAATCTGTTTTGGACTTTGCAAAAATACTAGAAAACTCAGTAAGTAAACATTTAACTTCCGCTTGTTGTTCAGCACTTAAATTTTGCTTAGTGGACTCAAAGAGTCCTACTAAATGATCAGATAGCTTACTTTCTTCTTGGGTATCAGAAGAGATTGAAGCAATTCTATTAACTGTTGGTTCCTCATTTACACACAAACATTTAATCTCCTCTCCCTGAGCCATTAGGGTATTTTTATAAATAGTTTGGGGTTTATATGACACATTAATAAGTTTTACTGGCACCATATTTTCATTAGGTTTTACTACTGCTCTAGCCACTAACATTCCTCTATCACACAATTTTTGGCTGACAGATTCAATTAAAATATCTGTTCCTTCCCTAACACAGTCTGCTATTTTTCCCTGTAACATTATTTCACTCTTGGGTGGTACAACTACATCTTCCATTAATGTAACTTTAAAAATGGAAGCCATTTGACTTTCTAACTGACACTTTATCACTTTCCCATTAATTATTATGGAACCTGTTTCAAGGTCCACTTTACATTTATATTTATGTAAGAAATCATAACCTAACACTGCTGGTACTTCCACATCAGCTACTAATAATCTTTGGTAAAATTCAATTCCGTCTATTAGTAAAGGGAACTCAGCTATACCCAATGGTTCCACTAAAGTACCATCTGCCACACGTATCTGACCACATTCCCTATCTAACATGGGACGACTCTCTTTGGGTATCTCGTAATAATGTTTTGGGTTCAAAACAGTTAAAGTTGAACCAGTGTCAACTAAACAATTAACTTCAACACCACATACACACACTTTAAGAAATAATGCATCTTGATTACTTTTCCCAACCATTTCATATATTTTGTTGGGTCCAAAATTTTTAACAGCTGAATCTTGACCCTCACATTCAGCTAATTTTGGTTTAAAGGTACAGTCTGACTTTGAACACTATTATTTTCACTGTTTGGAATGGATCTTTCACCATTTTTACATGTACTATTAGTACTGTTCCTATCCTTATTTTTCTGGTAACAATCCCTGGAAAAGTGACCAGATTTACCACAATAATAACAGACAATAGGGCCTCTTGACCGGGTCTCAGTAGCTTTTCTACTTTTTACACTATTTTCAATTCTATCTAGCCTTCCTAATACATCTGACATGACTCTGTCACTTTCAGTATCTTTATTCTGATTCTGAACACTAAAATTAACTTGTTTCTGCATTCTAACAGAAGGTTTTGGGTTTGACCTACGTCTATGGCTTAATTGAAATGTTTCATATTGCATAGCCAATTGTAAGGCATCATCAAGGGTGTTGGGTTTTCCTTGATAAATTGACCATTCCAAGTCAGGGTCACATAAAGCATCTGTGAAACACTCTCTTGCTAACCTTTCTCTCATTTCTATGTTAAACTGGGGGTAAGCTAATCTAGCAAGTCTCTTTATATCTTGGGCCAACTCATGGAGTTGTTCATTTCTCCCTCGAATCCTACTTTTCATCTGGGTTCTATACAATTCACTTTGATTTGTAGGTTCGAATCTATTTTGAAGTGCTATCACCAACTGATTATAATTTCTCCTATGTTGTGGATTTAAATCTGATAAAATCCCAAGGGCTTCCCCTTTTAAACTAGTTGCTAACTCATATGCTCTCTTATCCATTGACCAATTGTTCATATCACTTATCATTTCAAATTGAATAAAATATTCATTCCAACTTGTTTTGCCATCAAAGATGGGTACTTTCTTATGTCCAATTTGGTTCCCTTCAAAACTGTGAGAGTTACCTCCCCTATGCCACATTTCACTATTCACTGAACCATTAATCCTTAAATTTGGAACATTCACATTGAACTCTTGATTGGGTATTATAGAATCACTTAATTTACTTCCAGTATTTAAATCATCACTACAAGTGTTATTTCCGTTACACACAGTTTGCCTATGTGTGTAAGGAATATTTGTCCCCCCAGCATCATGCCCGCCAGCCCCTTTCATTTTTGACTGCGCGTCTGATTTGAGATAAGGACGGTATTTTGATCCACCTAGTGCACATTGTGGAATACCATATGAGGGTGTATTTTCCCTCCGGGAACCATTTTCCCCAGGCTCATCAACACTAGCTCCATTTTCACCTATGGTCTGTGCCGAGCCACCAACACTTGTATCCATATAAAAACTAACTGGATTGTTACTAGAATTGGGATTCATTTTCCCAACCCCTGAAAATGAATTATTCGCTCTTTCAATATTGCTAGAGGACTCACATCCTTTGGGTCTATCTTGACTCCTATCATGATCATTTACACATTGATTCGAATTATTATTATTTCCAATAAAACCTTCCTTTATCAGGGTTACTAATTCAGTAATGTTTTCCTTAAGGGCATTTATTTCTCCTTCAAACACTTCTTTACAAACAAAATTATCTCTCATTTCAAAATCACCACTACCATATTCATTATCAAGTCTAAACATAACTTCACCACTTGGGGATACACTTCTATAATTCTGAGATGTGTACTGGGTTGCACTTTGACTATCATTATTGCAATGGAATGTACCATTTGAGGTTATGGGTGTAGTAACTGTATCAATTGCACATGTATTTATATTGGTTGTGTTCACATTAGTATTATCCTGGTCTATAGAATGCGAATTTACTAATTGGGATTCAGTTTCCATACTGAATTGCAAAATTTAAAATAAAAATTATATGCACTTAATCTGGGTCTGAGTTTTTATTTCAGAAAAATAAATACCACTGGCAGTGACGCTAAATCTCACATGGGTTCAATATGCACTAACATACATGGGTCATGACAATTTTATATCATAAAATGAACAATATAAATTCCACGGATCACCACAAACAAAATAAACTAAAAAAAAAAATTATTATCCTTTACCGCTGCCACCAACTTTTTCTACTGTAGCGTGTGAGGGGGTACTTATACCCTCATGACATGTACAAATATCTCACCGAGGGACTTTGTACCATTAATCGTACAAAAATGAGGTAAACCACTTAAGATCAAACACAGTATGTGGTATCCGAGTCAGTTAAATAAAGTTACTCAGTTGAGCTGTAAACGTGTCTAAGTACATTCTATTCCATGTGAGACTAGATGTCTAGGAGGAGTGCAAAATATAATATTGTGATACTAAATCCACTATATATATACACATGTATGGGATCGAGCAGAATATATGAGATAAGAATTATATATATTTGGGAATGGACTTCTGAATCGGTACTGATGGAATCAGTACGTACAACTACGAATACCTCTCTTGAGCCACTTGCTCACATGCACTGGGATAGCATAAAGCTATTAATATCCACTAGAATATAATTCACTAAGGTGAAGTATAATTCTCTATCTCATATACACGACTACAGAGGGTGTAGGATGAATATTAGGGACTATTCCTTATAATTAAAGAATCACTAGAAGACAGAAGTAAAAATATATAACGTTTATGTAATAAATAATAATAATATTAATAATTTATATTAACAATTTAACAAAATATGCATCATAAATACTGGTAATATAGATCACTAAACATATAACTCCCAGGGGTATAATAAGTACACTTGTACTTAAAAATGCATAATGGGTAGGCAGTAACTACCTAACAGGCTATATTTGAATGTGCCGCCAATAAAACGTACGTACAAACGACGTAAACATACTAGTTTGGGGATAACTATTACGGTATTTGTTATGGGTCAATAACTGGGATGTAAACACATTGGGGAATACACACCTTAGAAATCCAAATTCAATAGACCAGGGAGTCGTCTGACAATAAAGATGGAACCACGACTGAACCAAAAGGACGCTGGGTGTGGTATTTATACCAGGGGAACCAATGGAACCCACCCATAGATACGGGAACCAACCCGACCTAGTAACCTGGAATAGGTTCCCAAAATGCAACGTGATTGGATAACGTAAGGTCATGACCTTAAAAACTGTTACACGACCTCGACCGGAAAATGGCGGCAAATGACGGCAACTGTGAACCGTGTGGTCACAAAAGTACTAAATGTACATGGAAATAATAACATTAACAGTAGAAGAACATATTAAATACTCTTACAACAACATGGTAACTATGAAAAATGCATTTAAACATACTTGTAACAATTATCTTAATGTAAACAAAGTAAAACGTGAACAACCCCCCCGGAACACGAGGACGTGCATAGCAAATACCAAAAACATATGGAGCTAGAGGCTCTCAGGCTACAATATATATATATATATATATATATATATATATATATATATATATATATATATATATATATATATATAATATATATATTACAGATAAAACATCCCATGATACCAAAACAAAAGTTGAAAAAAAGAATTTACAATATTAGACATTGTTTAGCCATTCCCATCTTTGTCTGATTCGTGCAGCTTTTGACGGAGAGTATAAGTAAACAGATAAATTCTCTATTTTCCTAAAATATATTCCAAAGCAGCAGTTATAGATGGTACAGATCGGTTACATCTACTTTTATGAAGGTAATATTTGATTAAAAGAATGCATATATTTATAGTTTCATCTGAGATTCTGTTTGAAGCTGTACCAAATAAAAATGTTTTTGCATCAAGTGGTAAACGAATTCCCAATAAGTTCTGACACAATTCTAAAAATTTTATCCATATAGGTTTTACATATTGACAAAAAAAGAATAAATGTTGAAGAGTTTCACTTGTTTCCCCACAAAAAGAACATAATTCAGTTTCTATTAATTTGCATTTCATTAGCTTACTATTTGTGTAATATATTCTATGGGTAAGTTTATACTGGAATGATTGTAACTTTGTGTCATCGGTAATGGCAAAAGGTATTCTATACAACATCTGCCACTCTGATGATTCAATAGTGATGTCTAGATTTCTTTCCCATGACTGCTGCGATGTTGGAACATTTCCGATATTTTCTAGGAAAATCTTATAAAATATTTTGGCTACTTTTTTCTTATTTTTTAAACATTCTATGTAAGGAGATTGTATTGTATTGGATTTCTGTTGAATATTGTGAATTTTTTGTTTCCAGTCAGAAGGGATAGCATGAATTAGACCATAGAAATCAATAAAATTAATCATGATATTAAATTTGCAACAAAAATCATGATATGACATAAAGCTTCCATCATCATTAATCAAATCATTTACAAAGTATATATTATGCTTACACCATTCACTCCAATATATAGGTTTTCTATCTATAAGTAAATTGGGGTTGTACCATAAGGGTTGAGACAAGATGTCATCAGGGGCTGTGGTGTTATTTTTATTCAATTTTGACCAAGCGAAAACGGATTCCCAGAAGGAGTTGAGGGTTTTTGATATCTTTCTGAGTCCGTATTCTTTAAGGAAAAATACCTTATCCCTCCAAAATCCTCCAGATCATCTATCAAAAGGCACTTCCATGATGAGAAATAGTTTGGATCAACAATTTTTTGTATCCAGCATATCTTTTGAGCATGACAAAAAGATCCAATGTGCGGGACTTTTAGTCCACCATTTTCATAGCCTTGCACGATAACATCTCTCTTTTTTTTATCAGGTTTTCCATTCCATATAAAGTTAAATATTATATTATTGAGAATTTTCAAGATATGACCTGGGGGATTTGGAAGTACAGTAAAAGTTTGAACAAGGATAAGTAAAGCAATTGTTTTAACGACTGTTACTTTTCCAATAACAGAAAGATTGCGAAAAGACCAGTCATTTAGAACTTTTCTAAAAGACCTAATTTTTGAGACGAAATTTTCTTCATATACATTTTCTGCTCCTAAATCGTATTCTATGCCAAGTAGTTTAAATTTACCTTTTAAATTCCAGATAATTTCAGTATTTGTTTTAATAGTTTCACCACAGCCCCTTTTGGCTCCAATCCATACAGCGTGGGTTTTATCAAAATTAGCTCGCAGACCAGAAACAGCAGCAAAGTCACTGATAATATTTAAAGCACGATTTAAAGATGTTTGATCATCATCAAGGGTTAATGTTGTGTCATCAGCATATTGACTTATTAAGTATTCCGAATCATTTATAGAGATACCTTTTACTGAGGGATCATTTTTCAAGGCCGCACTTAAAACTTCAACGGCTAAAATGAACAAGTACGGTGAAAGCGGGTCTCCTTGTCTAACACCCCTATTTATATTAAAAAATGCAGAACAGTGACCGTTGTTTTGTATGCAGCTAGAGGCACCATTATAAAGGGTATTAAACCATTTTTTTATGTCAACCCCAAAATTAAAGAAATCTAAAGTTTTTTCAATAAAATGCCATTCAATTGAGTCAAAAGCCTTTTCGAAATCTAGTAGTAAAAGTAGTCCGGGAATTTGTTCTCTTTCAGTTTTCTCAATTATGTCCATAATAAGTCTTGTATTTTCAGCAATGAATCTATTTTTCATAAAACCGGTCTGAGATTCTGATATTAAAATATCTAAAACTTTTTTAATTCTATTTGCAATCGTTGCTGATGCCAATTTATAATCTACATTTAATAAAGAAATTGGGCGCCAGTTTTTTAAAAACTGTTTGGGTTTTCCTTCTTTTGGAAGACATGTAATAATACCCTGTTTTTGAGATATAGATAAAGAACCCTGTTCAAACCCATAGTTCAGTGAATTGATAAGATACTTTGAAATACCGTTCCAGAAAAATTTATAAAATTCTGTTGTAAACCCATCCATCCCTGGCGATTTTCCATTTTTCATATTTTTCAATGTTTCAAGGCATTCACTTTTGTTTAGCTTCCCCTCCAAAGAACCACTTATATCTTTTGTCAGGAAATTAAAATATGAATTATTTTTATTAAAGAAAAATTCTGAAGGATGATCATTGTTTTTAGAAGAGTACAGATTTTCGTAGGAAGATTTTTGGGCGTTTAATATCTGTGATTGATCAGTTAAAGTAGAGCCATTTTCTGCAATAATAAATGGTATTGTTTTCTCAATGTAATTTCGTTTTTCAAGATTACAGAAATATTTTGTTCCTTTTTCACCTTCTACTTTCCATTTTGCCTTCGCTCTTATTAATATTCCTTTTTTTTTTCTTCCCTCAAAGCCTTTAATTCGTTTTCTAAGATAATTATTTGATTTTGTATTCTTCTTGATTTTCTTCATTGTATAAAGAATAAAGTCGGTTTTCCAAATCAGATTCTTTTTTATTTCGTTCGCGTTTTTTATTTGCTGAGAAAGCAATTGTATTCCCCCTTATCATTAATTTGATTGTCTCCCAAAGAAGCTGGTCATTTATACTAAAATTGTCTTCGTCAATTTTATAGTCTTCAATAACAGATTTAATGGTATTTTTAACAAGATTAACATAGTCTGGATCATTAAGTAGATCGTTTCTAAATTTATATGTTCCTTTTCCACGATTTTGTTTAAGAAGATTTAAAGAAAGGGTTACTGGGCAATGGTCAGACCTATATCGTATATCAATGTTTGCCTCTACTAAAAACAGTTGTAAATCTGATGACAGTAAGAAATAGTCTAGGCGTGCTTGTTTATTGTCCGGACCTGTCCATGTAAACAACGTTTTGGATTAGTATTTAATTCTCGAAAACCGTCAACAAGATCTAAATTTGGTATTAATTGAAAAAGAATCTGTTCTTGAGATTTGGGATTGTTTTTGTTTTTATAGTTTTTAGTATCAAGGGTGTAGTCCAAGGGGACATTAAAATCACCTCCAATAATAACGGATGTGTTACCAATCATCTCAATTTTATCTTGCAATATTTTGAAGAACTCGGGTTTATCACTGTTCGGGCCATAAATAGCAGCTAAGGTTATCCGATTCCCTTGTATTGATATATCTAGAATAATATAATTACCCTCCTTATCAATGATCTCTCTGTGTACTTCGAATTCAAAACTATTTTTGAAAAGAATAATGACTCCTCTGCTGTTGCTGGTATGAGAACTAAATTTTGCAACATAACCCCATTCAATTTTCCAGACAGACTCAAGATTTTCAGTGCAATGACTATCGATAATAAAGGTAATGTCATATTTTTTTCTACATTTGTTAAAAATGTCCCTTCTTTTTATCGTATCAGCCAATCCCCGACAATTAACGCTGCCAATTGTTAAATTACTTTGGGTCATTTTTACACATAAAATTAGAAAATATTGATAACATGGATGTCTGAAATTTTATATTGCATGAATAAAATAACTTCAACAATATACGAGTGATGATGTTTTTTTTATCCCCCGAAAAATATTTAATCCCCCCACAGAATCTACTTCCCTTTTTCAAAATAGAGTACATTATTCTGTAAATCTGGTGTCAGCTCGTTATAAGTGCAGTGATATTTTTGAAAAAAAAGTGTTACAAAAAGGTCGTAATTGCAGTAAAAATTTATAATACCATACATGCAGATAATTCAGATAAAATATAAAAGGGCAATGTAGGTCTGAAAACGATGAAGAAGAAATATCCTCAACGAATGAGCAAAAGTTATCTCTATATTATATCCTTTACAAATGTTTAACTGAAAAATAAATAACAAACAACGTTAACTATCAGAACCATTTAACAAACCTGCAAGGAGAAATTCATACGACTGAAGTTAGTATCCATTATGTTCTTGCAGGTTTATTATATAATTCTGAAAGTCTGTCTGCTACCTGCAGAGTAACTTAAAAACAAACTAAATAAAACAAAATAAATAAGATTTTCAAAACATTCAACTATATTAAATACTTACATATCTTCATGTAACATACCTAAACAGTAAGACATATTAAATTATTTTAATTCATTTTGATTTTCATTAATATTTGTCCAAAGTAATTAAAGCCCCTTCCATTTTTCCCAATACCCCAAATATGGTGTGGAACATTATGAATAATTGCCGAGTTTCCCGTGTTAACCAGTGCTGTTCTAAATTCTTTAACTTGCTCAAATTTAATTTTCAAAATGCTTTCCATGGTATCATATCTTATTTCATGCCAAAAAGAAGTGCGGGTAGACCTCAGAATTTTCTTTGATTCGCGTTTTGCTAATTTTGCATCGTCAGATCTCCTAATATTTTCAGCTAATTCCAATTGCCCGTGAAATCTTGCTTTCAAAAATTGATAAATATGTTCAGTACTTTTAAATAATATTTCTTGGTAAACTACATCACAAGGGTAAAAATTAGATAAAATGCAATCCGGGCCTTTAACGTAAATTACATTGGAGTTTTCTGAAAGTAAAAGTAAAGGTTAAAAAAATAAAGACGATTATTTAGACAATGAAATACATTGTAACATCTAGCCCCTACAACGCCACCCAAAGAAAACCCATTCACAAGAAACACAATCTCACTAAACACACTCATATAATCAAGTGATATAATTAACAAATACATGAAAACTCCAATATACACGACCTCGTATTATGATTATAATATCAACCTGTGACGATTTGTGTAGTTGTCTCTGGATGGCAGTGTAAAAGCTATATATATAGTGTTAAAGTCGACACATCGGGTATTATCACCTTGTAAGATGGTAAAAACATCTACGCGTTCGAGCTTTAGTACCGACCTGCCGAAAGCCTAACGTTTAGTCAGCGAAAAGGAGCCAAAGTCCGACTTCTAATTGGATGATATATGAATAGCTAATGACTGTCGAGAGAGATATTAAACTGTAGATAAACTACCGAGACATAACCAACGAGAGGCCGATACGAGCTGTCGGTTCGGCACGGCCACTAATACGCTGTTAAACTTTCGACAGGTTTATACTGTATACACGTAGTATGGGAGAGTATAACAAGGACACCCAATCAAAACATACTATTTTTAGAACAATCACGCCTTCTTACGCATTAATTGAAAAGGCAAAACAGATATCGAGAATCGATTTATATATAACCCCTAAGCCGTGATCGACCTAAATAATAATAATACATAAATAACCCCGAATGCGCCACCATATATAAATATACAGTCTTTATATAATATAATATAGTCTGTATCAAAGCAATTAAACGTATAATATATACGAGCGGTATATCTTGTATTAACTTCGCCTTGGACATCTTGCATTGTGTAGGCGTGTGTTGAAGTGGAAAATGGCAAACTAAATCGGATAGAAAATATCTCGGAGATCAAACTTTTATTCGGATATTGGTGTGTTTTTAAACAATTCTAGCACACAAAAGCATTTTATGTTGAATGAAAACCTAAATTCCGTTGTGACAGCTGCAGATCTTCGAATATTCCCGGCGCCTAAACTGCTGAACAGACTTTGTTTACACGTAACCCATCACACCGGAAGTGGCACTGTGGAACTTTTGGTTGATGACGTAGACATTTTTTATCTCCAAAGATAAGAGAGCGCGTAACCCGGAACATCCGTATTCAAGTATCAAGCTCCGAACAGCGGCCAACATTCGTATCTCTTTTATGACATACGGAGCTAGGAGGTAGGCGCTGTTTCGGAGCTTGTTTCAGTATTTGTAGACTTAATTCAACTCTGTACAATGGATCAATGTAGTCACGAAAATTCATTGAAAAAAATAAATGAATAATTAAAGTCCATGCGCAAAATAAATAAAAACAAAATGTAAATAAATAAATAAATGAATAAATGAAATAATTGACATGTGCTACTTTTTTTAATTTTTATGAATAAATGCATTTTAAAAAGTAGCACATGACACTAAAAGTTTCTGTTTAAAATAAGCAGTACATAAATAAATAAATAAATAAATAAATAAATAAGTTATTACAATGCAGTTTAATATATATTGTGTCAGTAGCGGACACAGAAGGATTCAAGGGGATTTATTTCTGTCTATAAAATTATGTATTTATGTAGATTCGACCGCTTGCTCAGATTTAAGTAAATTGTGGGGATTTATGCTATTGATGAAAATCAAGCCCAGAGCCCCTTACTAGCATCAACAAAAATAGACCCCTCTTTGCATCTTTCCAAAATTATCTACTCCTACTCTCTCTCTCTCTCTCTCTCTCTCTCTCTCTCTCTCTCTGTGCGTGTGTGTTATAGTCAGTACCACACAACACAGAGTTGGATTAATATAAACTAATTAGAAGGAATTTATTTAACGAATATTAAGCAGGAAATGTTATATTTGTTAAAATTGACATCTAATACACGGACTATTAAAAATTAATGTATATTATATTCCAATAGTTTAACTGACACTTTATTATTATATTCCGTTATATATATATATATTATATATATATATATATATATATATATATATATATATATGATCTTATATTAACGTAAACCGAAAGTAGAGTCTTAAACGGGTTTTTTAATTCCTGGTACGATTCTCCGAAATTGATCACCAAGGACACCTTGTAACAGATAGTAAACAAGAAAAGGAAACGACGCAGATTATATACAGGTAATATATTATCATGTAATATTGAGAAATATTAATTAGATATTCATTAGATAGTTGTTTTAATTTGAATCAACTCCAATTTGTTAATAATATAATGTATTTAGTATCTAAACTACGTATAAAACCATGTAAAAATGATATTTGAATATAATTGAGTGGAATGAGCTCTTCATTTTGTCCAGGATCAAATACGACAGATTGGTACGGTAGTTACGAGTGTAAAGGAGTTTAGTGTAACAGGAGGCAAAGGATCGAACCCGGCCATCCCGGATGAAAAGCGAGCGTTCTACAACAAGGCTAAAGGATCCGGACGACCAGAAAATCTGGCAGTAAATCACTTTCAAACAACAACACCGCAATAGCTCAGCCCCGCTACATTCCTCCTCTATTATCTTTAGATTTCATATTTTGGCAATTTCACACACACCCATCCTTGGCTTTTTTTGTTGGGCGCCAATGTAACAGGAGGAAAAATCCACCAGAAAAACATTTTCTCGCCAAATGCTCCGGCTGAGGATCGAATTAGACCTCTCGGATGAAAAGCAAGCGTTCTATCACAATACCAGAAACTTTGGCAGTGAAATACTCTCTCTCTCTCTCTCTCTCTCATATATATATATATATATATATAAACAATACCACAACTAGCCCAGCCCCGCTCAATTCCTCCCCTGTTATCTTGAAATTTCCTTCATTGAAAATCTCGCACACCATTCTTCGTGGCTTTTTTGTGGGCGCCAAGGGGAGGGGGCGGGGAGGAAACACCAGAAAAACATTTTCATCTAGTGCTCTGGCTGGGGATCGAACCCGGTCCGCTCTACGGATAAAAAGCTAGCGTTCTACAACAAGGCTAAAAGTCTGGCAGTAAATCACTCTATTTCACTTTTTACAACAAAACCCATGACTAGCTCAGTCCCGCTATGTACTGTTGTAATGGGGGTTTATGCTCTATGCAAGCTTCTTTCATCCATATCAAGTCGGCCAGTTCATGATTGCTGGAAGAATACCGAATGCTAGGAGAATACCATCGACCCTCTGCAAGCGAACTGACACACTTTCTCACATTAGGAATTGCCCCCTGGTGGAATTCAAAGCAAGGCATCGAAAGGCACTTTAACTTGATTCGTAAGCACGCGTTGTAGACCACTTTGTCACCGAGGCTTTGTTTCTTAAGAATACTTTCTACCGACATATCTCTCAAAATAAACACAATTACCCATTTTGCTAGTGGACAACCACTCGAGAAAAAAAAGACAGCCGACCAGCGATCGTTACCATGTACACTAAACAATTCAATGATACAGAAAGACATTCCAATGTGCTCACGCTATGAAGTCGACTGGTGTTTGATTCAGACACACTTCAATTAGTTATTTTAAATAAGAAATGACATTCTGAGCATGGTATTTCAAGGGGTAATGCAAGAAAGTGTGGCACGCGCCACACTATCTTGCATTACCCCTTGAAATACCATGAGCAGAAATTCATTTCTTATATTAACAATTATTTCCTATGATAAATATTTTCATGTGTTTTAACCCTTGCCGCTATTTTTTCCATACCTGCTCATGTGAGGTATGATTTTAGGCCACGCGAAGTCGGCGTATGACATGAACATGGGACCCCCTATTTAGAACATGACGTAAATTTGCGGGAAAATTGATACACATCAGGGGTCATGACCCCAATTGTCTTTTATGGGAGTTGCAATACAATTGCTTTTCTATGTTTCATCGAAGACAGGTACAGTCATATCATGTACAACACCCAACGAATACTGATAATTGTTTATGTGTAAAATAATAACAAAAAATAATTATGCTGATTTTTCATAGAGCAAATAAAAAACCAACATTTCCCAACGATCTTTATGATAAATAATTAAATGAAGTGCGTCCGAAACAATCAACAGTCGACGTCATAGTGCGCGCACATTGGAATGTCGCGCGCTGGTTACCAAGTACTTTTGTGTCCATCAGTTCTTTTCTTACAGAAAAGACGGTTTGTATTTTCACGAAAAAAGTTTTCCCTTCATTATATAATAAGTAGAATCTTACATTCGAATCATGTGTATATAATATTGAATTTCTTAAACTCGTCGACGCAGACGCTCGTTGCATAAAAATATTACTCGTTTAATAAATTAAATTTTACATTCATGAACGCTCCTCTATATAAATGTTTAAAATTTAACAACCCCTGACATAAGCCTAGCTCTGGAATAACACAAAGGATCAGTTAAAACGTAAAAATTAATTTTGAAACAAGATAATACATGTATTTGTAGCAGCAAACAAAGACTATCTAGGTTATTTTTATATATATTGGTTACCTGTCTTGCTAGCCGACACAGTTAGATAAATATAGCACCTTTGCAGTTTAAATCAAAATAAAACATAGTCGTTTTATTACCTGTAAGATATAGAGCGGATATAAACCTTTAACAGATCAAGGATGTAAATAACTTGATCACATACTTAGTAGTAAATACATGTTTACCTGCTTCTTTACGGCTAAAATCATAGGATCCATATCCCCGACCATATCAACTGTCCTGTCTGAAAGGCCGTATCACCGGACTGGTATCGATAGATCATGCATGCTACTCTGAACAATTTGGCCAATGTTTGTCATATCCAGTACAAATATCTTCAATATATGTATTTTGTTTACTTATTGGAATTTTTTGAACATATGCTCAACAGAATAAAATTTAATATTATCAATATCCTATTTCACGTCAAATATCGACCGATATCAACCTCGGACTCGAGCCCTCGGTCTGATATTGGAGGACTCGGTCTAATAAATGTATAATATATGGATTTCACTATGGATTGTCCTCTATATATCATCGCTGTTTAAATGAAATTATAAACCGATAAGTTATAATGTTTTTATCTATATCAACTTTTTATACTTTATTCGAATTTATAAATACTATATCGTTATTAGTTATGTGTTATGTGTGAATACACATCAATTAGATTTATTGTTTTATAGCCGCCATTGCAGTATTGTTGATAATTTGATGTCTCTGTCCCCAAGATTGTCCTGGATATTGACGCCTAATATTTCCATGTGCCTTTCACTAAATGTTGATTACACACGTGTCGAGTATAGCTAGATAAACAGCAGGTGCTTACCCTTCCGAAGCACCCGGCCTCACTTCCCCAGTGTAAGCTCATGACTTGTCAGTTTCAAAGTTATTACTTGGCTTCTTTATTTTAACACACCAATCCATGTCCTAATCATAATCCCATAGTAAAAAACAAACACACCAATCCATATCCTAATCACAATCCCATAGTAAAAAACAAACACACCAATCCATGTCCTAATCACAATCCCATAGTCAAAAACAAACACACCAATCCATGTCCTAATCATAATCCCATAGTCAAAAACAAACACACCAATCCATGTCCTAATCATAATCCCATAGTCAAAAACAAACACACCAATCCATGTCTTAATCATAATCCTATAGTCAAAAACAAACACACCAATCTATGTCCTAATTACAATCCTAAAGTGAAAAACAAACACACCAATCCATGTCCTAATCACAATTCCAAAGTAAAAAATAAAGACACCAATCCATGTCCAAATCACAACCCTAAGTAAAAAACAAACACACCAATCCATGTCCTAATCATAATCCCATAGTCAAAAACAAACACACCAATCCATGTCCTAATCACAATCCTAAAGTGAAAAACAAACACACCAGTCCATGTCCTAATCATAATCCCATATTCAAAAACAAACACACCAATCCATGTCCTAATCATAATCCCATAGTCAAAAACAAACACACCAATCCATGTCCTAATCATAATCCCATAGTCAAAAACAAACACACCAATCCATGTCCTAATCATAATCCCATAGTCAAAAACAAACACACCAATCCATGTCCTAATCACAATCCTAAAGTGAAAAACAAACACGCAAATCCATGTCCTAATCACAATTCCAAAGTAAAAAATAAAGACACCAATCCATGTCCAAATCACAACCCCAAAGTAAAAAATAAAGACACCAATCCATGTCCAAATCACAACCCCAAAGTAAAAAATAAAGACACCAATCCATGTCCAAATCACAACCCCAAAGTAAAAAATAAAGACAGCAATCAATGTCCAAATCACAATCCTAAAGTAAAAAACAAAGACACCAATATATGTCCTAATCACAATCCCAAAGTAAAAAACAATCACAACAATCCATGATGTCCAAATCACAATCATAATCACAATCCCAAAGTAAAAAGCAAACACACTCTTCAATGTCCAAATCGCAGTCTTAATCACAATCCCAAAGTCAAAAACAAACACACCAATCGATGCTCAAATCACAATCCCTTAGTCAAAAACTAACACACCAATCCATGTCTAAATTACAATCCCAAAGTAAAATACAAACACACCATTCAATGTCCAAATCAAATTCCAATGAAAAGTAAATCCTTTGAAAGTAACATATAAACTTCCACCAGGAAAGTGACACCGGTTGCTTAAATAATGAAACCACATACACAAACGTAGCACAATCAATATTAACTTTCAAATTGTACTTCTTTATTGCCGTTGACATTCCATTAATATCTATATTGAATATAGATTGTTTAGAAGTAATGTGAAATATCTGTACTTATATTTGTATTTTTAAATCGTTGCAGGTTGTTATAGACACCAGTTTCACCAATGGCCTCTAAAGGTAGTTACAGAAAGCAAACAAGTCCTAAGGGGGATTATTTAGTCGTTGCTGCTATAGATTTTGGAACGACATTTTCTGGATATGCTTTTTCATTCCGGCATGATTATGAAAAAGACCCACTTAAGATTTCAGCAAACACGTGGACAGCTGGATTAGGAACTCTCCAGTCACTGAAAACATCAACTTGTGTACTCTTTAAACCTAACGGAGAATTCCACTCGTTCGGTTTTGAAGCAGAAGAAAAATATTCAAATTTGGCGTTAGATGAAGAGCATCATAATTGGTACTACTTTCGGCGATTTAAGATGAAACTGTACAAAACAGAGGTTTGGTATATTTATACATATAAATACTAAATTGCGCTTGTAGTTTATTTAAGTTTATGAGTGTATGTATGTGTGTGTAAGTGTGAACATGTGTCTGTATGTATGTATGTATGTATGTCTGTCTTTTTTCATATTTTTACTTACCCGCTCCATTTATGCATCTTTTTTAATCCTCACACTCCAACAGCAACTTGTTCCACCTGGAATAGTACCATGTGACGTCATGATGACGGAAGAATTTATTATTTACGCAGGTTCGCAAGGGGTTATACAATGAAGGGTAGCTTAAAGGTCGGGATGAGTTTAAAACTTTGAATTTACGTCATTTTTTTCAAAAGTTTGAAAATGCAGAGAGGTAGTTCATTTTATTACTTTATTAAATCAATTTTGGTCATCCCAGTACGCAAAAATCAATCTGTTCTTGAGCTGCACGTAAATAGTCAACTCTTTCGTCATGACTACGTGACATAAAGAACCCCGCCATTTCGTAATAATTTTTATCATTGTAAGCACCCAACCAGGTTATATTTTGTCGAATAAAATGATATATGAAGGAAAGATGGAGCCAAAAAGTTTGCGTGTGTTACTAAATTTGGCAGTTTCAAGTTTTTACTTTGCTTTGGGGTTATGATTTGGACATGGATTAGAATGTTTAGTTTTGATTTTTCATTGCGATTAATAATATTAAATTTGAAAATAAGAGTTACGGAGTAGATATTGGGGAAACTATTAAACCCTAATTACATAAAATCATCTGGAACCATAAACATACCAATATGATGTATCCGCAGGATCATTAGGGTCCAGCAAGGCGAATCTGAATAGTGAATCTTAATATATTAAATCCTCTCTAATGAACATACAATAAGTAGAGCTTAGATTATTTCGTTGCTGTGTACTTAGGTAAAGTACTATTAAAATGCATAAAACTACCGTAAAAGATACGGGATTTGGTGAGCGATAAGATCAGTGGACCTCTTGATCTTGTTGACATATGTTCTTCTTTCTTTCGAAAAAATGATAATCACTTACTTAGTATTTTTAACCAAGAAAAAAGTGACAAAATTAAATACATCATTTATTTGATAAATACTGAAGTATTAAAAATATCATAAAAATTGCATTATAAAATATGTGTTTTCTAAACGCGTTCATTGAAGATAATATCTTTATTAAAAATTGATAAATATATAGATCTGTAAGTATAGATATTAATAAATAAAAATAAAAACTTCATATTTTCAGAATTTGAAGCGCAATTTTTTACTTGAAGACGACAAGGGGAAAACGATGCCAGCTATGAAGGTATTTTCATGCTCTCTTAAATATCTGAAAGATCACATGAAGCAAAAGTATGAAAATATGATAGGTAGTGTCAACGATAGCGATATCCTATGGGTCCTAACCGTTCCAGCAATATGGGATGACAGCGCAAAACAGTTTATGACGGAGGCAGCTGAGCAAGTAAGATATGTTTTACTTAGTTTGCAAGTTTCAAAGTTTGATTGAATGTACTTTGCTTTGAACATAGATATATGTTTTATGTGTTTTTATTGCAAACTACATTTTTAAAAAAATTATCATTAGTATTTCAGTTAAATTTGAAGTATTGGTTGAATGAATGGAGTTTTACGTCCCAGTCAAGAATATTTCAAATATATCGATCCATCACTGCTATAGGTGAAGTTTATAATTTTTTTAGCAGTACGCTCAGGTCATTATCTACATGGAGATTTTTAGCATGGTACACCAACCATGCCACGGGGCATCGGGTTTCCAGGTCTCTTTAGGAGAACATGGCGAAAATCACTACCTATTTTCAAGTATTTGTCAGACCCGGACATTTTTCGAACCCAAGCTCCCAGATACAAAGCGCGTACTTTTAATTTCTTCCTATTTATTTATTGCAACAATATTTCAGGCAGGAATACAAAGCGAATATTTGAAAATAGCATTGGAACCCGAAGCCGCTTCATTGTATTGTAAATATCTACCAACAGAGAAAATGGAATCTGGTGGATTCAGTGTGTTTAAACCAGGCCGTAAATATCTTGTGTTAGATGCTGGAGGTAGGAATTGTTTATTATGTAGCGAAAATGAATACTTAACGAAAGGGTCGATAACTTGACAATATTAACTTATGTGTTTATTATAGTTTCTTTTTCTTGATTTATTTTCTTTTCTGGACATTATACTAAAATTAGTAAGCTGTTACTCTACACAAATGCATAAGAGCAAAATACATATTTTTCCATATTCTAACCTATCACATAGCTTTTATGTTACATTGTTCTGGTTACAGTTCTATGTCAAATGTAATCTCAAGACTCTGTAAATTTGTTACAGGTGGTACAATTGACATAACTGTTCATCAGGTTCAGGCTGATGGATCACTCAGAGAGCTACACAAAGCAAATGGAGGAGACTGGGGCGGTGTGAAGGTTGATACGTGTTTCCTAAGTGTGTTAGGAGATATTGTTGGGAACGAAGTAATGCAGAAGTTTGAAGAGAAACATAAAATCGACATCCTTGACTTACTTCGCGAATTTGAAGTTAAGAAGAGAACCATCAAAACCAATATGGACGATAAGGTTACCTTTAAAGTTCCAATTATGCTGAATGAAACTTTCAAAGGAACGAAAGGAAAAGAGATTAAGGACGAGCTCCAGTCAAAGAGAAAATACAAAGACAAGCTTACATGGGTTGGTGACAAAATCAGAATGTCCCCAGATCTTGCTGAAAGTTTATTTAAGGAATGTTCCGAGAAGATAACAAACCATTTGAAAAACCTCATGAAGCATCCTTCGGTGAAAGACATCTCCGCCATTATTATGGTAGGTGGATTTTCAGAATGCCCAATAGTTAAAGAAGCTGTTCAAAAAAGCTTTCCAAAGGTGATAGTACCAAATGAAGCAGGATTATCAGTTCTGAAGGGGGCAGTTATATTCGGTCATGAACCGACAGCAATTAAATCTAGAATAATGCAACATACATACGGCGTAGCAGTTTTAAAATCATTCGAAGAGGGTGTTCACGATCCAGATAAAAAATTCGTCACCAGCAGCGGAGATGTAGAATGTGATGATATATTTTCCATATACGTCAGAGAAGGTGAGACGGTGGATATAGAAGACAAAAAGATGCGTTATATCACAGTCGTTGAGCCGGATCAAAAATTGATGACATTCAATTTTTATGCTACAGAGTCGCAAGACCCAATGTATATCACTGATCCTGGATGTCTCTTTATCGGAAAGTTAACAATAGATATGCCGGATACTTCCAAAGGGTTAGATAGGGGTGCAGATGTGTCGATGTCATTCGGAGGAACAAAGATCGAAGTAGAAGCTACAGACCCAGACACTAGATTATCCACTCAAGCAAGATTTGACTTTTTACAATAACTTTAAATTTTCGATTGAATAGGTTATTAAGCAATTCCCCATTGAGATGTCATTATTGAAGAACAACTTAATAACACTGTTTGCAAAATAACTATACATGTATTTTGTTTGATTCAAGTTTTGATAACAACAGATGTGTCTATAAAGTTTGCCAATGACATCGGCATTTATGTCAGTTAGTAAAACATTGTTCTAAGATATTCAGAGCACTGCACGGTAGGCCAGTTTTGTGTTTTCTCTGTATGTCCCTATACAAGTTGAATATTCTAGACTCCGACGTAAAACCTTATGCAATCAATCAATCAATCAATCAATGAAGATGTTCAACTTTAGAAATGTTTGTTTTATTGTTGTGTATAGATATATATTTTTTTTATTTCGTTACAGAGATGATGATAAGTCAAAATGTAGTGTATGTTTGTGAATAGGTAGGAGGCTACTAATGTTAATTAATTGCTACACAAACTGATACCATTCCTTAAATCAATTATTAAATAAATAATTGGACAATCAAGGAACCCTAATATGAATGTGTATGTATTGAAGGACCGTACACAGCAATGAAACGTGTCTTACAAAGTATAGTTTCAGTTACTTTTTATATACTAATTAAATTTATATTGTAAGCTTTAAAAAATTAATTTACCTCACGTAAAGGATAAACGTTATCGACATTTTTGAAATGTAAAATAAATGATACATAGACTTAACGATATACAAAATTGCATTTATTGTATTTAAAAAGATTTATTTTTCTTGTCATACTTAACTCAAAAACAATATATCAATTTATGGAGAAATAGAATTTTATTTTTGTTTTGGAACATTTGTTAATTTTTTCTTTACTTTTTTGGAAACGTTTTTGCAAAAGGGCTGCACTATTTGTCTGAAATGTAACAATTGGGAAACTGTTGCATAGCTATAAACGTTATTTATTAGGGCAAACTTTCGAATGGTACCTGTATGTTTAGTTTTCCATTCCAAAGCATCCGGTTTCATGTGCTAGCCGGTGATTATTTTTACTTTGGACTGCGATTTGAACATTTAGCGGTATGTCTGTTTTTGATATGTATAGGTTTATTTTAAAACAATGTTGGTTTCATTGTGTAAAATTAAGGTCTATCGCTACTTTGTATCACAATGTTGTAAAATATATATTTTGTGAGATAAAATTCTTTTGAAAGAGATGTAAAACATTTCAATTCGGATCAAATACGTTTTTGATTTTAATTTTTGCTTCATATAGTATATAAAGTAATGGATTCAATTTATTTGTTACTCAATTTATATTATAGCATGTAAATATACTATAATTCTATTTACAATATGTCGTTGATGATCAGTATAATCCACACATTGAATTGAGTATAGATTTGTACTTGATTGTTTTTTGTACTACGCACTGTATGTAAATCTCCTGACAAACAAATAATTTGTAATTTTTGTGCTATTTTTTTTCTTTTACTTTATAAAAATAACAGTATAACAATAAATATATAAATATAATTAAGCGGTATGAATTACATAATAATAATAATAATAATAATAATAATATGACATGTGCTTTATTGAATGATAAGCAGAGCAGGTTAGGAGTGATTGGGTCATTCCCTACCTACAGTTCCCTGCGATGCCTATCATCCAATAGAAGCTTGGTCATGAGGTTGAGTGAATTTTGCAATAATAATAATAATAATAATAATAATAATAACAATAATAATAATAATAGATGATAATAATGATGAAAATACCCAAGGGTAAGTAAATTTTATAATAATAATAATAATAATAATAATAATAATGCTTATCATCCGATAGATTCAGGTTGATACAGGATAATAATATTAATAATAATAATAATAATAATAATAATAATAATGATACTTATCATCCAATAGAATCAGGTTGATACAGGGATAATAATAATAATAGTAATAATAATAATTCGATATTTGCTATGTTGAATGACAAGCAGAGCAGGTTCAATGGTGGTAAGTCGGTTTCTATGCCTACAGTCCATGCAATGCTTATCATCCAAACAATGCTATGTCTGGTGGTGGATATGGGGTATTTTTTCAAGTGATGAAATTCAATAAAATAATACAAAACCAATATGTATTTAACTTTAAGTGTGTACAATATCAGATATGATTATGTATTAATTTCAAAAGATAAAGTGTGTGTCTATATTTTTTTATATGATTAATAACAGTGACATAAAAAGATAAGCTACTTTTGACAAAATTATTTAATTCTTTTTCTGTCCATCAAAGCGACATTTCATTTTTTACTTATAAATTTTGAAGGCAATAAAAGAAATAACATTATTAAGAGAGAATATTTTATCATTCTGTTCATGATAGAAACCAAGAACAATATTCTTCCATGAAATACGAATTTTTAGGATTACACCAATTTTAGACCAAAGTCTATCAACATTTTTGCAAGAGAAAAGTAGGTGTTCGGAATTTTCATTACAATTACAAGTCCTGCAGTTACTAGATACATTTTTCCATCTACTAAGCATATGCCAATTACAAAGAATTTTATTGATAAGCTTGTAATTAAATTCAGAAACTTGTAAGTCTATCATTGTAGAGAACTTACAGTGATAAATATTTTCCCAAGGTGTATTGGACCCCAAAACAAAAACATTTGACCAATGATTTTCCATAAAAGGTTTCTGAAATTTTTTCTTTATAAAAAGTTTGTAAAAAATGAACTCTTTTTATCTAAAATGCTGTGATATGTATTATCAATAAAAACCCATTTGTAAAAGTGGTTTCTTATATGAATACTGTTACATTTTGCACAGTCGTATTTATTACATAAATTTGAAAATACTTTCTTAATTATTTTATACTCACACAACCAATTTGACTTTTGTACTAATACATCAGAAAATTGTTCGATATTCTTGAAAGATCCATCCTGATTGAATAGATCTTTTACATATAATATACCACTTTTAACCCAGGATTTAAAACAAAATGATTTACCCTTATATATAAATAAACGGTTGTTCCAATTATTTTGTGATAGTATAGCATCAGCAGAAAGACTGTCGACGCTCTGAAGCTTTTTACATTTATTAAAAATAGCAACATCTGTTTGTAAAATAGAGGAAAATGAGATATTAGCTCAAAATAAGATGAATCAGTTTCATGTGAGTGCAATATATAGAACAGATCAAGGTTGTTGGTACTACATAAAGATTTTATAAAATTACTCAAATTTCCAGAACATTTCAAAATTCGTGATATCCAAGAGATTTTTAAAGCTTTGAGTGAGTTTGGATTCTATATCAATCATTCCAATACCTCCTTCTTTTTTCGTACCTATCAGTGTGATTCTTTTTATTCGATCTTTTTTCTCCCATAAAAAAGCAAAAATAACTTTATTTATTTGATTTATAACTTCTTCATTAGGATATGGTAGTAATGTTGAGACATATACAAGTTTAGATAAACCAAGAGTATTTATTATATTGCATTTTCCAAAGATAGTTAACTTTCTTTTTTCCAAGAATTAAAAGTATTTTGTAGTTCGTTAATTTTATTTTGCCAATTTTTTACGAAACACTCATTTTTTCATGACCTAAATACACACCAAGACATTTTACCGATTTTTTATTAATAGAAGCACCATGTAGATTAGCAGCAAGTGAAGTTTTTAGCGGTCCAAGTAAAATGCATTCAGTTTTATCTAATTTTAGCTTAGTGCCAGCATATTTACTAAGATCATCAATGATATATAGAGCTTTCCCCATAGATTGCCCATCTGCTGAGGAAAGTGTGCAGTCATCAGCATGAACAGTATTTCTAATGTCTTTTAACATATTACGTGTTTTAAAACCAGTGATATCTTTATCAACCCTTATTCTTGAAGCTAAAATTTTCATTACTAAGATAAACAATAATGCTGAAATTTGACAACCTTGGCGAATGCCACGTTCCATGTAACAATTTTTAGAAATCCAACCATTATTTTTCATTCTTAATATTGGACTATTATATAAGATTTTCGACTATTTAATAAAGTTTTCACCAAAGTTAAATTTCTCAAGAGTCTTAAATAAGAAGTCATATTTACAGAGTCAAAGGCTTTCTTGAAATCTACAAAAAGTAAAATTCCTTCCTGGTCATTATCTTCACAAAAATCAAATATGTCTAAGATCATTCTGGCATTAATGCCTATATATCTGCCTTTTACATAAGCTGATTGATCAGGATGGACCACCTTATCAATTACTCTTTGAAGTCGCTGTGCCAACACGAAAGCTAAAATTTTATAGTCTGAATTAGTAAGGCTTATTGGTCTATAATTGTCTAAAGAACATGCATCCCCTTTTTTGAAAAGTAATGATATAATAGAAATATTTTGTGAAAAAGGTAGCTTCCCAGTTTCAAATTATTCAAAAAGAGCATCATAAAGTAAAAATTTAATAGATTTCCAAAAAGTTTTATAAAATTTAATAGGTAGCCCATCTAAGCCAGGGGATTTATTATTTTTCATGCTATTTACAGCTAATTCGCATTCTTCTAAGGTAGGGAATTCATCACAATTTTTCCTTATCATTTAATACATATTCTACATTAGTATTTTCAACATAATTGCTAACATCATTAACATCTATGTTTGATCATTTATATAAATTTTCATAATAACTACATAATTCATGCATCACTTCTGTATTACTTGATGCGATTTTCCCATTTGAGTTTATTTATCTTATAACATTAGAGTTTTGGCGATATTTTTCTAAAACTATAAAATATGAAGTATTCTTTTCCCCTTCTTCTGCCCACTTTGCTTTGGACCTTATATGTGCACCCTTGACTTTATTATCAAAAATAAGACTTAGTTCATTTTCCAAATTTTGTTTCCTATTCATATCGATATCCATAGAGTTTTTATTTTCAATTTCAAAGATTTCTTGTTCAAAACTTTTTATCCTATTACGTATTGTAAGGCCTTTTTGTTTTGAAAAATTGACTGAAAATTCTTTAATTCTGCTTTTCAAATTTTCATAAATGAAATGCTTGCTATCGCTAATACATATGTTATTCCTAAAATTTGAAATCATATTTTCAATACCTTTAACATAATCTTCATTATCAAGAAGAGAAGTATTAAGCTTTCAATACCAGGGATCCCTTTTTTCTTCAGAAATTTTAAAAATAACTTTAAGCGCCCTGTGGTTAGATAATCGTTTGATAATTCTTACCAGGTATTTTTCTAGTTACAAAAGAATTAATATTTGGAATATAATTTATCGACATAAAAGTGTAATCTATTCTTGATTTCGGCTCATCATTTACGTGCTATTTGATATCAATGAATTATATTGTTTTTATGTTAAAGTATGCTATACGGAAATAAAAAATGATTAAAATCTAACTTTTGTAGTCATTTAAGGTGTATATCGGAGGGTATTTTAAAATTATTTTTTTAATTGTTATATTTTCCCGGCCTGCTGTTTGCTTTGCCATAAATATATGTTATTGAGATGCAGTTTTATATCGTTTTAAGTATATTTAAACGGCTCAACCTATTAAAGTGCTAAATATTGTACTTCTACACTTATTATGTAAAAACTTTGGAACTGACAAGTTAGGTTAGACACGTGAACTTCCACCAGGGAAGTGAGGCCGGGTGCTCCGGAAGGGTAAGCACCTCCTGTTTAGCTAGCTACACCTGGTACGTGTGTAATCGATGTAACTAAAAATCCTGGTATGTGTAAGAAAAAGTTACGCAAATACAGAATATATTTATACAATTTTAGCGACATACTCTATTTATTTAAGCATTGTAAAGTGTGTTTAAATATATTCGTCGTTTACAACCGTGCGAGACGTTACAGAAATGATTGCATATCATCACTTAAAATTAGAAATAAAAAAGTTGGGATGGTTTGGGCCATCGAAAAGTACTATTATGAAGACACTGGGAATTTCCGGATTCAGTCGGGGACTTTATAATCAAAGGACCCTATATATATATATATTTTTTTTTTTTTTTTTTTTTACTTTTCTTGTCTTTTATGTTGTTTTTATCATTTACGCAATGATGCCTGTAAGATGTTTACGGATAAGGATACGTACCCGTATCGGCAACAATCTGTCGAATTTTACGCCATTTTAACCCTTTCCCGTTCTGGATAAAATGCCAGGTTTTCATGGGATTTCAGGTGCGGTTTAATAAATGTAAATTACAAGATGATTGAAAGAGACAGTGCTATGGTGTGTGGTACCATTGTAGAGCATATATGTCGGGCAAAATTTTAAAATAATTGACGATTCTAAATAGAAAATAGGTCACGTGACCTGGGGTCAAAGGTCAATATAAATCACGATTTTTAGCCGAAAATAAGCGTTTTTCGTAACAAATATCTCAATTCTGCCAACCCTTTGCACAAATAGGGTGAAGTGACTCTTGATTCTTAAAGAATATTTAGTCCTTAAAATAATACTTATGAAATTTTAAAAAAAGACATTGCCCATAGCAACTAGAAGGTCAAAGGTCACGTGTAATTTCACCACATTTCATGCTTAAATCATGTTATAATCAACGTAAAGTTACCTATTAACTAAAACCAACATTAACTGCAATAATCTTATGTAGAGACTGAAGGTTGAGTTTCAGGAGACTTTCATGCCGAAATTAGTCTGTCTAAAAATAGCATAAAAGTTCAAGTGACCTTGGGTCAAAGGTCAAACTTAATCAGGACTTTAAGAGAAAATCACTCTGTCTTGCTACTTATTTGTCATTTGTTACATGAACGAGTAAAGACAAGACCAGATGACTTGTAGATAATCAACAAGAATGAGTATTGAAGAATTTCGGGTGCTATTTTCATAATAACACGATTCCCATGACAACCAGAGGGTCAAAGGTCAAAGTCCCTGTTGTTGGAAAAACTGCTAAGTTTGAATGGGAAATCGGGTGGACAATTGGAATAATCAATGGACAATTTAAAAAAACAATTTACTACATCGTATACCTGTATCAAGCGTACGGTATCCTTGTTATATTTTAGAGGTAAGGCAGCTAAAATAGTAATTGTTGTTTCTAAAAATAGCATGAGAGGACACGTGATTAGGGGTCAAATGTCACACGGATAATCTGAAATCAATTATATCATGCGTTTGTACATATGTATTTTGTTCATCTTTGCTCTTTACATCATTACACGGCAAAGCGCCTCTAATGGATAGCTAATATATACATACATTTATTTCAGTATAGGGCCTATTATACTAAGTATTTATATAATTTGATATATGGAAGGTCCTATACTAAAGCAATAATCTGCTGTGGTGGATCTGGGGGCATACATGCACATACATGATCTGAAACTAGAACTTAATTTTCTAAATTCTGTAGACCATATGAATTACTTTTAACCTGTATCTATTAGAAAAATAAGTCGATAGTTCAAATATCTAGCCGCACCAATTTGGTACTAAAATATACAACGTTCGTTCAAAGTTGAAAGTCGAAATTCGCGAATTAGTAGTTTGATTGAAATTTCAAATTTCCGGAGAAAGCAACTGTTTTTCCGCGCGAAGTTTATAAAGTTTCCCAATTATAGCAGGTTCACACCGGGTTCGTACTTCAGATGGTTTGTGTATCGAAAAAATCCTCAAACCGGATTCGTACTTCAGATGGTTTGTATATCGAAAAAATCCTCACACCGGGTTCGTACTTTTTGTGAATCGTGACTCGTCAG
Source organism: Anadara kagoshimensis (assembly GCA_021292105.1). Taxonomy (NCBI): domain Eukaryota; kingdom Metazoa; phylum Mollusca; class Bivalvia; order Arcoida; family Arcidae; genus Anadara; species Anadara kagoshimensis. The sequence goes on along the minus strand of CM037873.1, from coordinate 30,700,130 downwards.
GAAATTAGTTATTATCAACATAAAACTTTCTGCGATTTTAATTTCAGGATTTCTATACAGATCAATCTATAGTAAAATTGAACGAAACAAATTAAATATTTTATGTCGAAACGTTCAATGTTGAAATTGTTAATGTATTTTCAAGATCAATTATTCATAGAGTGTCTAAGCAGTTTAAGATCGAAAAGTAATAATGTCTAGATGACTGTAAGTTCTCCCGATATTTTGTATCCGTAGTCTTCTAGACTTACGTTTTACCATTTCGTAGAACTTTGTCGGATTGTATTGGAAACTTGAAATTAAACTCCGCCTCAATTACTTGATAAGACTGCGATTTTATTTTTAATTTAATATAAAATATGAATAACATGGCGTTGAAATGTGTGTTTTTGTAAGATGCGTTGATTTGTAAAACTTACAGTAAATCCCTGTCGAAAGTTTAACACTTAGCTAACGAATTAGTGCCGAATCGACCATTCAAATCGACCCCTCGTTAGCGATTGCTGGACAACTCGTGTCCAATACAACTCGCACGCAGGACAACTCGAACCCATAATGAGACAACAAGAACCCAAGACCTAAACAGAGACAAACCGTACCCAAGAAAATAATTTAAGGAAATTAACATCCGTTTTTTGTTATTGTCTTGCTATCAATTATAGTTATAAGATTTATTTAGAAAAAAAACAGTTTTCTAACAATACCTAATTAGTTTAAACTAATTACATTAAATTAATTTAAAGGTATCAAAATATCTAAGATTAAGATTTAAAAAAAAATGTGTTAATTATCTTGCTTCTTGGGTACGATTTGTCTGGGGTTAGGTGCGGGTTGTCATGATGGGAAAAACACATGGGTACCATTTGTCTTGATACCCTCGATAATCTATGTACATCTCGACTGCTTTTTGCAACCACCGTGGTAGATCAGTTGATAGAGTGCTCGCTCCGTAAGTGAGAGGTCGTTGGTTTGATCCCCGGCCGGGTCTGTCACAAGATTTGAAAGTTGGTAGTGACTGTTTTTTCGCCAAACACTCAGCATTACGAATACTATTACGTATAATAATAATCCGCGCAACTCTGCACCTTCGTCTATAGCTGGCGACATCTCGATGTTACAAGTGAAATATTCTTGACCGGGACGTTAAACACCATGACTCAACTTAACTCGACAGCTTTTCGACACGGCTATTATATATCTCTTGTCCACTAGCTATCTTCTAGTATATCTCGAGCGTCAACCTTTTTTCGTTAGCTCAGTGTTAAACTTTAGACAGACCTGTACTGCACTTTTATAAATACATGAATAAAATTTACATAACTCTTGTTAATTGTTACCGTGAATACTCTTTGTAACATGGTGTCTCTCGATTCACCATACACTAGAGATATACAAGGATAAATTTCTTTTGAAGCACTTGTTTGGACCATCGAACCCACAGCAGTGAGATTCCTTACGTTTGAAGGCTAACGCCATGACCACCTCGACCGCAAGCACCGTAAGCATATTCATGTGTGTGTTTTTTGGTTTTTTTCCCTACTTTATAAATTACTCTAACTGATGGTGACTTTTGACTTCATATAACAGTTTGACTGGTATTTTATTGTCGTGAATAGTGAACTCAAAATCTATCAAACAGCGGTCTAAAATTTGACCCCTATTTTTTGTTTATTTATAAATATGTTACGGACGTAGTAGAAGACATGTGATCGACACACTTATACTTTGACCATACAGTGGCGGTATGCACATAGTTTCCATCGTTTTTTTCACTTGATGTCATCAAAGCAACATTATGTTCTTGTTATTATTTCAGAACTTTTATCATTTTTGTTATTGGATTGTATTTATTTTTATTTTTATCCTATGACACACGGCTAGTATCCGTTTCTTAGACAAATACCGATGTGTACCCAGCAAGTTATATACTGAAATTATGGTTCATTTTCTTTAAATGAACTGTCTCAAAGTGATCGAAGATCGACATTTTCTTTACATAAAATGATACTTTAAAAAATTTTGTTTATTTTGGTGTGAATTTTTCCCAAGATTTATGGAATATTTACTAAATTGTGGTAATCTTCAAGTAGCGAAATAAGACGGATGTACAAGAAAGTTGCAGAACGTAAATTGGTCATCTTTTCCCATATTTTTAAAAAATATTCCTGGGTCGCAACTTCACACGGTGATTCAAATGTGATTAAGACGATTAAACATTTTCAAAATTATATCAAATAAAAGAGAAAATGATGAAGTTTCTGTAACTGGATTTTGTTTGCCCTATTTGAGGTTTTAGTTATGAGAAAAATTCAACAGAAGAATTTTTTTCCATTTATCGACCGTGTAACCTAAAATTTCAACCTTGAAAAATATGACCGTTCTATAAGTTTGGTTGTTATGACCCGGCTGATGAATTTTTTAAGATAAAAATTATATTGATTAAACCCGTAAATTCTTGTGAATACCGTGATATACAATTTTTTGATATCCGTCTCTTATTTTTTGTATAATGACGAAGTGAGTAATCTGTATCTAAATCTATGTAAAATTACGGCTCTCTCATGAAAAGTGAAGAAAATATTTCTTTGTCGGCGTTTTAAACTGACGATTTTTTTTATTGAAAAAATATTTTATTTTATTCCGTTTATTGAAAATGGAATGTTTTATTTTGAAAATTATACATGTACCATTGTTTTCTGTATGTTATGCCGTTTCAAATGAGATATCCCACGAGAAAATCGATGCAGAAATATCAAAATTATCGCAGTTTTTCCATGACGCATAGGCTAAAAATATGCTTACCGATACAATTGAATTGTAGGAACGGGAAGGGGTTAACAAACAACTGCAGACCGGATAAATATGCTCTCTTATTTATATCATAATATCTCAATATTCGTGTTTGAATTTGTCCATGCAACCTAGCAATCTTGTTGCAAGGAAATCGACCTGTATAATTTTATATTTCCTTTGCCAGTTATAGCGTTTTCTTCCAGCCGACTCTAATTATATAGTTATGATGCATTTCAGTATAGTTTAATGTTTCGTTATAAAACTCTGTAATACGCAACAATAATTTACAGAAGGAATAATACGTTTGTCATAAAACAAAATTATTGAAAATTGGTCTACATCTCCACTATATTAAGTCATCTTAAAACGACAACACGTATAAGATATTCCTCAATATCGTTAAGGACAAAAATTCACATAGCTATATTTAAAAAACAAATTAATTCGAAATAATTAATTCCACTGGCTGATCTTTAAAAATAAGAATTGACACTGTTAACTACAATTACCTATCATCGGATTTGTACAACAAATCAAGCTGTTACACATAAAAATTGACTCGGGAATATTGCAAGCCTAGGTTTATCAAGGTCCACAAAATTTTATTGCCGTCATCGTAATATTGTTTATAAGTATAATGTATCTGCGTGACGTAAAATTATCTTGGTATGTTTGACTTCCCATAGTTCTATGTCCTTTCATTCTCAATTTTGATTCCATACGTTGCTGGTGAAACTACCTAGATAGAATGTTTACCCTTCCGGAGCACCCAGCCTCACTTTCCAGATGAAAGTGTTCACGTGTTATACTGAGTTTATATCATTTACTTTGTATTAGTGATGGTAATTAGGACATGTATCCGCTATGTTTCTGTTTGATTTATAACATCTTCCACAGCCGTTGGATAGTTGTTTATGCATATTCCTGAAGCCCTCGTCACACTGCCACGAAATTAACAGATGGTTATACGAAAAAGAAATTTATAATTTCGCGCGAAAATACCTCTGAAATTGGTCAACAGCTACTTAGCATTCTGTGGTCTATTGACTGTGAGGTACCACGTGATGGGAGTATTAAGCGTACCACGCTTAACTTGGGAAGGGACGTCAATTTTAAAGTCTCTCTCAAAGAATTTCCCTCGGATTTTCATTTTTTAAATTTCTTAATAATTTTAATTGATACCTGTTTTCAAGTCTTTAATAGATTCGGTCAGGTTTCTAGCCCCGATCTCCCACATACGAAGCATGAGTATTATCTACTGGGCTATCGTAGTGGTAGTAAATGGTTATTTTATATGGTGCTTTTCTTTTATTTTCATGCTATTAAATTATTGCAACATTATTACAGACAGGAATACTAAGTGAATATTTTAAAATTGCATTGGAACTCGATGTCGCTTAATTATTTTGTAAATATCTACGAACAAAAAACCTTAAATCTTTGAATCTGGTGGATCAGCGTGTTTAAACCAGGCCGTAAATATCTTATTATAAATGCTTGAGGTTGGTTAATAAAAATGATTACTTGTCGAAAGGGTGATAACTCGTTTACTTTAAACTTAGTAGGTTTTTAGTGTCTTTTTCTAGACTCATTTTGTGTGGTGTTTTGTTCTGCTGAATTATTTTCTGAATTTAGACCTTTCTATACCTTCTCATACCTTAGGTATTGTGTATCAGCTTCAATCCTAATCTTTTTTTATAGTTTGTTTTAATGGATTGTAGGCTATAATAATTATACAGAATTACATGTTAGTTGACATTAATTTAAATTTATATTAAATTTTAAGTATAGTTTTGACATTCAAGGAAAATATACACTATACGCTTTTGATATGTTTTATTGGGTCTATGATTCACTCACTTTGAGGTTTTAAATAGGATATATTAAACAATTGCAAGTTGCGCGTGAAATTATGTTTTTAAAAAAGATGGTTTGACCAAGCTAAGAGGTGATAATGTGATAGTTGCGTCAATTATGATTACATTTTTAACTGAAATGAGACCACACAGTTGAGATATTTAGGTAAGGTCATTACATGTCTTTTCAGACAAGACTGATTCACATCAATATATTGGATATAAATAATAACAATATATCTTTATTTCTATATTTTAATGTCAGATGCTTGATGGATATGTTTTTATGTATAATTTTATATCATTCATAAACAAAAATAAAAGCATATAAGCTTGTATTACATTTTTATCTACATAGTTAGGTTGTAAAAAGTGTTAAGTTGGTGCTTTATAAATAATAATTGAATCCTGGACACCATAAATTGCCTTTAAATTCTTGGTGATAATGAGGTAATGAAAAAACACCTTGTTTGACGATGGTTTTCCACAGATTGGATTCAATTTACTGTCATTCTATGTCGATAATTCAATAATAAAATCCCATCGAAAGTTAATATAATATATGCATGTAACAGCAAAAAAATACTCAAGCGAAGCATAGACGGATGAATGAGATAATCACATGTATATTCTATACGAATCAAGTTATGTTTACTTTTCAATTTAATACAAACACAAAATCCTACAGTAATAAGAATAGCTTTGATGGTTTAAATGTTAACAATTTATACAAATTAGAAATAATTTATATTCCATGTGTTTATCACTTCAAAATTTGTTTAACAACTCGATATAATTTGAGAAAGCCGTTTACAGGTGGGAAGTATATCTTATAAAATTCCCATTCTTAATGTTATCGGTAGGGTAAATGAGTAAAAGCAATAAAGAACCAAATAAAAAATTGGACCACAATCTGTTAATTTTTAGAGAAATGTAAATATGATAAAAATAAGGTAAAAATCTCAATTAATTGTAATTATTTCTTAAGAACAAAGAGATTGAGAAAACTTAAACAATGATTTTTATACGCAACATTTTTCTATGTTTATGGTACAAGTACACAGAATAAAATCTTGATTCATTTATTTAATGCATGTATACAAATATTCAGTCGCGGAACAAGTCCATCTTTGTGTTCTCATATGCTTGATAAGAAAAAAATGAGGACATTTCAAATTGTTCTCCTCTGGGGACTAACTTATAAATTATTTCTGAAAATATTACTAAAATTCAGTCTTTTCAGTTTTTTTTTTAGTGTTCCTCTCAAGAGAAAATAGTGAATTTTTGAAAACTCGGAATATAAAAACTGGCCACTGCACATATAACCGTTGGACTGCGGACACTAAGTGTTTTGGTTAGCTCTCTGTGTAATGAGGACGCTTCATAAGCTGTATGACACGAGTTCAAATCCCGTCCGAATATATTTTAATTATTCTTTTTTTATTAATGTATTTTTATCTTTATAAAATATTTTTCTTAAATTTCTCCTTTTCTACAAATATATGCTTGAAAAATGAAACTCCTTTTCTTCAAAACATAATATCAAGTCAGGTGAAATATTTTATACAATAAATCTACATAGATCAACCATGAATTCTTGTTTGTCACACATTGTTCTAGGTTTATTGTATAAAGTTTTTTTTAAAATAAAGAATATAGATGACAAGGCTTGCTGTTTTACTAGAACAAACTTACGAAAATAAAGCGCTTGTTGGACATCAATCTAGATCTTGTCTAATTATAGAAAGAGGATTTTGTGCAAAAATAAATCGTTATGCCATACATGATTAAGAAGGGGCATTGTAAAATCACCTATAAAACCCACCGTCACTCTTTGGAGCCAAGGATGTCACTCAGAATATATACATCCTATTTTGATGATATCATATCCAAGTATTAGATGTTCTTTATTTTCAAAAACTTGACAGCGATTGCAAGTCTTTCTGTTCTTAGTACCTCTCTGTTTCCAAAGAATGATCACTTACTCTAAATGTTGGAATTATTTGCCGACATTTGAAGTTAGATTTTTGTAATAAATAATCTTCAGAATAGATATATAGATGGGACAAAAATGCAGTCATTGTTATTCTAAACAGGAAGTGCTTACCCTTCCGGAACACCCGGCCTCACTTCCTGGCGGAAGTTCACATGATTAACCTTACTTGTCCGTACCAAAGTTTTTGCTTCTGGATTATGATTCGGACATGGATTAGTATGTTTGTTTTGATGATTATTACCTGCCTTGGTCAGACCTTACCGAATTTTTGTTCCTTTTGTGGAATATTTCGGAACAAATCAAACAAGAGCTATCTCTTGAGAGCCAAATAGCCCCCCGAACTCCCACCCCAATATTGACCTTCTGACCTTGACCTTTGATTTATGCACATTTATTTGGTATTCAACACATCGTCTCATTTTGGTTTACTTTTTTTCCATGTTTGATCAAAATCCATTCATAGACATGGAAGATATGGAGCGGACACGACATTTTGACGGACAACCAGACGGAGGGACAGGGTGATTCCTATAAACCTCCTAAACTTCGTTTGCGGAGGGTATAATAAGTACCGTTGTAGTATATTAAAACAATAAGCCCTTACAGTTTGAAGGATATTTTCAGGAATAATCTGTTTAACTAAACGACATATTTTGATGGTTTATAAACTATTTCAATTGGATCACAATTTCAATTTTCATTAATTCTGCATTGTTGGTTTTTCGTAGAAGATCACTTGTTTGAGTAACCTAATTTGCCAGTTTCGAAGTTTTTACTTTGCCGCTGTATTGTGATTCGGCCATGGATTAACTATGTTAGTTTTTGATGATAACTTGACTTGCTGTCATGGGCGTACTTTACTATGGTGCAAACGAGACAAACTGCCTCGGTAAAAATCAGATCGTATTTTTATTTTACAGAATCACGATGAAAATAGAAAAGGATAAAAACCTAGATTTTAAGGACCTATGACACGTCTACTGTTTTGCCTCGGTTATAATTGATTCATATCTACACCCCTGTAATACTAAATCTATTGCAAAATAAAGGCCTACAAATTTTGTAGTTCCTCATAGTTCCCATTGTGCCAATCAACAGCATTGCATTGATGTATATTATCTAAATTGTTATCATCTGTTAATATGAAAATAGGCATTGCCTATACCGGGAAATGTCCAAATTTATTATCGAGTTATTGTGTGCACACACACACACACCCACCCACCCAAAAAAGGAATGGCACACATTGTTTTGTCTCACCAAATACTAGTGGGACTGACTATAGTTAACTACCGCCGAGTTCTTACGTCATCTTTCAATCATGTTCTGTCACACAGAACTGAGTTTTGGTATGATCTTTCCAGGGACACAAAAGGCTATTCAATTACCCAATATAGTGAAAATACTAATCCATACCACGGCAACATTCTCACGTTGTAATGTCTTCTCATCTTGAGTCACCTTTTACCATACCATGTGAATAATTTAATCTACTGATTTATGCATTGCATAAATAACTACTCCTGTTTCTTAAAACAAGATGTGTATCATATCACAGTTCAAGATTGCCCCATTCAATTAATGAAGCAGTTATACCAATGAAAAGCAAACATACTAATCCATGTCCAAATCACAATCCAGGAGTAAAGTAAAAAAAAAAACTTTGAAACTGACAAGTTAGGTTAAACACGCGAACTTCCACCCGGGAAGTGAGACCGAGTTTTCTGGAAGGGTAAGCACTTTCTGTTAGCTAGCTACACCGGCCACCGTGTGTAATCAATATTAAGTGAAGGGAACATGGAACTAAAACATCCAGATCAATATTGGACACAGAGACATCAAACTTGTCAACAATACAGTGATGATGGTCATAAAACTTTTTGCCGAAGGCCCTGATAAGCCTAGGCTTGCAATATCCCTTGGTCAACAATCCATTCTGTTTGTGACCGCCTTGGTTGCTCAATGGTATAACATCCTCCTGGAGAGTAGAAGGTTTTTGGTTCCAACTTGACTTGTGTTATACATGACAATACTTCAAAAATTGAGTTACTGCTTCCTCATTTTGCAAGCCACATTTGGCTTAGAGGATAGATTATCGACTGGTTATAGATTTATATTAATTGGAAGTGGAATGCTTGTCTGTGACTCTGTTAGGCAGCACCTTTAACCCACTACCCGATATGAATACACTGGTATGAGGGTAAGCTCTCTTACACCTTCAACATTCACAGGCATATAGTACCATGATGAGAATTTTCTAAAGCACAGACCATTGCAAGTGACAAATGATATGATTAAAACTTGACAGGCTTGTACCGAAATAATGTTAATTTTAACCCAGCCCCTTTAAGTTTCACTGCATGAAGAGCCCTAGCCCCGTAGAGTTGAAAAATGCTTTTTCACTTATATCGAGACGGTTAATTTTAGGATGGTGGGTTTGAGTTTTTTTTAACCCAGTCAAGATTATTCATTATTCACCTAAATTGAAATGAAACATTCTGGGATGATATACTAGAAAGATGGTGCTTTAAGATTTATATTGAAATGGTCATTTATGTGAATGATGGAGTGGAAATTGGCATTTATTCACTGATACAAACTTTTTTCGAGAACCAAGTCTGGGATATTGAAGAAGGTAATGTTGATTTTACCCTAGTTAAAATTTTTATATTCATTCCGAGAACTGTAAATTATTGGAATCCCCTGCCAGCATCAGTAGTCCAGTCGCCATCCCTGGAGGTTTTCAAGGGGTCAATTCAGACCTTACCTAAGTGGATCTCAACTACGTATACAGTCAGCTGCTAAACTCAACATGAATGTTTTATTATTGTTATTTTCATCACAACTTTTTGGGACAGCGGTCCATCTCATTGCACAACATGTACAGTTTCCTCATCACTTATGTCCAAGTTAGATTTTTGATGAGTGCAGTCACTGTAATTGAAGTCAGTTCTAGTCGGCACCGGTCCAGCTCGATCAGCTGATCATGATATCCACGTCACATGTAAACAAACAGAGGATTTGTCAATATTTACATTAAATTCGGAATAAATGTCAATAAATTTTATCTGTATTTTCATAAAAATGATTATTGGAACGAACTGTTAATTAATTATTTCGAAAAACGCATTTTATTATTTTTCTTAAAAATCGATCGTTTGTGAAAACGTCTTTCCCGTCCTGACGAACGCCATTTTTGTTTACACTGCATTCAGCGAGGGTCACAGATGCACTCTAAATTTTGATTCAATTCAGTAATAATATGTGAAAAAGAGTTACCGTAGAAGTCGTATACTGTGGTTATACTAACCTCGTAATAGTTTTGTGTCAGGTAACTATGGTTATCAATTTATCTAACTTGAAATCGGCAAATTTTGTATCTTCCCGCATTGTATACTGTGTGATCATGATTGATGCACGTGGGAAAGTCGGTCGCTGATTGGCTTACAGCGATTATCGATCTGAATTAAACTTTGACCCAATCAAAAGAAATCACGCCATCGCGAATCTTGAAACGCTACACTTGGAGAATGGCAAAAGAAACGTAAATATTCGGTATTCGATCAATCTATTTAAATTATTACTTGTTTCAATGTTTTATTTTCACGATAATCGTTTTTTGGTTTCATTTCTGGTGTACGAGACGGGCGAGATTTCCCCCCATATGGAGCTCACTTCCTGTCGATTTGACCCCTTCAATGGCCTTGAGAAAAAAAGTGAAAAGTGGTGCACGCGCGGCGTCAAATGATTTGGACGTACGGTCTATGGAAATTTTCCACAATTTTCTATGACGTCATAATACATACGTGTTACCTATAGACGGGAAATTCCCGGCGCTTCGCGCCGGGACATTTCCCGTATAATCTGTATTAAATTTGTTAAAAAAATGCACGGAGACTTTCCTTTAATGAAATTAATTGTAGGGTTATTTCTGTCTGGTTGCAGTAGGAGAACAGAGTTTTCGAATTATGGGTAAATAAAGAATCGCTATCGCTGTTTGAAGTTCCTCCGTCCATTCCGTTCAACTCGGTGAGCGCATAAGCAAATCAATCGATCGCAAGGACACATCAACATAACCAATGACGTCACATTTCAATCTATATGACGTCACGATTTATTTAATATAACGTCACCAATAACGTTGTCTATCATCACACGGTACACATATACATATTCATGTTTGTTCAATATCACAAATATTAAAATTTAAAAAAAATATCTTTTCAATTTTACGATTTGTTGGAAATTGACAAAAATGTCGTTCCGGTACTAAGCCGGTAAGTGACAAAAATGTCGTTCCAGTATTAGGGCGGTAAGTGACAAAAATGTCGTTACGGTATTAAGCCGTTAAGTGACAAAAATGTCGTTCCAGTATTAAGCCAGTAAGTGACAAAAAATATCGTTACGGCATTAAGCCGGTAATAACAAATTGTCGTTCCAGAATTAAGCCGGTAAGTGACAAAAATGTCTTTCCGGTACTAAGCCGGTAAGTGACGAAAATGTCGTTCTAGTATTAAGCCGGTAAGTGACAAAAATGTCGTTCCAGTATTAAGCCGGTTAGTGACAAAAATGTCGTTACGGTATAAAGCCGGTAATGACAAATTCTCGTTCCGGTATTAAGAGGATTAACTAATACAGTTTTCGTCAAAAGTAGGGATTTTAGAATAAGTTTTTCTGAAGTAAATCCCACCTCTTTGCAGCACTCTAAAGTTGACCATTGAAAAATTAAAATCATCACGTTTACAAATAATACATATATGTAGTGTCCACGTACGTGTATAAAGTTCAAATAGTTTGATAAAATAAATTGAATTAATGGGAGAGCACAGAAACAGCTAGGCGTCAAAACGTCCATGAATTAAATTACGACCTGAAAAATTATGTTCAATGTTTGGATCCATGAAGTTTCCTTACACGGTGGTATTGTTTCACTATTTATACAGCGTGAACCTGTCTAAGTTGAAATTGAAAATATACATCAGAAAAATAAATAAATAAATTAAAGTCAGTAATAAATAAATAAATGAATAAATGAAGTCAGTAAAAAATGAATAAATGAAGTCAGTAAAAAAATGAATAAATGAAGTCATTGAAAAAAATCAGTAAATATATAAAAATTAATAAAGTTATTATAATGCAGTAAAATTAGACATTGTAATTCGCACGCATTCAAACCTGTCTATAAAGGCCACCAAAAGTCACATTTAAATTGGTCTTCATTGGCAGGTCACACTTATATACAGGTTCAAATAACCTAAACAAGAGCGATAGAGATAAAACTTTACTGTCATTATAAAAAAGGCACCTCCTTATGTTGAGGTCGCCTTAAAGGCAGGTTCAACTGTATATATATATCCGTGTATGTTATATTCAACATTGTTCATAGTTATAAACATAAACGATTTCAAAGGTTTCTTTAGAAAATAGAAAACAGGACATATAATAATATAATATTTGTTGAAATTCACATCTAATTAATTGGTTTTTTAAAATTAATTTATATCAGCATTAAGTAGTTTGACCCATCGTATTATATATCCCTTGTATATATGACCTTATATTTAAGGTAAACTGAATGTTGAGTCAGGAGTTTTATTTATTTTTTTTTAAAATATGATATTTGTTAAAATTGACATCAAATACACTTGCTATTCAAAACAAATGTATATTATCATCAAATAGTCTGACACTTTATTTAACGAGTACACTATCTTGTATTGATGATGTGATATTTCACGTAAACCGAAGGTAGAGTTTAATTTTTTTTCTAATTCCGGGTAGGATGCTCTTAAAATAGTCCAAAGGGCACATTGTAACACACAATAAAGAAGATACGGAAACTACACATATTTTTGCAGGTAACTTATTATTTTGTAAGATTTAATTATAGGATAATGTTTTGATTTGAATTACATCAATTTGTATTTACACTGTATTTAGAATTTAAAATACGTATAAAATCATTTAAAAAAAAGAATTGAAAATAATTGAGCAGCCATTTTTTGTTTTGGATCAAATGCAACAGATTGCTATGACATTACAAAAACACTGGTAGTGATGAATGGAAAGGTGTTTTGTGCTGGAAATTTATAATCCAGACAAACTTCATTCATCCGTATTAAGGCGGTCAGTTCATGATTGCTGGAAGAATCCCGAATGCCAGGACATTACCACCGACCTTCTGTAAGTCAACTGACACACTCATACCAGGATCTGGCCCTGGTGGGATTCGATCTTAGGCGACGAGAACCATTGTAATCCATTTAAGGGCGTTTTAGACAACTTAGTCAACGAGGTCCTGCTAGTTAAGAAATACTTTCTACCGACAAAACTCTCAAAATAAACAATAAAATGATTGTAATTATGGACAACAACCCCTCCGAGAACAACAGCCAACCTACGAAGCCACCATGTGCACGAAACAATTCATTGAAACATCACAACAAATTAGGGTCACTTATTATAGAACTCGTGATATTGACAATGCTATGGATTAAATTTGAGGTAAAATATAGTAAAAACTTGAAGCCCTTCCCACCGAAAGATTATATAAGATATAAGGTGAGAATGTATATTAAGGTGTTTGTCGATCCTAAACACAGCTAAAACTGTAAATATCTTTGATTTGTTTTGAGACGTAAATCAAGTGTCTTTCATATACACAAAAAGTAGTCGAATGAACGACATTAAGAAAAAGGACTTTGTACCAAAGAGTTTCCATTGTATAATGTTGAACTTTTAGAAGTAGATTTTCGTGCTCTAAGTTATGCAAAACAAACATACCAATCCATTTCAAAAAAACAATCACAAGGCAAATTAAAACTTAGGTTAAGCACGTGAATTTTCATCAGGAAAGTCATTCCGGGTGCTCAGGAAGGGTAAGCACCTCTTGTTTAGCCAGCTACATCCACCACATGTGTAATATAATTTCGGAATTACAATAAGAGACAGAATGTATTTCGATTTAAGTCATGTTACTAGATTTATTTGAACCACAATCTGAATAAAAAGAGTTAGAAGTCGGCATTTCAGCACACACACACACACACACACACACACACACACACACATATATATATATATATAAATATATATATATATAATATATATATATATATATATATATATATATATTTACAAATATATATATATGAATGTAGCATATATACAATTAAATAAACAATCTTTATCAATCTGAAATCTGAAGTACCTGTAAGATATAAAGCGTAGATATCCCTTAACAGTTCAAGGTTGAAATAACTATCACGGGAAACAATCACGTGTCTTATGTAGATCACAAAATTTGCGAATTTTACAGCCGGGTTTTAGGCATGCACTTTTTTTTTTTGATTACAACAGAAAATTATTTCGCCCAAGTACATGTCAGTAGTTATTGTAGTTTGTCCTAATTTGTCAAATTACGTATGATAACAATTTTGATTAGTTTGTCGGTTAAACGTACATGATCTTTATTTATCTTTATCTTTAATCTAATATCATATTGGAATATTCAGTTATTTTGACGATGTCTTTTTATGCATCCAGTATGTGCATGCATATTTACGTAAATTCAGCTAGGGTTTTGTTGACTAACACTTCGTTATGATGCACTTTGAACACATATATGATCAACTCGAAGCACCGCCGTCTCAGAAAAGAGGCACTGCAAAACATCGAGCATGTAGGTCTTCTGCAGGTCATTCGGATTCAACGCCGAATGCACATCTACTTTCTCGAAATGTGAGTTTGTCTAATGACACAAAAATGAAGATTTTATCATTGTCATAAATAGGATGAAATGACACTACTCGTATATCAGGATATATGAAAAAACACATACTTATACATGTCCGAATCACAATCCAGAAGCAAAGTAAAATATTTAGGGCTGACAAGTCAGGTTAGACACGTGTACTTCCACCAGGGAAGTGAGGCCGGGTGCTCCTGAAAGGTAAGCACCCGCCACGTGTGTAATCAAAATTGTTTGAAAGGAACATAAAAATATGGGACGTCAAACATATCCAGGGCATATCACTTCATCAAAATGACCTTTTTTTGTTTCTTCGGACAATCAAGTCCAAGCGCCTGGTAAATATTACTGCCTGTTACCTTTGACTGGTTATGAATTCCATGCCCTTTTTTAACGTTGATTTATTCTACACGGATCAGTATAGTCATTTCTTCTGGCAATTTAACATAATTCCTATGTTTATAAAACATTAGACTTATGGGTAAAGTATTCCTCTAGTCTGTTTAAATGTATGTGATATAAAGACAAAGTTTGTCAAAAATTGGAGCAAAAGTTTCAAGAAGTAAGTAAATGCTTGTCATACAAATATGCTCCTAGTGACGAAAAGAAATTTGTTATTTCTCCAGTCGGAACCTGTACAATATATGTGTATTTTTACCAAGCATATTCTTTTTTTAAACTCAAATCCTTGATATCTGTTATCCTTTCAAATTTGTGTAAGTGTACATTTTAGTTTTTAGCTCACCTTACAAAAGGTTATGTGAGCTTATGGCATAACGCAGTGTGTGTATATGTGTGCGTACGTGTGTATACGTCGTTAAAACCTATCTTCGACTTCTTCTCTGAAACAAATGAGCAGATTTTAATGACACTTTGTCAGAAGTACCCATGAGCTGGTGCAATTCAGATTTGTTAGTGACGTTGCTATAGTTACCAAAACTAGGTTGTTACCACGGGGTGCAAAAGTTAAAAAAAACCTTTTTCTCCGAAACGAATTATTGATGAAAAAATATGATGTGATATTTGACTTTTTAAGGGTCTTTAGCTTACAGTTCATTTACGTTAGTTAAGGCGACGTTTAATTTTCAAAAAAAAGTAATGTAATCATAAAAACCACACAACAATTCCATGTCCAAATCATAATCCCAATGTCAAAAACAAACACACTGATCCATGTCCAAATCACAATCACAAACTCAAAAACAAACACACAAATCTATGTCCATATCACAATCCTAATGTTAAACATATTAACTTCAATCAGAAAAGTGAGACCGGGTGTTTAAATAATGAAACATGATACACAAACGTAGCACAATCGATATAACTTTCAAATTGTACTTTTTAATTACCGTGACTCGAATTGTAACGCCGACATTGCAATGCGACATTTTGATAAAAATGATGTGAAATATGTGTGCTTACTTTGCTTATATTTGTATTATAAATTGTTACAGATTGATTAAGACACCACTTACATCAATGGGTCATGAAAGTAGTAAAAGTAGTAAAAGTAGTCAAAGAAAGGTAACACGCCCTAAAAGGGATTATGTAGAAGAAACAAATCGTAAAAGGGATTATGTAGAAAAAACAAGTCCTAAAAGGGATTATGTAGAAGAAACAAGTCCTAAAAGGGATTATGTAGAAGAAACAAGTCCTAAAAGGGATTATGTAGAAGAAACAAGTCCTCAAAGAAATTATGTAGAAAAAACAAGTCCTAAAAGGGATTATGTAGGAGAAACAAGTCCTAAAAGGGATTATGTAGAAGAAACAAGTCTTAAAAGGGATTATGTAAAAGAAACAAGTCCTAAAAGGGATTATTTAGTCGTTGCTGCGATAGATTTTGGAACGACATTTTCTGGATATGCTTTTTCCTTTCGGCACGATTACGATAAAGACCCACTTAAGATTTCAGCAAACACGTGGACAGCTGGAATAGGCACTCTCCAGTCACTGAAAACATCAACTTGTGCACTCTTCCAACCTAACGGAGAATTCCACTCGTTCGGTTTTGAAGCAGAAGACAAGTATTCAAATTTGGCGTTAGATGAAAAGCATAATGATTGGTTCTACTTTCGACGATTTAAGATGAAACTGTACAAGACAGAGGTTTGCTATATTTATACATATGAATACGTTATTGCGCATGTAGTGAGAGAGAGAGAGAGAGAGAGTGTGTGTGTGTGTGTGTGTGTGTGTGTGTCTGTGTGTGTGTGTGTGTGTGTTTTCATATATTCACTGACCTGCTTCATTTTTGTATCTTTTTACACCTCACATTCCGATAATCACTCGTACCATCTGGAATAGCAACTTTGTCTCAGGTTTTTTATCAATTCGTTTCAAGTTCATAAATATTGTTGTTTGATACTGGTTTAACCCGTTAGATTCTATGACTCGTTCAAATGCATTGTTAATGAAAAATTGTAGTTGGTGTAATTGTTTTAGAAATATTACGCTTTGGTAGAGCTTGGTCCGACTACGTAAAATTTATAATACGAAACAAGCTGCATACAAATAAATTGTTGACATGATCAAAGCTTCCAAATTATTATTTAATTCGCGGGGTTATACAGTTTGCACAACGGTTTTTGGGGTTAAAAATGATAAACCAAAAAATATCAAAGTTATTTCTTATAATTTTATTAAAAAACAATTTTAATAATTTTGCAATAATATTTATAATTTTAATGATAAATAAATTGATTTGAACAACACTTTTCATTCAAATTACCACCGTCATATATCGCATCAATACTAATGACGTCATATAATTGTGACGTATGATAAGTTCGTTACCATTAACAACCACCGACGGCGACGGCAAAACATGTTCAATGATCAAACATGATGATGAACGTAGTTACGGTACTGGGCTTTTACGTTGATCAGTTGGACCCGATTAGTTTTTGAACTGGAAAACACAGTTGTTAAAAATGGAATTTGAAATGAATTCTAACGATAAAAAGTTACTGTTGTTCACAGAATATGAAGCAGAAAGTTGAGGACGGCACTGATCTAGATTGTTAAAAATAAATTCTACAGAGGTACTGGCAACGGCGGAAATTG
The DNA here is from genome assembly GCA_021292105.1 of Anadara kagoshimensis. Classification (NCBI taxonomy): domain Eukaryota; kingdom Metazoa; phylum Mollusca; class Bivalvia; order Arcoida; family Arcidae; genus Anadara; species Anadara kagoshimensis. The sequence continues at coordinate 30,682,669 of CM037873.1, read as the reverse complement.
TCTTAGTTTTGCATCTTAGATCAAATTGATTGGTTAGATTTTGTTACAAAATATTAAAAAATCGGTATGCTGAGCCATCAAAACATCAAAACCGCAAAAATCACAACATGTAGAAAGCGCTTCATTGTTTACGTTTTTAACCAAACACAAAAAAGTTGTTTGTCATTTTCGCTATGGATCACGTGACCAACATTGGTTATCATAAATAAACCGAAAAATTATGGTATTGAAAAGATACATAGAATTAAATTATTGCAAGATATTGCAAACCTGAGCTTATCAAAGGTCTCAAAAAGTTTTATGACCGTCACCACAATATTATTGATATGTCTGATGTCTCTGTATCCAAAATTACCCTAGATATATTTGACATATCGAAGTTCCATGTCTGTTTCTTTCTCAATTTTGATTCCACGCATGATGTCAGTAGCAAGCTAAACAGGAAATATGTTCCCTACCGGAGTACCTATTCTCACTTCCCTGGTGTAGTGGAAGTTCGCGTGTCTTATTGTATTTGCCAGTTTCGAGTTTTTACTTTGTTTTGGGATTGTGGATTAAACTGCTTGGTTTAGAATTTTTCTTGGGATTAATTATATTCAATTTAAAAAATGGAGCAGATATTGGGGAAAGTATGAAACCCAAACTAGTTACTTAAAAATCGTCTGGAACGAATATACATTAAACAGACATAAGTCATCAACCACAAACATACTTATATGATGTATCCATGGGATCAGGAAACTTTAATTTTCAAGGCCTATGTCATAAAGTAATCAAGCGAAAGGGGCATGTATGAATTTATCTGAAAATAATCCCACATGAACATACTGTAAATATTTTTTTATATATTATCCTTTTGAAAAGTAATTAATTCTCAAAAATATTGGTCATTTGGCCCTAAATTGCTGATACACATTGGATTGTTTAAGGTAGCATTTGTTTTAGAGGTAGTAGTCTTTGCATTGGGACCAAACATGGCAAATATGAATATTAAGTATACATAAAAATTCTCTCCTGTGAACATTGAATATGTAGAGCGTACATTATTAAGATGCTGCGTACTTAGGTCAAGTAATATTAAAATGCATTAAACTACTGTAAAAGATATGTAATATTGTGAGTGATAAGACCAATGGATCTCTAGATCTTGTTGATATATTATATTCTATTCTTCATTCTACCAATAACAATACTTACTTATTTGATATTCTTAATTTATCATTTATTTGATAATAGCTAAAGTAATAAAATGCCATAACAACTACATTCATTTTTAAAATATGTTTTAAACACGTTCTTTAACGCAAAATATCTTTTTTATTTGTTTTTGATGATTCTTAATACTAAACAATCATTTTTCACTGCACTAAAGCAAAATACGTATCTAAACTCATAAATTAAATAACAGAAGCTAAGAAATGCTGATATAAGTTTGAGCTGAAATATCCAAAGCCACTTAAAAATTGTTTGTGCGTTAATCAGAGTTAGATTCCTTTGAACATGAAAGTGTCATGGATTTATCTAACATATATAACTCATAGTCACACAGAAAAAAAGGAACCAAACTTTGTTAAACAGATTATGCCTATCTTTACTTAAAATCTATATACATAAAAAAAACGTAAAATGTATAAATCGGTAAGTATAGACAGTAAGAAGTAAAGTAGAAATTTCATATTTTTGCAGAATTTGAAGCGCGATTTTTTACTTGAAGATGACAAGGGGAAAAAGATGCCAGCTATGAAGGTATTTTCATGCTCTCTTCGATATCTGAAAGATCACATGAAGCAAAAGTATGGAAATATGATTGGTCGTGTCAACGATAGCGATATCCTATGGGTCTTGACCGTTCCAGCGATATGGGATGACAGCGCAAAACAGTTTATGACGGAGGCAGCTGAGCAAGTAAGAGATGTTTTACTTAATTTGTCACCTTCAAAAGTTTTTTGATATGTTATGTTTTTTATTGCAAACTTCATTTTTCCCTCATTTTTATCATTAGTGTTTCAGTTAAATTCGAGTATTGATTGAATGTTTGAATTGATTGAATTGAATAAAGTTTGTATGTCCTAGTCAAGAATAATTGATATATATTGAGACGTCGCTGCTATAGTTTGATCTAAGAATTTTTCTTTTGTACTGCGCTCAGGACAAAATGCAGGGGGTTCTTTAAGGCGCCAAGTTCTCCCTCGAAAGACCATGCGATTTTCATTTGTAAATGTCATGCAAAAATCACTACCTTTTTAAGTGTATCAGAATCGGTCAGATTTCGAACCCCAACGTCCCACATCTGGAGCAAAACTGTTTTCACTTCCTTTTTAATTATTGCAACATAATTTCAGGCAGGAATACCAAATAGATATTTAAAAATAGCATTGGAACCCGAAGCCGCTTCATTGTATTGTAAATATCTACCAACAGAGAAAATGGAATCTGGTGGACTCAGTGTGTTTAAACCAGGCCGTAAATATCTTGTGTTAGATGCTGGAGGTAGGTATTGTTTATTATGTAGCAAAATTGAATACTTAACGAAAGGGGTGATAACTTGATAATTTTAAACTTAATATATTAATAATAGTTTCTTGTTTTAGATTTATTTTCATATGTATATATTTTCCAGTCCACTTCCATTAAAGTCTATTTTGTACAGTTCAAGCTACATTACTTTTTGAAAAATATGCTCTAATTTCCAAGTTTATTTTGTTATTATACACGAAATTACACTTATAATATTACTCTACTGCTACTATAAACAAATTCATATGTGAAAAATACACATTTATGCATATTCATTCTAATATTGCACAACGAATTTATATTACATGGTTACAAAATGTTTTTATGTATTTTAAGATTTTATTGTAATTTTATTGTAACCTCAAGACTTTAAATTTGTTTCAGGTGGTACAATTGACATAACTGTTCATCAGGTTCAGGCTGACGGATCACTCAGAGAGCTACACAAAGCAAATGGAGGAGACTGGGGAGGTGTGATGGTTGATACGTGTTTTCTAAATGTGCTAGGAGATATTGTGGGGAAAGAGGTAATGCAAGAGTTTGAAGAGAAGCATAAAATTGACATCCTTGACTTACTTCGCGAATTTGAAATTAAAAAGAGGACCATCACAACCAATATGGACGACAAGGTCACCTTTAGGGTTCCAATTGAGCTGAATGAAATGTTCAAAGGAAGGAAAGAAAAAGAAATTAAGGACGAGCTCCAATCAAACATACAATACAAAGACAAGATTGAATGTGTTCGTGACAAATTCAGAATGTCCACAGATCTTGCTGAAAGTTTATTTAAGGAATGTTCCGAGAAGATTACAAACCATTTGAAAAGCCTCATGAAGCATCCTTCGGTGAAAGACATCGCCGCCATTATTATGGTAGGTGGATTTTCAGAATGCCCAATAGTTAAAGAAGCTGTTCAAAAAAGCTTTCCAAATGTGATTGTACCAAATGAAGCAGGATTATCAGTTCTGAAGGGAGCAGTTATATTCGGCCATGAACCGACAACAATTAAATCAAGAATAATGCAACATACTTACGGAGTAGCAATTTCAAGACCATTCAAAGGTGATGACGATCCAGATAAAAAATTCGTCACCAGGGATGGAATAGTAAGGTGCAGGGATATATTTGTTATATACGTCAAAGAAGGTGAGACGGTGGATATAGAAGACAAAAAGACGCATTATATCACAGTCCTTAAGCCCGATGAAAACTTTATGAGATTTCACTTTTATGCTACAGAGTCGCAAAATCCAAAGTATATTACCGATCGCGGATGTCACTTGATCGGGAAAATAACAATAGATATGCCGAATATTTCCAAAGGATTAGATAGGGGTGCAGATGTGTCAATGTCATTCGGAGGAACAAAGATCGAAGTAGAAGCTACAGACCGAGACACAAGATTATCCACAAAAGCAAGATTTGACTTTTTACAATAACTTTCATCATAACCCCATAACTCCATTGAGATGTCATTATTGAAAAACAACTTAATGACACTGTATACAAAAAAACTATACATGTATCTTGTTCGATTCAAGAGTTGATGACAACAGATGTGTCTATAAAGTTTTCCAATGACATCGGCATTCATGTCAGTTAGTAAAACATTGTCCCAAGATATTCAAAACACAGTACGGTAGGCCAGTTATATGTTTGCTCTGTATGTCCCTATACAAGTTTAATATTCTAGACTCCGACGTAAAATCTTATGCAATCAATCAATCAATGAAGGTGTTCAACTATTGAAATGTTTGTTTTATTGTTGTGTATAGATATTGTTTTTGTTATATTTTGTAGCAGAGATGATGATGAGTAAAAATATAGTATGTTTTGTGAATAGGTGAGAGGATACTAATGTTAATTAATTGAAATGCTACACAAACTGAAACCATCCGTTTAATCATCTTTATTTGTTATTACAGAAAAATTAAATTGGACAACCAAGGAACCAATCATGGATGTGTATGTTTTTCTTAATATGATACAAGAACGGTATACAACAATGAAATGTAATTTACAAAGTATAGTTTCGTTTATTTTTGATGTACTAATTAAACTTATTTTTGAAGTTTTATATATAAATTTACCTCACGTAAAGGATAAACGTTATCAACATTTTTGAAATGTATAATAGATGATTCATGGAAATAAAATTATATTCTTGTTTTGGAACATTTTCTTTGTTCACTATTTTTTAAAAATGTTTTTGCAAAAATGCTGTCTGAAATATATATAGAATTTTGTTATATTAAGGAAACTGTTGCATAGCTGTAAACGTTATAAATTGGGGCTAACAAACTTTCGGATGGTACCTGTATGTTTAGTTTTCTTATCCAAGGCATCCGGTCTCATGTGTTAGCCGGAGATTTTTCTTTACTCTGGATTGCGATTTGAACATGGAGCAATATGTCTGTTTTTTTTATATATAAAGGTGTATTATTGAACAATGTTGGTTTCAATGTGTAAAATTAAGATCTATTGCTACTTTGTATCACAATGTTGTAAAATATATATTTTGTGAGATATATCATCTTTCGAAAAAGAGGTAGAACCTTTCAAGTTGAATAGATAACATATTTGTTGTGTTTGGTAATATGGTTTTTCAGCAAACAATCGGTATACCAATAAGTACAAACTGTGCAACATTGCTTGCTTATTTGTTTCTTTATTCTTATGAAGCAGAATTTATGCAGAACCTTGTTCAATCTGGAGAGAAGATTGTCGCCAAATCATTCAACTCAACATACAGATATATAGATTTATAGATTTTCTGTCTATTAACAATCCTAAATTTGGCGACTATGTGAATGTCATCTATCCTAGTGAGCTTGAAATAAAAGTCACGACTGATTCCTCAAGTTCTGCTTCATATTTAGACTTATACCTGAATTATGACGCACACGAAAGGCTACATTTGAAACTTTATGAAAAACGTGATGACTTCAATTTTTCTATTGTCAACTTTTCTTTTCTATTCAGCAATATACCTGCTTCTCCTGCTTATGGTGTATTTGTTTTTCAATAAATACGCAATGGAAGAGCCTGTTCCCACTACAGGGACTTTGTACAACGAAGTAGGCTGCTTGCAAATAAATTGTTGACTCAGGGATATTGCAAGACTAGGCTTATCAAGGCCCTCAAAAAGTTTAATGGCCGTCATCACAGTATTGTTGATAAGTTTGCATCTATGTGTCCAGGATTGCCCTGGTTATATTTGACTTCCCATAGTTCCATGTTCCTTTCACACAATTTTGATTACACACGTGGCGGGTGTAGCTAGCTAAACCTACACAGGAGGTACGTACCCTTCTGGAACACCCGGTCTAACTTCCCTGTGGAAGTTGACGTGTGTAACTTAACTTGTCAGTTCCAAAGTGTTTACTTTGCTTCTGGATTGTGATTTGGACATGGAGTAGTATGTTTGTTTTTGATAGCATGTAAATATACTATCATACTGTTAACAATATGTCGTTGATGATCAGTATAATCCACACATTGAATTGAGTATATAATAATACTTGTTTAGTGTACTACGAACTGTTTGTAAATTTCCTGACAAAATATTTGTATTTTCTGTTGTTTTGTATCAATGAATTATTTTGTTTTTATGTTAGAATATGATATACGGAAATAAAAATGATTAAATCTAGCTTTGGTAGTCTTAAAAGGTGTATATCGGATGATATTTTAAAATTCTTAATTTAATTGTCATATGTTCCCAGTTGCTTCTGCTTAGTCTTAAATATATGTTATTCAGATGCAGTTTTATATTGTTTTAAGTGTATTTAAATAGCCCAGACTTTTAAGAAGAAATTCTATTTGAGTGTATTCATTTGGTATTATGACTGAGAGTCGGGAATAGCATATTGGACATGAACTAATTAGTAGTTCATTCAATATGCTATTATATGCTCAAACAGGATGTCATTTCTTACATTTACAATAATAAAAATATTGATAGCATGACCAAAAAATTATCGCTACAATAACTAATTTCATTTAAGATTCTGAAAAACATACGGGATTGATGAAACAGCTTTGCTCCTAATAAGGAAAGTTACGTCGGGACTAGACTTGGATGCTGACCAATCAAACAATGCATGACGTAATAGATGTCATTATGTGATGTAATCTGATAGTTAAACGTTAAGTAATCAGAGTTCATGACCCCACACTGTATTCAAAAGCAATTGAATGTCAGTAAATACAAAAAGGTCCATCTAAAAAGGTCAATTCCACTTGTAAATATTTATTCACAAGGCGCTTAGTCTTGTACGTCAATGAGTCTGTGATTAAACTTTTATGTTAGTCAGTGCAACTAAAATCCTATTATATATAAGAAAAGTAACACAAAATATACAGAATATATTTATACAATTTTAGTGACATTATCTTTTTAAGCAGTATGGAGTGTGTAGATCTATTCAACGTTTAAAACAGTGCAAGACGTTACAAAAAAGATTGCATATCAGCACTTAAAATTCGCTATAAAATAGGTGGAAGGTTTGAAGCCATCGAATATGCTATTACGACGCCACTGGAATTTTCCTAAATAAGTCGCTGATTTTATAATCAGTGGACCCTTTATGTATTTTTCTTTTCTTGAGTGGTTGTTTTATCATTTGCGCAATGTGAACGACAGTAATTTACTTCATCTGTGACGTGTTCTTTGTTGCATTACAGAGTTTGCATGTAAGACGTTTACGCATACGTACGTGTATCCGAAGGGCAACAATCTGTCAAATTTTCAGGCCATTTTAACAAACAACTGCAAACAGGAGGAATGTGGGAATATGCTCCTTTGTATCATTATATCTCAATTTTTATATTTTAATTTGTCCATGAAACCTAGCGATCTTGTTTCAAAGATATCAACCCAATGTGTGAGATTGTTTTATCCTACATGCATACTCAAAAAGTATCTTCATTATGACTTAGCAATTACTCCGCCTTATACACAAAGAAATACACAAATTTACACTATGATCGTATATTTTCCTTGCACTTGTAAAAAATCTTTTATGAGTTACCTTTCTTTGTTTTATTAAATAAAGCACTATTGATGAGGAATTGAATTCCGAAACGGTCGTCTAGTGCTGTAAATATAAAACTGGTATAATATGTAATTTTATCTAGTATTTGCATTGAAAATGGAATTTCTTTATTGATATGCTCGTTTTTGATTCAATAACGTATAACTGGAAATTTTCGCAGTAATTTAATTTTCGCTATTTTTCGCTATGGAAATCAAATCGCGAAAAATAAAATCGCAAAAAATAATGGGGTTTTGCATTCGAGAATATTGGTCAATACCTAGAACGGCCTCCGGTTGTTTGAACTTTTGTGAAAGACTATTTGTATTCATTATTTTGTTACGTTTGAAATCTAAACATGTCGTTTGGATTGCAAATTAAATTTTGATAAATTTTATTAATATCCCGATAAGCGATTTTCGAATCCTGGCACTTTTTACTCAAAACCAACAGATACGAAAGCGCCGTATGACCTCTGACATAGGAATATATAACTAGTGTTTGTAATGGCGGCGCTTTCTCCAACATATAAACAGAGGTACCGGTAATTATGAATGACTATATCAATGGATAAGGAATGGGGAATGACTTCAATCATTAAACAAACAAGGCACATGCGAGGTGTTACCTGCAAGCCTTTATTTAAGTTAAGTACAGGTGACCAGGTATTTACTTCTTTGCCGACGGCTTTTCTGTTACACGTGACAACTTTAAGAAAGAATCATACTCATCGACTAATCTTATCAAAAAAAATTAAAAGAAAAAAAAAAGAAAAAAAAGAAGAAAGAAAGAAATCGGCAACCTCGTCGGTTATATTGTATGTCTAGTCATTCAATGGGTAAAATTAAAGACGCGAAAATTTTTACATAGGTATATTTTCATAAAATCGCGAAAAATTAACACCGCAAAAATTTCCAGTTATACGGTATGTCGCACTTGTGAGTCGAGAAAAAATAATAAACTGTTTCACTAAGACTAATACATTTTATTTTAAAATTAAAGTCACAATAAAATTATGTACTTTAACTTTTGTTAAAGAATTACAGATGTGTCTAAATATATAGTTTTTGTTTTTGACATCCATTCATTTTTGGTGAAACTCAATATGCATCAACTTTTAAATGGTTCTTAAATATAGGTTATGAATGTTTAAGTTTAATGACAGTCGTTTTATTTTCCCAACCCATTTATTATTCGTTTGGCTGCAAAACCATTCATTAGTTTATTTCACAGATAAATTTCTTTTCATGTCCACAGTCACCATCATTCAACAATAAATCTTGACCACTTCTTACTGCCAAACAACCTTCCAATTTCAATTTTCCGTCGTATCTCACTATAATCCTGTTCCTTCCCATGTTCATATACGAACTGAAAATCCAAAAATCATCATTTCCTGGAAAATATATATTAATATATATACGTACATATAAGTTACGTCAAAATTGTTTTTTTATACATTTTTTGTGTTAGAGAAAAATTACAGTAAGTTAAGTGTCCACATAAAAAGACATACAGCATAAACAAAGTGTTACAAGCATTTCCAAGACAAATTTTGTAAAATCAATAACCAAACACAATACTTCTTGTCCAAATTCAATCCCAAAGCAAAGTAAAACCCTTGAAACTGACAAACTAGGTTAAAAAATGCGAACTTCCCCCATGTAAATGAGGCTGGGTGCTCAGGAAAGGTTAGCATCTTCTGGGTAGCTTGCTTCACCCGCCACGCGTGTAATCATGTTCACATCACAATCCCACAGTAAAAACTTTGAGTTGAACATGTGAAATAAGACAAAAGAAAAATAACGCATTTGAGAACAATAAGTAAAATTCAACAAAAATTATATGGAGTTGATTATGATAATCAAAAACAAACATACTTATCAATTTCCGAATCACAATCACAAGCCTTTTTTTAATCAATCATTGAATTAATGAAATGTATATGCAATTTATATAATAATTATAATTTTATCAATTGAAAATTTTTTCTTTAGATAATTTTCGGGAGATTTTAAGATACTCGCGTATTCTGAGATTCGCGAAATTTATGAACAAAAAATCAAACTCGAAATTAAAAAAAAAAAATTCTCAACAATTTAACTTTGCTTTTGAGATTGTGATTTGGACAGGACCTGTATGGTTCCTTTTGTCTGTTTATTTAAAATTATTTTACGTTCCATAGGTTCAGTGTCCTTTCATTCTCAATTTTATTTACACATGTGACTGATTTCGCTAGCGAAACAGGAGACGCTTATCCTTCTTGAGCGCTGGTCTCACTTCCCTGGTAGACTTTTATGTGTTTAACTCATTTTGCCAGTTTTCAATTTTTTACTTTCCTTTGGGAATGTAATTGGACATGGATTTGTTTGTATGTTTGTTTTTAATCCGATCAACAAAAATATACCGGTCCATGATCAAATCAACACATTTGGAAAAGCAACGTGAATGGAGCAATGCAAAAACTGGGTTTTTTAAAATAACATTTTATACCAGTTTTAATTTTACAGCTCTAGACGGTCGTTTACATACAATTCCTCATCAGTTGGACTAAAATCATGAAACCAAAATTGTTTTCAAGATATTGAAAAGATACCCAAAGGACTAACATATATTTTACTAAATTTAGCAAAAAAATACTTTGTATGAGGAAGTATACCTTAGTTTTTGAGAAATTACAAATTTGCAAACTTATAATAAAATATTTTAAACGCTAAAAACCATTTTTTCATTAAAAGCAATTTTATCAAATAAAATAAGAAATAACACTTACTAAAACACGCCAGTAGATGTTTCTTTATATAATCATTTTCTGTAGGCTCTTCTATTTCAACCAAATTCGCACCCAACCTCTTGCAAGATTCCTAAATTTTTAGCATAAAAATATATAGTTTTGATATAACTAACACAAAAAGATGTCTCTTACTTTTCTAAAATTATATGAAATATTATCTATCAATATATATATACCAAAAACGATTCTGTTCGGTTTATTTTAGCTATGAAGTATATCAACATTTGTGTGTAAAATTTATTTCAAGTTAAATACTAAAGCTAAATGATAGATGGAAATCATGAAAGGCAGAATAACTCGGGCCTTTCAAATGAAGGATTATGGCACCAGTTATTATTGTCACTAGAATCCTTACCCGTCCAATAATAGGGTATGATAATTAGCGTCTTCCATCAGTACATATATAACATAATTTATAGTTGACAATAGAACCATTGCCCGTCAATATCCAGGTTGGATAGTCAGGGCCCTCCACATGGGCAAGAATAATACAACTATTTCAGTATATTCATTGTCTGCCCACATTCAAGTGAGAGTGCAGGCCTTTAACAGGTACATAAATAATACAAGTATTTTGCCATTTTTTAAAAGTATTGTAGGTATTAGATGTAAGATAATTATGAAAGCTCTACAAAGCATTACATCAGTCTCTCGTTCTAAAAAGTTAGTTAAAGTCTGTCCTGAGCCATAAGGCCCATCAGGCCGGAGCTTATCCCGGTTTCCGTGGCGTTAAGCGACTGAGAGTACAAGACTCTCCCCTGAATGGGACGCCGGTCCATCGCAGGGTTAACCCCCAGCATTTTGCTGGTACTCATTTATTTTTCAGCTGAGTGAACTGGAACAACGTGAAATTAAGTGTCTTGCTCAAGGACACAACACATCGCCCGGTCCAGGGATCGAACCCACGACCTTCGAATCATGAGTCCAACGCCTTAACCACTAGGCCACGCGCTTCCACAGTCTCTCGTTGTTCTACTTTAGGATAATAGCTAAGACCCTACGCAAGTACACAAAAATTACAACATTAGTAGCGTCATTGACAGTCTGATTTAGCAGTCGGATATTAGGACCCGTATTGAGTGAATAAATGTTATTATTGTCAGTACAGGCATTGCCTGGTAAAAATCATGACAAGAATACCAAAAACAATTATGTTATTTTATATCAGTAGGACCTTTGTCCGTCCAAATTTAGGTTGTGTTAGTTAGGACCCTCTTTAAAATTACTAATTTTTATTGTCTGAGGAAGTATTACCCGTTTAAAATCAGGTTGAGATAGCTAGAGTGCTCCTCGAGTATAAAAATAATTATAGTTATTATTGTCAGTTCAAACGTCGTTCTTCCCAATTAAGGATCTTCTATACCAATTGCACTAATTATTGTCAGTGGAACCATTGCCCGGCCAAATTTATGACCCTCCACAAAATAAAACGCATTGTTATTGTCAGTAAAAACGGTGTCCGGTCATGTTAGTTGGGCCCTCCACAAGTACATAAAGAAAACAAGTTGAAATTGTCAGTAAAAGCTTTACCCGTCCACATTCTTTATGGGTTATTTGGGACCCTACACAAGTACATAAATAATACATGATTGTTATTGTCAGTAGAAACAATGTCCGATCAAACTCATGATGGGATTGTTGGGCTCTTCTAAAAGTACATAAATAAAACAAGTTGTTATTGTCAATAGAACCATCGTCCGTCAAAAATGATGATTGGATAGTTTAGGCCCTCAACACGTACATAAATAAAACACGCTGTTCTTGTCAGTAGAAGCTTTGTCCGTCCTAATTCCTTATGGAATATTTGGGGTCCAATACAAGTACATTAATATAACACGTTGTTATTTATTGTCAATAGAAACGGTGTCCAGTCAAGCCCAAGATGGGATAGGTTGGGACAAGTACATAAATCAAATACGTTGTTGTTGTCAGAAGAACCATTGCCCGATCAAATTCATGATGGGATAGTTGGGGCCCTCCACAAGAACATAAATAAAATACGTTGTTATTGTGAGTAGAAACGGTGTCTGGGCAAATTCATAATGGTATAGTTAGGGACCTCCACAAGTACAGAAATAAATACAAGTAGTTATTGTCTGTAAAAACATTACTCGATAAAATTCGGAGATGTGAGTGTGTTTTGTAAAGCTAATTTTTAGGACCTTCGCCTTTTCATTTTAAATTCACATATTACTGTTTAACAACATTGCACATTTCAGCAAAACCTGCAAAAAACAAGAGGGTTACACTATATTTCACTGTCCACTTTGTATATTACTGTTAACGTCATTATGTTTGTCACATTAAATTACGTTTTATTTCCATAGTAAATCAAAGTTTGATGTTGTTCAATTACTCATAAGAAGCTGTAACTGAAAATATGCACAATGTGAGGGCATCTTCAAATTGTCATGAAGTATTTTTGTAGAAAGGAAAGTGTTGACACAATAGAGATTTTACATGGCGTATGGCGATGTTTAAACCAGAAGTGATATCTAATCTTTACATTTTACGTCATATGCGCAACAGGATCCGTCATTGCCTTGTAAAATCCCATAAGCGCCAGCGTTTGTCTCTGCATAAACATTCCCGGATGTACGCACATACCTCTTTCCTGTTATGTACACCCTGGTACAGGTAAGCGAAAAATTTTAATCTGTATTCTTACTTATATTATTATAGAAAGTGTAATTTACTGTCACAAACACAATGGCTTGAACAGTAGGTACGTTAACCTTCCTTTATTACCTGTGATTCTGTCCAATTGCTTGGATTTGTGGAAATAACATAGGAAGAATTCCCATACTTAAACATTTTCCGAGATCCATCTGTAAATGAATAGATACGCCATGTTACGTGGACAATATTGCAGGTTGATTTTGGAAATAAAAACGCAAGTCGAAACATTTTTCAAATAATTTCGTAGGTACTAGTATTAAAAATTTTATAACTTAAATATTAACCTTCAATACAAAGAACATATGAATTTTATGTACTAACTAATTGCTTCAGATTTTGTTTTTCTAAAACAATTCTAAAACAACTATCTATCCGAAGAAAAAGAAAGTGCATTTTTATTTTATATCTTGTGTAGGTGTCTAAATTGGAAGCTGTGTGGCAAACGTGATGATTTCAAAATTTCCTTTTCTTAGCAATTTTTCCTTTTCTAAGCATCAATAAATCTTTTTCTCCTCTTTATACTGTAGGTTTTTCGTTATAGTAGAACCTGGTTCCAATGCTTGAACTTAATACAATGCAGCAAGCTGCTGAAAATTTTTTATTCAGGGTTAACACATGACTAGGCTTGGCAAACATTACGATATTGTTGTTAAGTATGATATATTTCACTACTCATAAGTCCATGTTTCTTTCACTCTAAATTTTGTTTACAAACGTGGTTGGAGTAGCTAGCTAAACAGGAGGTGCTTACCTTTCCGAAGCACCCGGTCTCACTACCTTGGTTGAAGTTCACCTCACGTGTTTCACCTAATTTATCAGTTTCAAAATTTTTACTTTGCTTTGGTTTTGTGATTTTGACATAGTTTAGTATGTTTGTTCTTGATTTCAGAGCTAGTCCATACGTTATGGTATAACTTGGTTCTAGTACGAAAACTTTGTAAGCTCCTTAGAAATGGTTTTTATAATAAAGGTTAAGCAAGGTCCTTAAAAAGTGTCATGTCAATAACTATATTGTTGATAAGTATGATGACTGTGTATCCAAAATCATCCTGGATATATTTGCCGTCTCATATTATTCTTTCACTCCAAATTTTAATTTCATGAGAAACGGGTGTAGCTAATACAGCGAAAAAGTTCATGCTTTAACACCAATACCTTAAAAATATTTGTAAAATTGTTTTTTTATTATTATTATTATTTTAAACGCGTTTACTTACCACATGATCCTTGTTTACTATTCCCATAAGTAAGTCCTGGCATTCCTGGTTCACCTTTAAGACCTTTAAAATAAAAAGGTATGAAACCGCGTGACTAGGGAAAGTTATAATGTAAATTAGGCATATTATGTTCGTTTCATTTTGGCGTTGATCTAAATCTCTGAAGTTAACAAGAAAGAAAACAAAACTTTCGTGTATATATATATTATTTTGAAATATTTTATTTGCATTTGCAAGTCATCATCAGATGACGCGAAAATGAAAGTACATGAATATCTCCAATTCTAACATGACCTGAGTTTTTTTCATATGAAACATGAATAAGGCAGCCGTGGACGCCGTGGTATAACAAACGATACACATACAGCCATCGCTGTTCCGATTTAATGACGTACTCCCTTGCTTATCTTATGACGTCATGCTATGTGTCGCAAACAATGGTTGTGACGTAATTTCCATTCACAAAATGGTTTATTTCAATGGAGGTAATTTCAACAGCCGAATTAGTTTCAAGGGACCTTTTACAAATGTATAGTAAAATGTACTTCCGAAGAAAGAGTTCGCAATCTATATATTTCAATCCTTTTTATCTAAGTCATGTTAGAATTGAAATGATCAACATCTACCCGTGGTATATCGTCGAATAATACACGGGCTGTTGTTAAATGACGATAAACCACGGGTAAATGTTGATTATTTCTTAAACAACATTGACCTATCCGGTTGACCTTTCATTTGGAATATTTATGTAGGAGAGTCCACCCAATAAATGGGTAGGGTTAAGATTCAAGTTAATTTACACACAATACACAGGTGAGTATATCCCATGATGTATACAGAATAAACACCTGTGTTCCCTATACACAGATGAACTGAGTCCGTGATAAATATTTAAATAACATGTCAAAGTTGTTTCCCTATACCTAACTTGTTTGGCGCGTTACTTTAAAATCCATTGTGCCGGTAAATTAGCTAATTTTAAAATATAATCTACATTAATCACGTAAATTATCGGGTATCATGCGATATACAAATAGTAAAACAAGTACATCGGTGACTTCAATTCATGCTGTGCTGGTTTTTATTTTTACAATTGCTTCATTAAAATGAAATACCTCGTGGGCCGTCAGGGCCAATCTCTCCAGCAGGTCCACGGTCTCCTTTTGAGCCTTTTGAGCCATGTTGACCAGGCACTCCCTTTTGGCCAGGTACACCAGGTAAACCATCTAGACCAGGCTCTCCATTACGATAATAAAAAAATGGATACATCATTACAAAAAGACGCCCAAACGAATAATTGTCAAACCGCCATTTTTTCTACGCTTCTTGTACAACATTTCTGTAAAATTTCATTGAATTTCGAGAAGTTTTCATTTTCTCACTTTTTGCAGTTTCCTTGGCATCAGCCGCCTTTTGTAAAATTTAAAGACCTGATTGCACATCTAGGCATTTTGATCAACCTTCCTGTGGAGTTTCAATAAGATTAGACCAACGGTCTCCGAGAAAACGAAAAAAAAATGGTACATATACAATAATAGCCAAACTTCGTTTGGGCGCCTTAATAATAATTATAATAATAATAATAATTCCAGGGCAGCAGTATCTGACAGACCAAATTTTTAATACCTTAATAATAATAATACTAACGAGTATGAATGTAATGATGGATATATCATTATAAACAAGGCGCAAAAAACGAATAAGTGTGAAACTGCCATTTTGTAAATTTGACGTCTTGAAATAACTCCTACTCTTTCTTTAAAGCTTTCTGTGAATTTCGATCATTTAAGGGCACTTTTAATTTTCCTTATTTTCATTTTCATGGCAACGACCGACTTCCCACGCAAAAGTATTGCGTTCAAACGAAATACTATTTCGTTCCCATGCAATAGTTATTCGTTCGCACGCAATGCTATTTCGTTCCCGTGCAATGATATTTCGTTTTCACGCAATGATATTTCGTTCCCACGCAAAAATATTGCGTTCGAATGCAATAATATTTTGTTTCCACGCAATAGTATTGCGTACGCATGCAATAATATTTTGTTCCCACGCATTAGTATTGCGTACGCATGCAATAATTTTTCGCTCTATCGCAAAAGTATTGCGTTCGCACGCAATGATATTTCGTTTCCACGCAAAAAGTTTTGCGTTCACACATAATAATATTTCGTTCCCACGCAATTGTATTGCGTTCGCACGCAATTATATTTCGTTCCCATGCAAAAGTTTTGCGTTCACACATAATAATATTTCGTTCCCACGCAATAGTATTGCGTACGCATGCAATAATTTTTCGCTCTATCGCAAAAGTATTGCGTTCGCACGCAATGATATTTCGTTTCCACGCAAAAAGTATTGCGTTCCCACGTTATAATAAATAATACCTTTTGTTGTATTGTCGAAAAAATTATCCCATACACTATAACATTGTTAACAACATCATTATTTGTAGCTAATATGTCCCTTTACTTGTTATGGTTTGGTCACATTTTACGGACTGCTATATTGTGCGTGAACAAGGATATTTTGAATAGTATTATCTCAGCGAAAAACAACATATCGTCGATACGGAATTACTTTTTCCGTCTTTTCTTACTTGTACCGAGTGTTCATTCTTCTGACTAATTTGTAGATATATATGGGAAGTGTTAGTTGCATGTAAAATTATTATTGTTCAAGCCATTCTGTTTGTGATAATGAATTACGCTTTATTTCCATAGAAAATCAAATAAAGTTGGATAATGTTTGATTCTTTTCAGTGACTTATGTTAAGTCGTAACTGAAAATTTGTAGGCGCGTGCGCAATTGAAATAAAGCATTTCTGTAGAAAGGAAAATGTTGGCACTATTGGGATTTTACATGGCAAAAAAGGCAATGTTTTCACCGGAAGTGATGACTTTCGTGATATTTACGTCATATGTGAGACAGAATCCGTCATAAAAAGCAATTTACTGTCACAAACAATATGGCTTGAACAGTTGCATGACTAAAAGTTCTCTTGCACACAAAGGGATACAAACTGTATGATTAAATCCACTGTACAAAGTCATAAGTTTTGTATCGGGAACCTATTCAATATGTTCTAATCCTTTTTTGTCTTGTGTCATTAATTCTTGTATCATTTATTCCAATTTCTTTGTTGCATTTTAAATTATTGATAAGAAGCTATTGATTTGCTTATTTATTTCTATTTTTGCGCTGTGTCAAAGTTACAAACGTTACCTTATTTTCAAGATTTGATTTCATTTTTCACTTTAGTAGACGTCAGTTCCAAAGATTTTACTTTGCTTTAGGATTCTGGTTTGGACATAGGTTGGTATGTTTGTTTTTATTGATATATCTTACCTCTCTCTTTGATACTTTTGTTGACGTCTTTTAAATTTCTCTCAATTTCGTCTATCTTACTATAAACTATTATAGTTATAGCGACTATTGAGCACATACACAATGCAACAGCTAAAATAATCAGTTGGATCTTTTTGTCCGGATTTGAGGTTGTTGTAGTGTTAGTCTGCTCCACATCAGAAGATTCAGTTGAATCATGTCGTTTCTTATCTGGAACGGACATCCCTTTGGTAGACAAATAAGTATAATCTTCCTCCCCTTTAGAATAGTACACACTGAGGTCTGTCATTATTAACGATTTACTCGCAATTCCGTGTTGGTGTTTGTTGACATTTTAAATACAAACGCCTCTTTTATATACGGAAGCTTATTCATGCCAACAATATTCGGATAAAAAAGATAATCAATAATTTTGAATCACATTGAGTTATCACACAATTTAGAGTTTGTCCTTGAGAATATACTTATTTATGAAATGAAGCAAGCTGCCTACAAATGAATTATTGACTCAAGGATATTGCAAGCCTTCTGTTCATCAAGACCTTCTAAATATTAGAACATACAGTCGTCGTCATAATATTTTAAATGTATTTGAAAAATATTCTGGATATATTACACGTCTAATAGTTCAATGTTATTTCATTCTCAATTTTGATCACACACGTGGTGGATGGAGCAAGCTAAACAGGAAGAGATCACCCTTCCTTAGCACCCGGTTTCACTTCCCTGGTGGAAATCCAAGTGTTTAATTTAAATAGGCTATGGCGTCAACCGTTTCTAAAAAAAATCGGTTGATATTAGGTCCTCGATGTCCCATTAATCTAAAGTGCTCGCTTACGTATCACAGCTTCTCTCAACACATTGGGTCGAATCCAGCTCGGAGTATATCTGAGTTAATAGTTAAGTAAGACTATGGTTGGTGGGATTTTTCAGACAGTCTGCTAGTTTCCCGCGTGAAAAGCCATTACTCTACTCCCCTCTACTGGATTGGTTTTAATATTTTTTAAAAAAAAGTACATGTTATATTTTGTACGTGTTTATTCAGTGTGTCACCAAACTATATTATCATTATAAACCAAACCAAATTAAATCAATATTTTCATCGCCTAAAATTTGACTAAACGTTAGAGTTATGGCAATACGGTGCTTCCGTATAATTTGTTGGAAAACGCAGAATCCCTATTATTGGTTTATCTGATATGTATCTGAAATTCGAAATCAATATTTTAACAACAATCCCATTTCAAATCATACATAATAATTTAAAGTTTGAAATACCGCGTTTGGTGAGAGGGCAGAGTATCGCCTGGTACCAGAATAATGTGACTTGGGTGCTTACAGGTGGTCCTAATAGAGGTTTGTTTATGGTCCATAATTAAAACAAAAGGACCTTAGATAAACAGGCAGTCACTTTAAATAGCAGGTTTCATCGAAATTGGTCTATTGTTCTGCACTGGGCATAGAGCCAAACAGCGGAGGGCCAACTGTAAACCTAAAATTTCTTATATAAATCGAGAACGATGTTGTAACGTTTTGCTATACTGATTGAAGTTTATGTGTGTAATCAAAACCAAATATACCGATCAATGTCCAAACCACAATTCAAAAGCAAAGTAAAAACTTTATAGCTGGGAAATGTCAATTTCAAAGTTTTCACGTCGCTATGGGATTGTGATTTGGAAATTGATTAGTAAGTGTGCTTTTGAATTGCATAACTCGCAACTCCGTCATCGCTGTGGCTTTATACAGTGACATTTTTCAAAGGTTGTAAACATGAGTTTATATGACATAACGCTCCCATATTTTATAACTCTTGGTGATAATTTCGCTGATTAGATCCATGTAACGGAAAATAATTATAAATATAAACAAAACATATAAAAAATTAATAGACATTAAAAATGTAACGTTATATATATATATAGCCCAGTCCGCTTTATTAATATAAAAATGGAAAAATTTTCAATGTGTTTTGCATTTTAATTGTGTGACCACAATTCGAGATAGAACAACATGTTTGTATTGTTTTAGCTTTAGAATGCTTTAAAATTTGCATTTTTATTTTTTAATAAAAAAATCCTCGAAATTAGATTTTTTACAAAGACTGTACTGTTACTGCTTTGTGAAGACTTACTAGTAGCCCTGCAAAATCGGCCTTCATATATTTTGACAAAGACTGTTACTGATTTTAAAGTCGTAAATACAAGTTTGTTTTCAATAACTAAAGACATATTCCTACAAAATCGGCCTTCAGATATTTTGGCCCCGTTTTCCCGGATTTTAGTGCATGATTCTTGAACTAATTGGGATTAACTTTTCATTTCTAATACGTGAATGTCGATATCACTTTATCAAACGTTATATAGATGATGTGCTATATATCATCATCAAGCTGTTTCATTTTTGAAATGTCAATTTATTAGTCATATATTTTTTTCATTTGTTTCTGCTAGTATTTTTCATTACATAGATATAATCAGAGAAATTATCAGAAGAATTTATAACGTATTGTGTAATACGATATATACTAATGTTTTTAACATTTAAGAATTGTCAGTGCGTGGTGGATGAGCCTGACGCGAAATGATGTCTATAAACCATTGCTTACTTCTCTTAACCGTCTTTTGACGTCAAAGTGCAGGGAAATTTAATATCAAAAAACGAAAAAAAAATTAAATAAAATTAAACTAAATTAAAAAAATCATACGATACTTTCATTACATTTCCCTTAAATGATGAGTCTGAGACTCAAAGTCACATAGTTAAACCGGAAGTACCAGAATTAAAAATTAAAAGTTGTATGAAAGTGTTATAAAAAGCTTTAAAAAGTTTGTTATTTTGTGTTATTTGGTATATATATATATATACAATGTATATATATATATATATATATATATATATATATATATATATATATATATATATATATATATATATATATATATATATACTACTACTACTACTACTACCGATCTTTTTTTGAAGAAATTAAACCATAAAATATGATTGCATTTTTACGAGACTTTGAAGTTTCTTGAAAATGGCGGGTTATTCAAAATTTGGGACAAGGTTAAAATTTCGGGACTTTGTGTGTACCGGCGGGACATGTTTTAAAAGGGTCAAAAAGGGACGTCCCGGACAATCTGGGACAAACGGCATGTATGAATTAAAACTTAAAGTCTGAGTATGAAGTTTCGTATTTTCATACACGGTTAATTAATTAATGGTTCATCGAACGTGACCATGAATCCAATATCAACCAACTGTTTCCGTGTTTTGCTTTTTATGTGAACAAAGCAGTTCATGTTTAAATCACAATCCCAAAGCAAGTAAAAAAAAAATGAAAACTGGCATCCTCGGAAGGATAAGCATTTTCTGTTTAGCTCGCTTACCAACTCCCTCCCCCCATGTGTGAAATTGAGAGAAAAGAACATGGAACTTTGTGACGTCAAATATACGTTTGTATTACATGTTTCCCTGATAACTTATATCCGAGTGCATCGTTTGAGAAAGAATGTGCACATTTTGCGATATTTTTTCCATTTTATGAAGTCGCTCTTCTTTGCCTATTGATCAATGTGGTTAATGCTGTACACAAGGTATGGTTGTCCTATTAAAGTAGATGTACGGTTGTATGATTGCATCTTCGTATTCTGATCTCTCGTCCACAAATGTCTTTAATGATGTTTCACCTACCACCTGCACATTTGTTGACGAGAGAATCAGATCAGAATACGAAAATGCAATTTTCCTAATAACAACCTTCATCTACTTTAGGACAACAATTCCTCGTGTAGTCTTGTTGTCACTTTGATTAATGATTTATTAATATTTGATATTTGACATTTTATATGATGTGCGTTTACATCTGATGTTCCCGGGATAACGTTGTTTTCACGTTAAAACGGTATTTTGTATCCACTTATCCATCTTATTATGATTCCATATCCACTGGGAATTTATATGAAATTTGTTAGTATCACATGGTAGGAGAAACGCCAACCCGGTCTACGCATTGATTCATTAAACAAGTTTGCACGCACAGAAGGGGTGAAAAAATGTCAAAACCGGCATACACTTGATGCAAGGAAATAATAAAATATTTGTCTTACCGACTGTTTTTATTGAAACACATGGCATTTTATTGAAATTTAAGTTGGTGGCAATTTAACCATTTAAATAACGATTTACGGATTCAGGACACTTGCCTAAAACCGAAAATTATTTATTTATTTATTTTTATTTTATTTATTTTTGAAAAATGTGATTTCTTTCAATCATTTGCTCTTGGTGTTTCCCCGGTGAATTTCATTCTAACTGCGAATCTGAGTTTCTATATGTCGCAAGGTTTCAATATGACAACCATGATGATATACGTAACGTAAACTATAGCCAACAACGTTTACAATAAATTGCAATAGGTTCTATAAAATCTATTGGCCTTGTTGAAAAAGGATTTGTAGCCATATCGATTTAGCTTGTCACTTAAAATAGAAAGCTATTTTGCAGACGATTGAGTGATTCACATGATAAAAACTTGTGGGCTTTTTTTAAATTTTATTTTACACATCACATGTTAAGTTGTTGAATAATTATTGGATAACTTCATTTATAAATCATCTCTCCTTGACAACGCCTAGCAACATAACTATCAAATCATGGTATAACACCCCCAACTTCCAAGTATAGCCCCTACCGTTAGATTTTTGTTATGTGTAATAGCACTTCAAAATTGAATAAGCAGTTATGTGTCGCAATTTGAAAATAATGTAGTTTTGACTTATGCTCATACAATGTGAATTTCAGGAATTGCGTATGACTTGAGAATTGCGATCAGATATAAATTTTCTTCAGTCCATAAAACGGATATATTATTATTGTATAGGTATTGGAAGCACGCAGTGGTAGACACGACCATCCTGATCTAGATGACATACCTAGCATAACAGGGAAACCTTGTGTAGATGGCATAACAGGGAAACCTTGTGTAGATGACATAACAGGAGAACTTGGTGTAGATGACCGACCTGCCATAACAAAACCTGGTGTAGATGAACGACCTGCCACAACAGAACCTGTTGTAGATGGCCGAACTGGCATAACAGGACCTGGTGTAGATAGCCGACTTGACATAACAGAACTCGGTGTAGATGAACGACCTGGCATAACAGAACCTGTTGTAGATGAACGACTTGACATAACAGAACCTGGTGTAGATGAACGACTTGACATAACAGAACCTGGTGTAGATGAACGACCCGGCATAACAGAACCTGGTGTAGATGGCCGAACTGGCATAACAGAACCTGGTGTAGATGAACGACTTGACATAACAGAACTCGGTGTAGATGAACGACCTGGCATAACAGAACCTGGTGTAGATGAACGACTTGACATAACAGAACCTGGTGTAGATGAACGACTTGACATAACAGAACCTGGTGTAGATAAACGACCCGGCATAACAGAACCTGGTGTAGATGAACGACATGGCATAACAGAACCTGGTGTAGATGGCCGACTTGACATAACAGGACCTGGTGTAGATGGCCGACTCGACATAACAGAACCTGGTGTAGATGAACGACCTGACATAACAGAACCTGGTGTAGATGAACGACCTGACATAACAGAACCTGGTGTAGATGAACGACCTGGCATAACAGAACCTGGTGTAGATGAACGACATGACATAACAGAACCTGGTATAGATGGCCGACTTGACATAACAGAACCTGGTGTAGATGAACGACCTGGCATAACAGAACCTGGTGTAGATGAACGACCTGACATAACAGAACCTGGTGTAGATAGCCGAACTGGCATAACAGAACCTGGTGTAGATGAACGACCTGGCATAACAGAACCTGGTATAGATGGCCGACTTGACATAACAGAACCTGGTGTAGATGAACGACCTGGCATAACAGAACCTGGTGTAGATGGCCGACTTGACATAACAAAATCTGGTGTAGATGAACGATCTGTCATAACAGATCTAGAACCTGGTGTAGATGAACGATCTGCCATAACAGAACCTGGTGTAGATGGACGACCTGACATAACACAACCTGGTTTAATTGAACGACCTGACATAACAGAACCTGGTGTAGATGACCGACTTGACATAACAAAACCTGGTGTAGATGGCCGACTTGACATAACAGAACCTGGTGTAGATGGCCGACTTGACATAACAGAACCTGGTGTAGATGAACGACCTGACATAACAGAACCTGGTGTAGATAGCCAAACTGGCATAACAGGACCTGGTGTAGATGGCCGACTTGACATTACAGAACCTGGTGTAGATGACCGACCTGCCATAACAGAACCTGGTGTAGATGAACGACCTGCCATAACAGAACCTGCTGTAGATGAACGACTTGACATAACAGAACCTGGTGAAGATGAATTACTTGACATAATAGAACCTGGTGTAGGTGGCAGACTTGACATAACAGAACCTGGTGTAGATGAACGACTTGACATAACAGAACCTGGTGTAGATGGCCGAACTGGCATAACAGGACCTGGTGTAGATGACCGACTTGACATAACAGAACCTGGTGTAGATGGCCTACCTGGCATAACAAAAGAACCTGGTGTAGATGACTTACCTGGCATGACAGGAAAACCTGATATACCTGACTGGAAAGGAGAACATGGTCAAGACATTGGTCAAACCTGACATTAGAGAAGATCGTGGCTTTGACTGTCCAAAAGGTATTTCATTTTGAATAATAAAAACAACCACGACATGAATCTATTGTATTTTTATATCGCATGATTCCAATGAAACATATCAAACACAGCTATACCAATCCTTCCAAAGCAAAAAACAAAAAACAAAAAACAAAAAACAAACTTACTTTGAAACTGGAAAATTAACTTCTACTGGGAAGTGAGACTGGGTGCTCCAAAAGGGTAGGTACTTCTATTTAACTGGCTACACCCGCCACGTAGAAAATCGAAATTAAGAATGAAAGGAACATGGAACTATGGGAGGTCAATATGGCTGTACACGAGGAATTTTTCATGTTTCAGCTACCACGTGCTCAAAATAGATTACAATAGCCCTATAAAGAGATCTGCAATTTTCCTTAAGACAACCGTACATAAACTTTAGTACAATTCTTTACCACAGTGGTTTTTTCACGTGCTAATTTACGCAAAAATAAAACGAACGTGAAAAGTTACTGATTGACAGTATATCTTAACTTGGTGTTTATTTCTTTTAAAGGACCAAAAGGTTTAAAGGGTGAACCGGAAATGAAATCACTTACTCATGGAAACGGGAAACAAGGAGCATGTGGTAAGTAGATGCATTTAAAACACAAAGAATTTCTAAGACGAAAATCAAGGTTGATTGATTGATTGATTGATTGATTGATTGATTGATTGATTGATTGATTGATTGATTGATTGATTGATTGATTGATTAAATTGGAATTTTATATCCTAGTCAAGAATAAAAACTGTTGACATTGCGATATTGCAAGCCTTTAAGCTGATTATGGTTCACAAAAAGATTTTGGTCGTCAACACAATCTCGTTGATAAGTATGATGTCTCTGTATCCAAAATTACCATGGATATATTTGACGTCCTATAGTTCCATATTCCTTTCATTCTTAAATCGATAACACATGTGGCGGGTTAAGCTAGATAAACAGAAAGTTCTTATCTTTCCGAGGCAACTAGACTCATTTCACTGGTGAAAGTTCACGTGTTTTTAAACTTAGTCTGTAAGTTCAAAGTTTTAACTTTGTTTTGGATTATTATTAACATATTGATTAGTATGTTTGTTTGTATGAAAGCTAGATTAACAAAATTATACAAAGATAGTGAAACATAAGAAATACCAACGAATGTATTGCAAATTATCGTAGAATAATCAGTTACGAAGAAACGTTTTGAGACGTGGCCTAAAATAACTCCAGATTTCCTATTCAAGTTAACTTAAGACCAGAGTACACGTTTTCAATGGATTACAATGTTATCGGAAAGCTGTCAGAATGTCAGTTATGTCATCCAACCATTGCACCGTCTAGAAATGACGTTCAAATATGAATATTTTACTGTATTCAAATTATGGCACTGGTCTTGGTTTTGGGATTTTTTCATGTTTTAATTCTCAATAAGGATTACCTTTGTATTCACAGGTAAAGAACCTTTGGAGTTTGCGGTCCCTGACACTTGTGGCGCCATTAAAATAAGAAAACCAAAAGATAGCTGTCAGCCTTTAGAAGTAGGTCAGCAACATGGCCAGGTTAGTTTCAACCTATTTTCAGCTTAACGTTGATTTTATTTGTCATTTCCGAACACACCATGTCTTTCAATTTCATTTTATCATTTATAAATTTATAATGAACTGCAGTGATGGTGGGCGTCTGGTATCGTGTGGCGAAGGACATTTTGTGCAATGTATCGTAAATATTTCTATAACTAACTAGATTAGCACATGCAGTCAAACCGGAGTGGTTAAAAGTTTGATGTTGATATTCTTGTGACATGTTCTTTTCATGAAATAATATGATCATTTTTGGTTTTTGTATTATATATTTTAGACACGTTGACGACATTGAATTAAAGTTGACACTGACCTACAACCGTGTACTGCGAAAATGTTCTTTCGTTAAATGTCAGCTGAGGGTGACCACACTGCATGCTTTCAACAGTTTTTCAGAAAGTGTACATCCGGGGTACTCTTGTTAAACAGAAACGCAAATTCGTTTTTGTTTTTGTATTATGTTTTAGACACGTGGACAACATTGAATTAAATTTGACATTAAGCTACCTTCGTGCACTGCGAAAATATTCTTCCGTTAAATTTCAGCTGAGGGTGACCACACTGCATGCTTTCAACAGTTTTTTTTTTCAAAAAGCGTACATCCGGGGTACTCTTGTTAAAAAGAAACGCAAGTTCGGTTTTTTGTATTATAAGTTTTAGACACGTGGATGACATTGAATTAAAGTTGACACTGAGCTACCTTTGTGCACTGCAAAAATGCCCTCCGTTAAATTTAGCTGCGGGTAACAACACTGCAGATGTTTTAAGACAGCGTACATCCGGGGTACTCTCGCGATACACGGGAGGGAGAAGTTATGACTAGGGCATTAGGGTTAACCACGTTTATTTATTTATTTATTTATTTAATTAATTACTAGTACTTGGGTGATGTGATTACAGTTGATGAGCTAAATAAACGACAACTTGGGAAAGCCATAATAAAATACTGTGGGAATGAGGGATGTGAAAACTC
Source organism: Anadara kagoshimensis (assembly GCA_021292105.1). Lineage (NCBI taxonomy): Eukaryota > Metazoa > Mollusca > Bivalvia > Arcoida > Arcidae > Anadara > Anadara kagoshimensis. The sequence continues at coordinate 30,655,813 of CM037873.1, read as the reverse complement.
GGAACAGGAAGCAGCTCTGCGTAGACTTTTACAAGCCGTCATAGACTATCTACCTAAGAAGAAGACTCGAGTGTGGCAAAATGCTGAGTTTACGATTTATGACAAAGAAGCGAACCCTTATCGTATAAGGAGCGGCAATGGACAGAACAGATTTATGGTCAAATACAGTTATTTGAAAAGTGAAATCATTGTTCGGGAAGTATCGAAGGATGGACAGTGTTTATTGTCTTAAGAGGTGTATATCGCAGACTCTTCTACACAAAAAAATTAACTTGGCTTTATTTTTTAAACTAAGTCAAGTTTATCAGGTTCTGTTCGTGACTATGTTGACTTTAATTCACTGTTATTTTATTCTTTTCAATGAAATCAAAATCGTAGACTCTTGTACATCTCGACTATTTAAATGAAAAATAAAACCATATACTTAATACAATGTAGAATATACTGAATCAACTACATGTATCAAATTCAGCAGACTCTGTTATTGACTAAAATTTAAATTGCCTTTGGTGGTGTTATCTTTTTATTCTTTTCAACGAAATCAGAACCGTAGACTCTTGAACAGCTTTACTATTTCAAGATGGAGAATTCGATAGAGAATTCAGCGGGTTCTGCAAGTTGCCATGTTGATTTATATTTGCCTCTGATGTTGTTGTTTTCTTTAATTCGTTTCAATGAAATCAGAATCGCAGACTCTTGTACAATATAATCATACTTGATAGAACGAGTTATTTATAAGATTCAGCAGGTTATGTTAGTGGCTATAGTTTTGGTGTTGTATATTTTTTAGTATCGTAATCTCTTGTACAGCTTTAACTATTTTAATAAAAATATAATCATGCATGGCACCAACAATGTTTTATATTGAAGCTCATTGGTCTGCTTACGTTCATATCTTTTTTTATTTCAAAATACAGCAATGTTACGGACCCAAGAAATATTTGACCAGTAAAGTAAGTTTAAGAGTTTGATTATTGTTTGCGTGTTGAAATATACAATTTCCACATATGTGGATACTATATATGTTGTATTTCTCAGTAATCGTCCAAGTCAGTTGATTGGTTGACTAAATTTGCCAGATTTCAAAGTTATAACTTTCTTTTTGTTTTGTGATTTGAGCATTGACTGGGACGTTTCTTTTTGATTAGCACTTAAATCAGATGATTGGTTGGGTTGGTTGGTTGGTTGATTGAATGCAGCTTTATGTCACATTTGCAAACATTCAGCTATTTCTATCGAGACAATTCTTAATAAACTCAAGGATCAATGTAATCACGAGTTCATGTCGTACGCGAAGTTTTGTATACACTTCTGATCTGCCTTGTACTAGTGTGCACTTATATATGACAACCTTTACTTAAACTGCTTGTACACTAGCCTGCAATTTCACGGATCACTCAGTCAATCAATGGTGGTACCGAGCCAAACAGCCAAATCAGAAGTTTGTTTTTTTTTTCTTTCTTTTTATTTTATTTTTTTTTTATTTTTGACATTATGTTGTGGTTCGTATCTTGTTTTTTTTTCTTGTTTTTTAAGTACGTTATTCAGTGATATGTCGCCTTGCCTTGCGGCGTGTTATTTTCCTTTCCTTTATTTATTTATTTATTTATTTATTTATTTATTTATTTATTTATTTATTTATTTATTTATTTATCTTGACATTATGGTGTGGTTTGTTTCTTGTTTACTCATTCAAATGTTATTCAGTGATGTGTCAAGATTCCTGTTGCGTTTGATTCTTACTATTTTTCTGAATTACCCTAGGCTAATATATACAAAATAGCAATACCTTCCTAAAATAATTTTGTTTAAATTTAAAGATACTAGTACCATTTAGCTCCAAGAAAAAAATGATTATATTACTTTCCTTGTTTCGACGACAACTTAGACAATGGGAGACAACTCCTGTTTACCTATCTTTACGATACTCCGCGATTTCAATTCATACACAAGACGTTTCTAAAGCCCCGGTGGCGAAATGGATAAGATATCATTCTTCAAATCCAGGTTCGAGTCCTGTTCATACAACAAGTAGGAAAGTGAATTTTCCTTGCCGTTGGCCTTAAATGGTTCACCCGGTGTCAGTATAATGTTGTGCTTGTCTGCAACGTACTAGTTAACTCGGTGAGCTAGCACCTTAAAGTCGCCCCGAGTGAGGTAGACCATAAGACATCTCCAACCTACCTGTAAACACTGACTATGACAGTGAATGTGAACTAAACAGGGGACGCTTTCAAAATTTAACATTTGCATTATACTAGTGATAATAATATATTGAATAGATCTACATGTTCATACATATATTATATTATAGTCCGTCCACGATTTGATGGTACAGGGGTTATAAACACGGACGGCTTAAATAACGCATACAGATGTAAATAGCGTATTAACGTACACGTATAACCACGCCGGCACACGCTTTATTCCTTACAATTACCCTAATATTAAAATAGATTCCATCAGATCGTGGATGACCTATATAGGCAAACAACATTGACCTGTCCGCTTGATTTTTTAGCTCAGATGAGCTATTGCAATGGTTCCCCGTCCGTCGTCTGTCGTGCGTCGTGCGTTAACTTTGTACATTTTAATCATCTCCTCTAAAACTACCAAGCCAAATTTGATGAAACTCAGTGATTATGATGCCTAGATTTGCACAAATGAAACGATTATGTCCCCTTGGGGCCCCATAAAGGGAGAAATAGTGAAAATCTTTAAAAATCATCTCCTCTGAACTTACAAGAGATATAGCTTAGATATTTCATGTGAAACATACTTAGGGCACCTAGTTTCAGATTTGCACAAATCGTAACTGTTGAGGCCAAAATGGGGAAATGGCAAGGTACTTAAGGGGAAAATCTCTAAAATTAATGTATTTGTCAATATATCTTGAAAACTATAAACTTTTTGTATAGGCATGTATATTGGAATATTGTAGGTATTGGCCTAACGATCATTTTGATATATGAATAAAGGTCATAGGTTCAAAGGTCAAGGTCATAGCTGCAAATGAGTATTTAAATGGTTAATTATCTCAAAAACTATCAACTTTTTGTATAGGCATGTATATTAGAATATTGTAGGCATTTGCACAACGGTCATTTTGATATATGAATGACGGTCATAGGTTCAAAGGTCAAGGTCATAGATGCACATGAATACTTAAATGGTTAGTTATCTCAAAAACTATCAACTTTTTGTATAGGCATGTATATTGGAATATTGTAGGCATTTGCACAACGATCATTTCGATATATGAATGAAGGTCATAGGTTCAAAGGTCAAGGTCACAGATGCAAACGAATACTTAAATAGTTAATTATCTCAAAAACTATCAACTTTTTTGTATAGGCATGTATATTGGAATATTGTAGGTATTGGCCTAACGATCATTTTGATATATGAATGAAGGTCATAGGTTCAAAGGTCAAGGTCATAGAATTTAACGAATACTTAAATAGTTAATTATCTCAAAAACTAACAACTTTTTGTATAGGCATGTATATTGGAATATTGTAGGTATTGGCCTAACGATCATTTTGATATATGAATGAAGGTCATAGGTTCAAAGGTCAAGGTCATAGAATTTAACGAATACTTAAATGGTTAATTATCTCAAAAACTATCAACTTTTTGTATAGGCATGTATATTGGAATATTTTAGGCATTCGCACAACGATCATTTCGATATATAAATGAAGGTCATAGGTTCAAAGGTCAAGGTCACAGATGCAAACAAATACTTAAATAGTTAATTATCTCAAAAACTATCAACTTTTTGTATAGGCATGTATATTGGAATATTGTAGGTTTTTGGCCTAACAATCATTTTGATATATGAATGAAGGTCATAGGTTCAAAGGTCAAGGTCATAGATGCAAACGAATACTTAAATGGTTAATTATCTCAAAAACTATCAACTTTTTGTATAGGCATGTATATTGGAATATTGTAGGTATTGGCCTAACGATCATTTTATATATAAATGAAGGTCATAGGTTCAAAGGTCAAGGTCATAGAATTTAAAGAATACTTAAATGGTTTATTATCTCAAAAACTATCAACTTTTTGTATAGGCATGTATATTGGAATATTGTAGGCATTTGCACAACAATCATTTTGATATATGAATGAAGGTCATATGTTCAAAGGTCAAAGTCATAGATGCGAACAAATACTTAAATGGTTAATTATCTCAAAAACTATAAACTCTTTGTATAAGCATGTATATTGGAAAATTGTAGGTATTGGCCTAATGCACATTTTAATATACAGATGTTTTAGCTGTTTATAAATAATTTATTGTAACTAGACTTTAGATATGTAATATATAGCATACTTATATAATATTTATTATAATTAATTTGCAAAAATACTTGAATACTATTGGCCCTTACTGATGAAAATTTTGACATACTCTTTTATTAATGTCATTGACCATTGAACCTCTGCGTAAGATATGTACTCTGCCTCAGGTGAGCGTTAAGGCCCATGGGCCTCTTGTTATTAGGAACAATCCACCCAATAAATTGGTAGTGTTTAGATTTAAGATAATACATACACAGTGTACTTTATGAGTTGGATATCACTGCCAAATGTTTGATTCTAGCAGCTAAGATTTTTCAAAGTATATGTATTCTTTAGTAACCCTTTACAAAAGACATCAAATAAATAGAAAAACTCAAAATATAAGATATCAATGTAAAAAGTTGAATGAAGTTATAAATAATATAGGGTGGAAGTTGAACATGCAATCCAGGAAATAAAAATCTGCACGACTTTGGAGATTGCCGAGACGTAAAATTTCACCCGTTGTTGACATTTTCAGCATTTTCTGTCCGGTGTAAACGCCTCTTTCGTTTATAAATGAAAACCATACTTTTAAAACCAGTCTAACTTTATTTTTTAATTCCTTTTTAAGGTCTTTTAAAGTTTGTCCAGGATCTTGAATTATAAATGTAATATAAGAAAAGACGGAGCTTTTTGGAATTGATCGTGTTTTATTATTTTAAAAAATCAAGTTTTGATATAACCCCTCATTTAGTTCACATTCATGGTAATAGTCAGTGTATACAGGTATGTTGGAGATGTCTATTACGGTGGATCAGTTAGCAGAGTGCTCCCTCCGTATGTTGAAGGTCATGGGTTCGAAACCTGGATGTGTCTAATTTAGAAAATAGGTAGTGACTGTCCTTTTGCTTTCCACTCCGCATTTAGAAGTGAAAGTTACGAGGTCTTTCTAAAGAGACCTTAAAAACTGATGGTCCGTGTCACGAAAGGCGAAACGCGTAGTAAAAGAACCCCCTTGTAAATTGCCCTAACCGCGTTGTAAAGGTAAAATTTGTGTCTCGAACAATAAGTGAAGCCGTCTCAATACAAATGAAATACTCTTGACTGGCCGTAAAACACCAATCAGGTGTCCCTTGTTTGTCATGTCCGTTTATTTAAACTTAAACTGAACTTTAAAACCACTTGGTCGCGTCGCGTTACGACATATGTTCTTATTGCTGAAAATCGCCTCTTTAATCACAACAAGTGTTGGCTTCGTATGTGGGAAGTTGGGATTCGAACCCAAGCACGTATCTAATAAAAACCTGAAAAATAGGTAGTGACCGTTCTTATGATAACATTTGGCATTTAGAAGTGAATGACACGGGGTCGTTGGGAAGAGACCTTAAAAACCGATGCGCCGTGTCACGACAGACGTGACGCGCTGCAAACACTCCCAAAACATTGCTCCAAACGTAGTGCAACGGCCAATTTCTTCCATTTTACTTCACTTATAGCTGATGACATATTGATATAAGTCAAATATGCTTGACTGGAACTTAAATTCTCATTCAATCAACATATGATCATAACAACAACAACAAATATAAAAGTGTAATAATTCTACTTGTATTCTTTTAGAATAATGAATAATAAATTATTTTGTATTACATATATATTTCCTATATTTAATCATTTATTGAGTTTTGTAATTTAGCAAGTATGTTTTGAAATGAATCCTGTCCCATATAATCAATTTCATTCCTCTCCCATCGTTGTCTTCTTTCATCATCATTTGTATCTTTAACACAACTTGGTTTCGAATAACTTAAAACAAGTCCACTGTTTCCTGCGTGTTCTGAACATGATATTTCGCTTTCAATACATTCTGGGCGGTCTGAAAATCTAACGCCACTGTCGAATGAATCCCATTCCATCCGGTCTGGATTTTCAATAGAACTTCCGGAATAGCTGGAACCACTGCAATGTGATAGCTCCAAGTAGCTTGGTCCACTGCAATATGATTGCCCTGTATAACTAGACCCATCGTAATATGATTGCCCTGAATAGCTTGGCTCACTGTAATATGATTGCCCTGAAAAGCTTGGTCCACTGCAATATGATTGCCCTGAATAGCTAGGCTCACTGTAATATGATTGCCCTGAATAGATGGGCTCACTGTAATATGATTGCCCTGAATAACTGGATCCACTGCTATATGATTGTCCTGAATGGCTGGGCTGACTGTAATATGATTGCCCTGAATAACTGGATCCACTGCTATATGATTGTCCTGAATGGCTGGGCTGACTGTAATATGATTGCCCTGAATAACTGGGTCCACTGCTATATGATTTCCCTGAATAGCTAGGTTCAGTACAATACGATTGCCCGGAATAACTGGGCCCATTGTAATATAGCTGGCATTCCGTAGGTTTAGGATTTCTGACTGCGCTGTAATTGTAGTTTGATTTCGGACTTTCTTCAAACCTGGATTCAATTTCTTTTGAATTACATTTTCTGACGTCACTGTAATTGGAATTCGCTGTTGAACAATCTGAAAATCTAGTTTCTACGTCGTTTTGGCGTTCTTGAATATCCTGCCTGCTGTCAGATGCATTAAATCCAAAATCTTCTCTATCCTGTAATAAATAAATAAATAAATACCTGACTATCTATGTGTCTAATTGGATGGTGGATAGTCGTTTGGGTGGTTGATTGGTTGATTGATTTCACGGGCTCGATTGATTGCTGGTTAGCTCAGTTGGTAGAGCGTTCCGCTAGTATTGGGAAAGTCCAGGATTCAGGAACCGGTTTGGCCACTGCATTTTTACCTTTCTTGTTACATTTGGGACTCGTCCGGCCCTGGAAAGTGGCAGACCAACAGGTTAGTCTCAGGTTGGAACCTTGTGGTTTCGATTCAAGGGAGTCGATTCGAAAATGAGGAAGGGGGGAATTCGGCGGACCGACTCAATAGGAGGCCGGGTAGCTCAGCTGGTAGAACGTCCTGCTAGTGTTGGGTAGAGTCCAGGTTCGAATCCCGGTTTTGTCGCAGCAATTTTTATATTTCCTGTTACGCATTTGAGCGCGCGTTTGTATGTGTGTGAGAGAGATAGAGAGAGAGTTAAAGCTTGAGATTTTGGTATTATTTTCTCCTTCCTATCAACTTTTATAATTTCTCTTAATTCTGTTTCTGTTAAAATACATTAAAATACCATAGTTAATTAAATATTTTATGAATCTCCGTAATTTGTAAAGTTTCGGGGTTACACTTTTTTATATACAATATCTATTATTTGTCAATTTGAGAAATTAAGTCTTGAAAAAACCCGATATGACAATGATTTTGCATGTCTGAAGAAGCTGAACTAACTTTCCTTTATGGTAGCTAAGTTGGTAATATGCTCGCTCCGCATGTAGGAGGTCACTGGTTCGAACCCCGGACAGGTCAGCATTTAAAAATAAAAGTCACTGGGTCATTAAGTAGAGATCTTAGAAACCGACAATCGTGTCACGAGAAGATCAATCAATCAATCAATCAATCAAACAATGAGTCAGTTGGATTTTTGTTCAGATCTTTGTACATAAATAATGCATACTTCACACAGTCTAAAACATAATTATCATTAGTGTACCTACCATCTGAGCCAGGCGTTTTCAAGTCCCGATACCAGTACACCAGTTGGGTAATAATTGTAAGTCCTAACTCAACTTTATCCATATTTTAGCCGTTCGATAACCGAGATTAGGTTCTTTTTCGTTAGCTTAGTGTTAAACTTGCAACAGGTCTGTATTTTGTTATGAATGGTTTATTATTCCACTTTTCGCCATGACAGTAATTTCAGTTTGTAGAAGACTGCACGGGATGGAACTCCGGTCGGGTCTGACCAAGACTTAAAAAGGGTATTTAGAAAAGAAAGTCACTAGGGCAATTTGGATAAGACCTTAAAACCGATGTTACGTATCACAGCAGGCGTTGTACGTCAAAAAAAATTCTAATGCGTTATAACTCATTTCTATCGGGTTAAAATCACTTTTGCCCACGTCACACTCTCCAGAAATTGAGAACAGATGGTCATACCAAACATTTTGAATTTCGTGCAAAAATAGCCCCGAACTTTGTCAACAGCCAGTTAGCAGTCGAAGCAAAATACAATGCCCACAGAAGGTCATACGATGGTACTCCAACTACACACGATGGCACTCGAATCACACACACATGCACAACCAGGTATGGATTTTTATTATCTAGTTTACCCACAGAACACAAACAAGCCGCCTACACAAAGGTCCAGCAAGTATTTTTACGGTTATGTTCTGAAAGTCGGAGACAGTTTGACCAAAATTGTGAAACCAAAACTTTGAAGACTGACAAATTGATGTATCTACGTGAACTTTCACCGTGGAAGTGAAGCCGGGTGTTCAGCAAGGATAAACCCCATAATTTAGCTAGCTACACCCGTCACGTGTTGAAACTGCTATTTATTTACATATTAATTAATTATTTATTCTTGACTTTATTGATTAAGTAAGCTCCTTATATGTTTTGTAATGCATTGTATCCAGGGAGACAGGTTAATATAAGAGTTTCACTCTTGTTCCGGAATCCCCTTTTTGTCTATTTGATAAAATGTTATTGTTCATGTATATATTTATTGAAATAAATATCGTTTAAACTGAAACTGAAATAAAATGTTTAATGATTTCTGGTTGGTTTACAAACATAAATCAAAAGCACTGGGTTGCTTTAGAACAACAGTTTGAAATGAACTGGGAATTACGATACGCGTGCCTTTGAGAATGACCTCGTTCTCGACTGATAGCTCGTCTCGAAAATTGTAGTATTCTTTTAGCACTTTAGGACAATCTCACTTTTGTAACTTTTCGACCATCCATTTAAAATGGTTTGTGTAAGCACACATAATTGTGGATCAGACGCAGTTGCGACTTGAATGTTTTTAAACTGAGTGTTACTTATCGGAATCGATTCCATAACCGTGTGAACATAAACGTCCATGTTTTTGGTAAGACCTTCGTCAGTGTTTGGCAAGAATTTTCTCAAAAGCGTATCGGCAAGTGGAATGTCTTTGCCTGGCACGTGATATATGTTAAGATCGTGTCTTTGTAATTGAAGAAGCATGCGCTGTAATCTTGGTGGCGCGGCGCTGAGCGATTTCTTAAATATGGATTCCAATGGTTTATGATCCATTTGTACATTTACTCGTTTACCATATACGTAATGGTGATACCGCTTACATCCGAATACTATCGCCAACATTTCTTTTTCGATTTGCGCATATTGGATTTCGGACGCGGTAAGCGACTTGGACGCATAACCTACCGGTTTATCGTGTTGTAAAATAGTAGCGCTTTATTCCATATTTTGAAGCATCTACTTGTAGCGTGATTTCCACTTCCGGGTTATAATAAGCTAATGCTGGATCAGTAGTAAGTATCTCTTTTACTTCGCGAAGGCTTTCTTTTGCAGTGCATCCCATGAAAACAGTACTTCCTTCGAAAGAAGTTCTCGTAATGGACTTGTCACCTCCGCGATGTTTGGTGCAAATCTCGATAGATAGTTGATCGTGCCTAACATGATCTGTAGCTCATTTTGGTTCTCTGACGCTATTATATCGCGTATTGCCGATATTTTTGAAGGATCGGACTTAAGTCCGTCTGCGCTGAGAATATGACCAAAGTATCTGACTTCTGTAACTCCGACCTCTAGTTTCTCGTGATTTAACTTAACACCTTTTTGTCGAGCGCGTTCAAAAACATTGCGCAGGTTTCTATCATGTTCAGGCTTCAGGCCAAAAGATAGTCTAAGAAACCGATATCGACCAACTGGTGAGTTGAATGTAGTAAGATAAGACGACTCTTCGGATAATTTTATCGCCCAATAACCGGAACGTGCGTCTAACTTTGTAAAGAATTTCGCGTTCGATAAGCGCGGTAGAATGTCTTCGAAATTTTGCATAGGATAATGCAGACGTTGAATTGCCTTATAAAGATTCTGAGGGTCAAGACATACTCGTAGCTGTTTCGTTTGCGGTTTCTCGACGAAAACGATCGAACTAATCCATGGCGTCGGCTTGGTTATTTTCGCGATAACTCCTAGAGATTCCAACCGGTCAAGTTCGGCCTTTAATCGGTCGCGTAATGCGATCGGTACCCGACGCGGTGGATTTACCACAGGCGGAACAGAAGGATCAAGTACAATATTACATTCAGTATACCTTGAAAAAAATCATTATATTCTGTTAATATCATACTCCTATCTAATGGTGCTACAATTGTATCTTGTATTGAGTGCACAAACTGGATGAGTGAAAATTCTAGACATAACTCAAATCCTAAAATTGGTGGCGATTCTGTTTCTACAGCATAAAATTCAAGAGATTGACTTATGTTACCGAAACAACAGATAATCTTACAAACACCAAGTGTGTTGAGTTTGTGACCATTGTAAGTTGTCAGTTTGCTAGTAGCTTGTTCCAGTGGGGCATTGGTCTTGAGAGTGAAAAATACATTAGGAGGTAAAATATTTATTTGGGAACCTGTGTCTATCTTAAAGTTTACACGGGTGTTATTGGGTTTACATGATAATTCAAATCCGATATCTCTGCTGGTGGCTGGTGCCCCGAGGATATCACAAACTCAGTAGGCAATAATTTCGGATTATTGTCAGAAATATACTATACTTTTCTAAATTTCCTGCAAGTTAAAATTTGAAATTTCTCAAAAACTAAGGTATACTCCCTCATGCGAAGTATTTCCTTAGCTTAATTTGGTAAAATATGTTTTGGTCCTTTGGGTAGCTTTTCAACATCTTGGAAATAATTTTGGTTTGTTTCATAATTTTGGTCCAAGCACTACTGATGAGGAATTGTATTCCGAAACGGCCATCTAGTGCTGTAAAATTAAAACAGGGAAAATATGTAATATCGCGGGAAAATGTGTGTTTTCTTCGTTGTCATATTTCCTTCTGAAGTAATGTTATTGGCTATTAATTAGAGTGACGTCATAGTAGACTATTAGATAACACGAAAAAACACGCGTTTTCCTCGTGGTCATGTGTTCTTTTCAAGCTATTTGATTGGCTATTGATTAGAGTGACGTCATAGTAGACTCCTCTAACAACCAAATCACTTAGAGTTGCTCTGTTGTGAGGAAAAGCGTTTTCGTTTGCTCTGGAAGAAAAAAATTGAAAGTTGAATCATTTTCCTCTGATAACTCAAATAGTAAGTTCTTCAATAATTGTTCAAGATTAAAGTACGTTTCAGAGGTTATAAATATGATAAGAAAATATGTTTCATTAATTTTTAGATCCGACTGTATCAACTTCATACAGAAGACAATTGTGAACAATTTATTTATTTATTTATTTATTTATTTATTTATTTATTTATTTCAGATTGACACGATGATAGGACTTACAATTATTACCCAACTGGTGTACTGGTATCGGGACTTGAAAACGCCTGGTTCAGATGGTAGGTACACTAATAATAATTATGTTTTAGTCTGTGTCAAGTATGCATTATTTATGTACAAAGATCTCCACAAAGATCCAACTGACTGACTCACTCACTGGGTGATTTGATTGATTGATTGATTGATTGATCTTCTCGTGACACGATTGTCGGTTTGTAAGATCTTTACTTAATGGCCCAGTGATTTTTATTTTTAAATGCTGACCTGTCCGGGGTTCGAACCAGTGACCTCCTACATGCGGAGCGAGCATTCTACCAACTTAGCTACCATAAAGGTAAGTTAGTTCAGCTTCTTCAGACATGCAAAATCAACGTCATATCGGGTTTTCCAAGACTTAATTTCTCAAATTGACAAATAATGCATAACTTTACAAATTCCCGAGATTCATAAAATATTTAATTAACTATGGTATTTTAAATGTATTTAACAGAAACAGAATTAAGAGAAATTATAAAAGTTGATAGAAAGGAGAAAATAATACCAAAATCTCAAGCTTTAACAGCCATCAAATTCCTAACACCATACGAACAGCCCTGGACGGTGAGTTTCTCTCTCTCTCTCTCTCTTCTCTCTCTCTCTCTCTCTCTCTCTCACACACACACACACACACACACACACACACACACACAAACGCGCGCTCAAACGCGAAACAGGAAATGTAAATATTGCTGCGACCAAATCGGGATTCGAACCTGGGCTCTTCTCAATACTAGCGGGACGTTCTACCAACTGAGCTACGTACCCGGCCTCCTTTCGAGTCGGTCCGCCGAATTCCTCTCTTCCTTATTTTCGATTCGACTCCCTTGAATTTAACCACAAGGTTCCAACCTGAGACCAACCTGTTGGACTGCCACTTTCCAGGGCCAGACGAGCTCCAAATGTAACAAGAAAGGTAAAAATGCAGTGGCCAAACCGGTTCTCGAATCCTGGACTTTCCCAATACTAGCGGAACGCTCTACCAACTGAGCTAACCAGCCATCAACCGAGCCCGTGAAATCAATCAACCAATCAACCACCCAAACGACTATCCACCATCCAATTAGACACACAGATAGTCAGGTATTTATTTATTTATTTATAACAGGATAGAGAAGATTTTGGATTTAATGCATCTGACAGCAGGCAGGATATTCAAGAAGGCCAAAACGACGTGGAATCTATATTTTTAGATCGTCCAGCAGCGAATTCCAATAACAGTGACGTCAGAAAATGTAATTCAAAAGAAATTGAATCCAGTTTTGAAGAAAGTCAGAAATCAAACTACAATTACAGCGCAGTCAGAAATCCTAAACCTACGGAATGCCAGCTATATTACAATGGGCCCAGTTATTCCGGGCAATCGTATTGTACTGGACCTAACTATTCAGGGAAATCATATAGCAGTGGACCCAGTTATTCAGGGCAATCATATTACAGTGAGCCCAGCTATTCAGGGCAATCATATTGCAGTGGTCCCAGCTATTCAGGGCAATCATATTACAATGGGTCTAGTTATACAGGGCAATCATATTGCAGTGGACCAAGCTACTCGGAGGTATCATATTGCAGTGGTTCCAGCTATTCCGGAAGTTCTATTGAAAATCCAGACCGGATGGAATGGGATTCATTCGACAGTGGCATTAGATTTCCAGATCGCCCAGAATGGACTGGAAGCGAACTATCATATTCAGAACACACAGGAAACAGTGGACTTGTATCAAGTTGTTCAAAACCAAGTTGTGTTAAAGATACAAATGATGATGAAAGAAGACAACGATGGGAGAGGAATGAAATTGATTATATGGGACAGGATTCATTTCAAAACATACTTGCTAAATTACAAAGCTCAATAAATGATTAAATATAGGAAATATAAATGTAAAACAAAATAATGTATTATTCATTATTCTAAAAGAATACAAGTAGAATTATTACACTTTTATATTTGTTGTTATAATGATTATATATTGATTGAATGAGAATTAAAGTCCCAGTCAAGCATATTTGACTTATATCAGTATGTCATCAGCTATAAGTGAAGTAAAATGGAAGAAATTGGCCGTTGCACTGCGTTTGGAGCAATGTTTTGGGAGTGTTTGCAGCGCGTCACGTCTGTCGTGACACGGCGCATCGGTTTTTAAGGTCTCTTCCGAATGACCCCGTGTCATTCACTTCTAAATGCCGAATATTATCTTAAGAACGGTAACTACCTATTTATCAGGTCTTTATTAGATACGTGCTTGGGTTCGAATCCCAACTTTCCAATAAGTACAATGTCGTAACGCGACGCGACCAAGTGGTTTTAAAGTTCAGTTTAAGTTTAAATAAACAGACATGACAAACAAGGGACACCTGATTGGTGTTTTACGGCCCAGTCAAGAGTGTTTCATTTGTATTGAGACGGCTTCACTTATTGTTCGAGACACAAATTTTTACCTTTGCAACGCGCTTAGGGCAATGTACAAGGGGGTTCTTTTACTACGCGTTACGCCTTTCGTGTCACGGAACATCAGTTTTTAAGGTCTCTTCAGAAAGACCTCGTAACTTTCACTTCTAAATGCGGAGTGGAAAGCAAAAGGACAGTCACTACCTATTTTCTAGGTTAGACACATCCAGGTTTCGAACCCATGACCTTCAACATACTGAAAGAGCACTCTGCTAACTGAGCCACCGTAATAATCACACTTGCACTTCACATGCATACACGATCTTGTTCATAGATTAATCCATTAATTAATAATGCCGTTTCGTCGCGAACAGGTGAAAAATTGCTGATGCGACGTTAAGCAACATTCAACAACAACACATTTTCTTTACTTGCATTCCTATTATCGATTATGATTATGCATACTGGTAAAGATGGACCGTTCTTTTTACGGTATCGAGGTATCGAATATGCCAGGTGTATTTTATTCAGCTGATTGTCTAAATTCCATTTTGAACTTTGTCTGGAAATACATTGCCATTATCTTAATATAACTTTTCGTTCTATAATTTGCGTCATGTTTTGTTGCGATGACCAATGCTCGCTTGCCAGTCAAATAACCAAACAAGTTATTCCATCTACTGAAGAATTCTGTCTCATTTCTACCAATAGTAATGGAGTATTGGTGTTAAATTTACGCCACAGTCGAGATTATTTCACTTATATCGAGCTGGTTCTTTTACCTTGACCTCATTAGGACTCAAAATGACAATCTTGAAATCAATGTTAAATCATAATGCATGTATGATTACGTACCTTCTGCATCGTTGCCCGACATGACTTAGGTAAAAATAATAGGTCATGACCTTGACATTTGCCCTTCACATCTTGAGGTTGAACATCGCTTTGATATGTCGAAAGTGAAAACCCTACCACTCTACTGTTAATAATTCCTATGATACAGCTAAAGGAATGTGATACTGAAACCTCGCAGAACAAACGAGAACGTGAAATCTACCTTTCGACAGAACTTCACGATTTTTACGATGGCTGTCATCACAATATTGTTGGAAAGTATGATGTCTCTGTATCCAAAACTATCATACATATTTTAAGCTTACCATGGTTCCATGTTCCTTTCGTTTTTATTTTTTATGACATGCGCGTGGCAAGAAGCGCTTACCCTTCCGGGGTACCCGGTCTCACATCTTTTTTGGAAGTTCACGTGTGTTACCTAATTTGCAAGTTTTCAAATTATACTTTTTTGGGATTTTTTAATTGTGATTTGAACATTGACTGGCCAGTATGGTTTTCTTGATTTAGGCACTGAAAAGCAAATTCAATCCGTTTTTGTAATGTCAATGAAGATCATTCAGTTTCGGAAACACGCTGCTTACCTTTCGGTCAGGTGAGCTAAAACTAAAAAAAAGCCCAAACAAATGATTCAATATTACACATGATTACACTAGTAACAACAAGATCATATGACGTTATCAATTCAAGATACACGTTTTACTCAATGAACCAAATTACCAAAAACAACCAGCGCAATTAAAACTTTGATAACATCTGATTAATTTTGGCCAACATACATTTTGTTTATCGCGCAAACTAAGTACAGTACAGACCTGTCGAAAGTTTAACATTTGGTTAACAAAAAGGAGGCGAAGTACCGAGATACAGTACAGACCTGTCGAAAGTTTAACATTTGGTTAACAAAAAGGAGGCGAAGTCCGACTGTCGAGTGACCGAGATACAGTACAGACCTGTCGAAAGTTTAACATTTGGTTAACAAAAAGGAGGCGAAGTCTGACTGTCGAGTGACCGAGATACAGTACAGACCTGTCGAAAGTTTAACACTGAGCTAACGAAAAGGAGTCCAAGTTCGGCTGCTGAGGGGCCGAGATGTGGATAGCCATTGAATCAAAAACCTGCCAAAAGACAGATGGCAGCAGTAGTAGTGTCTAAGCAGAATCCTACCTTGTTGAGCTGCTGGCTGCTGGATTCATTAAATATGCATGACGTCAGAGGTTACAGGGTCACACCTGGAGGTGTTAAAGAAAGAGGGGAAGGTCCCGGATGTGAGGGTACCGGAAGGGAATCCCTAGGTCTAAGAAGAGTTCGGGAAAACCGGATCAAAGTAGAGTACCCCCGAGTCTGGGGTGACCCCCGAAGGGATGGAATAGCGGAAATGCGCGCCGGGACTCGATCTCTTAACCGAAAGTAGACATGTGATATACCGTCGTGTCCGGCTCAAAGAGAGAAATCGTTCGGCGCTAATGCCGAGGTAATCAGACAAACCGTGACAGAGTTATCGCCCTTGAAAGGAATTTTGCGTATCCGGACCCATGTCGTTAACCACTGGGTCTTTTCGCGGTTTAATAGCATAGAAAGATAGTCCTCAATCGCCTAAATACGTAGATACCTCATTTGTACAGATCCGTCCAAAAATAAAGATGTGACGGGTGGAAAGACGTGATTGAAATATCCCATAGACTTAACACGGGAACACTTCGGGTTCGATTCTGTGAAAATTACTAGATCTAGCACCATACAGAGTATATCATAAGACGTGTATGGTCATGACGAACACGTAGACACCTCGATCATAAAGATCGGCTGAGTCATAAGAAAGTTATAAGGAAATACAATTCTCTATGGGAAATCCCGTGTTAAAATTTCTCCATAGACTTATATAGGAAAATTGACAGATCGCCTTAACGCACGAACCACTCGACCTCAAGTAGTACTGAATACATTTTCAGATAGGTGTCATAAAAACGAACATTTCGATATAAAGTTTATCGAAATCCATACAGAATGAAGCGGGATATGGGTCTTAGAAGTTGGAAATTTTACGTCTTTGTTTACTAAAATTTGAATTCGAAATGCTGCAATCTGATTGGTCGAGAGGTTTTAGGCCCATAATTTCGTTATTATTCCACTTAGAGAGACGAGGGAGGTAACGTTAGACTCGGAAGACCGAGCCCCATACGTTGATGATAAAAGTCGAACTCGGAAAACGGACACGGACCGGATATAGTCCGGAATGCGCCGTCCCCTTCCCCTTCCCCTTGCCCTTCCCCTTAGAGGGAGGAGGAGGAGGGAGGAGGAGGGGGAGGAGGAGGAGGAGGGAGGGAGGGAGGAGGAGGATGAGGGAAGAGGAGGGAGGATGAGGAGGAGGGAGAAGAGAGACAGAGCAGATGTTGTTACCCCAGTTACCCCACAGTTACCCCGTCGTTACCCCACGGTTACCCCACAGTTACCCCGTCGTTAGCCTAGAGTGAGGAGGAGGAGGAGGAGGGATGGAGGAGGAGGGAGAAGGAGGAGGAGGAGGAGGGAGGAGGAGGAGGGAGGATCTCTTGTAAAATTATAAAAGTCAGTGATTTCATGAAGTTGCTATCATAATCGTTCGACATGACCGTGCGAATGGTTCTCAGCTCCAACGACTCCAAAGACATGTATCCCGATAACAAACCGTACGATTTCCGAGTTCATTTGTCAAAACCTTTGCAGTTTTTGGGCAATTGGGAAGTGGCTTTATTGGAATTTACCTTTCAAGGGGCCAAGAAATCAGTGGAATCGGAATTGTTTGTGTGCTGCGACTTAATAGACAGTTCCATTGTAGGTCACCGGGAAGTACCGCTACTAAAACGAGTTTTTCTACAACGGAAACAAGACAACATAATTTACGATCAGCCTTACGGAGTATATTTGAGAAACCGAGAGTTTCAGGACGTTCACGTGTATATAAACACTTCCAAACACGAATTAGCTTCATTTCTCACTGGAGAGGTGACCGTGACACTTCACGTCAAGAGAGTATTTTTTTAACTATGGCAGGTTCTACTTACGTCTCGGATCCGGCTATCTGGAGAAAATTCTACAAAAACATGTTAAGCGGAAAATTTCAACCGGAGCAATACAGACCTAACCAGACGGGAGGATCGGGAATAGCCGGTATGTATGCGGACAGCCCTTATATGATTCCGGTCAATCCTCATACTAAAGAAGAAGAGGAAGTGAAAATCGTTGTAGGAAAACAAGTCACGCCCATTGCAGCGGAGGTAGAAAGAGCCAGATCTGAATATAAAAGAAATATAGAGGAAGGGCACCCCGTGGTACCTCTCATGCAGACGGGTAATGGGAAGAGGAAACCGAATAAAGATCACCCAACAACAGTTAAAGTTAAAAAAGTGGGAGACAAATGGATGTCGTTGTTTTAATAACAGGAGGAGTAGGAGGAGGGAGGAGGAGGAGGGAGGAGGAGGTATATATCCACCGTACATAAAGAAAAACTCTCATTTACAATTTACACGTTGAAGAGTCAGCATGTATCAGTGTCCCGTATGCAGTAAACAATTTTCCAGAAAAGACAACATGCTTAGACACGTTCAGCAAAAACATCATGGATCAGTTGACTTATCAACGGCATCAGAGGACGTCATGTTTCATCATCCCTTTACCATGCAGATTACGGCACCATCCATGGGAGGCAAAACAACGTGGCTACATCGTCTACTCGGCGAAAGGTATCGACTCATTGATCCAGTACCACAAAGAATAATATACTGTTACTCTCAAAATCAACCTGCTTATGGCGATATCAAGACCATCATTCCAGACACAGAGTTTGTCAGAGGCATTCCGGACGAATTGGAAGAAGAAAACTATCTCGATTCCGAAGTGGCTAATATGATCATTTTAGACGATGTCATGTCAGAGGCCAAGGATGATAAGAGGATTGCCAACCTGTTTACCAAGGGAAGCCACCACAGGAATCTAAGCGTAGTGTATCTCACTCAGAATCTGTTTCCGCAAGGGAGGGCATCTCGAGATATTACCTTAAACTGTCAGTATATCTTGTTGTTTAACAATCCTGTGGACCGACAACAGATTCATTTGCTGGCTAGAAGGATCCAACCCTCTCATCCCGACAGATTCATGAAGGTGTACGAGGCGGCAGTCTATCGACCGTATGGAAACCTGCTCGTGGATTTGAAAGCCAACACCCGAGAAAAAGAACGATTGAAACCTAATATATTGGAAAAGCAGAATAAAACGGACCGTATAAAGAAACAGACTGAATCAATCGAGCGTGACACTACGGATGAAATGCCCGTCTTGGAGAGAGAAAACAGTAGAGATACGCTAGATGATGACGAGATAAATGAAGACGAATCAAGTCAAGTAGGAGGGGCTTTATACACTGAATACCCCCCACCATGGTATCAACAAATAGAAAGATTAAAAAATCAAGAAGGCAGAGGAGCAAAGCGACCTCGGTTGGATGAGACAGAGGAAACCACCGACCACAACATATGGAAGAAATTATTTTTACATCAGGTCATCGAAAAAATCAAGCCGAAAATGGAAAACACAATAGAAAAATACGTGGATATGGGAGAAAATGAAGACAGAGCAAACATTCTAGCCTTTAACGAAAACCTGCCAGAGATGCGAAAAATTATGATGCAACAGTTTGTAGACTACATTTTTAAACGAAACGCTTTAGAAAAAGATTCCTTTTATCGCCTCGTCATGGACACGGCTCAACGATTATCTTTGGAATACAGAATGGGAGAAGTAGAAACTTGGAAGAAAGCTGCCGAGATGAGAGTCTATCTCATGGATGATATACTACTTTACCAAAAAGAAATATAACGGGAATGTTTGTGAACGTGATGTTATTCTGATACAGCACATGGACGGAGATGGAGCAATCCCAAGTATATAGACAATTCGTGTTTTTACATCAGTTGGGACTGATGGACGTACGAGACAGAAAAACAACCCTAAGACGTTTAAACCGGGAACAGATGCAGGCGATGGAAGAAGTAATCCGTGCCATACTATCTTCACCCATTTTATTGGTACATAACGATTATCGTTATTTTAGACGACACATGCGAATACTGAGACAACTGATAAATCCAAATATCAGTTTTGATCGCAAGAAAGCGTCCTTACTACAATTTCATGGTTTAGTACCTCGTTTAATGCGAGATTTCTATTTAATGCAAATTATGATCATAGCAGAATAGGGGTGGGGAGTTTGGAGAACGAACTATCCTGGAAAGGCGAAACATCATTGCCCTGCATGGAAAGAAAAGTGAGGTACATATACACAGATCCTTGCTCGGTAATTCCGTGTGGGTGGTAGACGGTTCTCACAGTTAAGGTCTCTAATGCATGGCGTTTCGCCTTGGATTAGACACTCGATGTCATCTGTTAGGGGAGTTGCAGATCATTTTTAACCATTGCTATGTGTAAATTAAAATGATAGAATGTATTCATTAGTTTGTTTGTTTGTGATCCTCCCTCCTCCTCCTCCTTCTCCCTCCTCCTCCATCCCTCCTCCTCCTCCTCCTCACTCTAGGCTAACGACGGGGTAACTGTGGGGTAACCGTGGGGTAACGACGGGGTAACTGTGGGGTAACTGGGGTAACAACATCTGCTCTGTCTCTCTTCTCCCTCCTCCTCATCCTCCCTCCTCTTCCCTCATCCTCCTCCTCCCTCCCTCCCTCCTCCTCCTCCTCCTCCTCCTCCTCCCCTCCTCCTCCTCCCTCTAAGGGGAAGGGGAAGGGGACGGCGCATTCCGGACTATATCCGGTCCGTGTCCGTTTTCCGAGTTCGACTTTTATCATCAACGTATGGGGCTCGGTCTTCCGAGTCTAACGTTACCTCCCTCGTCTCTCTAAGTGGAATAATAACGAAATTATGGGCCTAAAACCTCTCGACCAATCAGATTGCAGCATTTCGAATTCAAATTTTAGTAAACAAAGACGTAAAATTTCCAACTTCTAAGACCCATATCCCGCTTCATTCTGTATGGATTTCGATAAACTTTATATCGAAATGTTCGTTTTTATGACACCTATCTGAAAATGTATTCAGTACTACTTGAGGTCGAGTGGTTCGTGCGTTAAGGCGATCTGTCAATTTTCCTATATAAGTCTATGGAGAAATTTTAACACGGGATTTCCCATAGAGAATTGTATTTCCTTATAACTTTCTTATGACTCAGCCGATCTTTATGATCGAGGTGTCTACGTGTTCGTCATGACCATACACGTCTTATGATATACTCTGTATGGTGCTAGATCTAGTAATTTTCACAGAATCGAACCCGAAGTGTTCCCGTGTTAAGTCTATGGGATATTTCAATCACGTCTTTCCACCCGTCACATCTTTATTTTTGGACGGATCTGTACAAATGAGGTATCTACGTATTTAGGCGATTGAGGACTATCTTTCTATGCTATTAAACCGCGAAAAGACCCAGTGGTTAACGACATGGGTCCGGATACGCAAAATTCCTTTCAAGGGCGATAACTCTGTCACGGTTTGTCTGATTACCTCGGCATTAGCGCCGAACGATTTCTCTCTTTGAGCCGGACACGACGGTATATCACATGTCTACTTTCGGTTAAGAGATCGAGTCCCGGCGCGCATTTCCGCTATTCCATCCCTTCGGGGGTCACCCCAGACTCGGGGGTACTCTACTTTGATCCGGTTTTCCCGAACTCTTCTTAGACCTAGGGATTCCCTTCCGGTATCCTCACATCCGGGACCTTCCCCTCTTTCTTTAACACCTCCAGGTGTGACCCTGTAACCTCTGACGTCATGCATATTTAATGAATCCAGCAGCCAGCAGCTCAACAAGGTAGGATTCTGCTTAGACACTACTACTGGCAGCTGTCCAAAAACTGTCACGATAAAGCTAACTAGGAACGCGAATGAGCTGTCAATTGGTTAGCTCAGTGTTAAACTTTCGACAGGTCTACTGTATGGGCGGAAGCTGTCGAGAGATGTATAGTGGCTGCCGAAAAGCTGTCGAGATATAGCTAGGGACCCAGGAACCCGGATGAAGCTGCCGATTCGGTACTTATTCCTCAGCTTAATGTTCAACTTTCGACAGGCCTGCGCTGTACCAATAAACACGTAGTAACTAGACAATAACGTCAGAGTATTAGATTTTGTTGATTTGATAATTAAAATATAATTCAAAAACAAACTTAATTAGTGGTTTTTATCATGATAATGTCACTTAGTACAACAAAGTCCGTTTCAATGAGGGTTTATCAGTCTTTTATCTACGACGAAGCTCGTTAAGTTTTTTGTTTTTTCTTATTATTATCAAGCCTGAAAGTTAATTGCCAATAAAGTACGTATTATTTATATACACTATATCTATCAAGTGTCGATAAAACTTTCTTAACCTTCTCGAAAGACCAGGTGTTTCTTTTCCTAAAAAATACTTAAGTTTCCATTTCTTTCTAAACATTTGCAATAAATATATTTATTTTACGAATGTTTGGAAATACTTTTATAGAGTATTTTATTATATTTTTCTCGAAGGACCTTGAGCTTCTTTTCTTAAAAAATACTTAGATTCCCATTTCTTTCTAAACATTTGCAATAAAAATATGTTTATTTTACGAATGTTTGGAAATACTTTTATAGAGTATTTTATTATATTTTTCTCGAAGGACCTTGAGATTCTTTTCTTAAAAAATTCTTAGATTCCCATTTCTTTCTAAACATTTGCAATAAAAATATATTTATTTTACGAATGTTTAGAAATACATGTACTTTCTTGGAGTATTTTATTATATTTTTCTCCAAAAGACTTTGTGTTTCTTTTTTCAAAAATACTGAAAATTCTAATTTCTTTCTGGCTAAAATCTCATAAGCATTTGCATTAAAATATGTTTATTTTACAAATGTTTGGAAATACTATCTTAAAGTATATTACTGTATTTTTTTTTTTTTTTGAATAATTACTGAAGTTCTTATTTTTTCCAGCTAGAGTCGAAAATTATTTGCGTTAAAAATAGTTTTAACTTAACAAAAAATGGTTGATAATACTTTCTAACGGTACTTTATTGTATCCTTTCATAATTCTGTTTTTGTAGACAACTCAAAATCTGTTTGTAAAAGACCTTCGTTAAACTCAAAATCTGTTTGTAAAAGACCTTTGTTGAACTCAAACTCTGTTTGTAAAAAAAACCTTCGTTAAACTAAAATCTGTTTGTAAAAGATCTTTGTTAAACTCAAACTCTGTTTGTAAGAAACCTTCGTTAACTTCAAAATCTGTTTGTAAAAGACCTTCGTTGAACTCAAAATCTGCTTGTAAAAGATCTTCGTTAAACTCAAACAATGTTTGTAAAAAAACTTCGTTAAACTCAAAATCTGTTTGTAAAAGACCTTCGTTAAACTCAAAATCTGTTTGTAAAAGATCTTCGTTAAACTCAAACTCTGTTTGTAAAAACATTCGTTAAACTCAAAATCTGTTTGTAAAAGATCTTCGTTAAACTAAAAATCCGTTTGTAAAAGATCTTTCTTAAACACAAACTCTGTTTGTAATAAACCATCGTTAAATCGAATTATTCAGAAATATTTACACGAAAATGTAGTTCATCTACAAAAATTTGACTAGATTTTCTTGAAATACTGAAATGGCGATCCGTTAAATGGTCCGATTTTTGTCATTAAAATATTATATTTTTTCCTTGTCGCCGACGCCTTCTTAGGATGCTCTTCTTCCGACGCAACAAAATTTGGAAACCGGAAAAGTCGGGCATACAATCACAGACCCCTGTGTTGGTCATAACACCTATCCATCCGGGCCCACAAATTTTCATGGAACACGGTGTTGTATTTGCAGGTGGCGGCTGTGTTGTGGTAGTGGTGGCAGTGGTGGCAGTGCTGGTGGTAGTAGCCGAGGTTGTGGTTGTGGTTGTTGCTGCTATTGTTGTTGTTGGTGGGGTGACAGTAGTGTTGGTAGTGTTGATACTTCCTTCGGTTGTTGATTCGGTAGAAGGTCTCGTTGAGGCCGATACATTATTCGTGTTCTCGTTAGTGATGGCGTTGTTGATAAATTCATCAATCTCTTCCTCGCTTATACCTCCGACCAATAACCTCATGTCACACCTGGAAGTAAAAAAAAGTTTAATTGTGAACAAACAAATCACCAGACTTATTTTTACATAATATATAATAAATAAGTCACTGTCTAGTCCCTGGGTGTGGTCGATTGGGATACAGCGGGCGTTTGCAGACTACACTGAACTTATGCCTCTCGACGCTCAAATTCAGAATCCCCCGCGCATGTGTGTGTGTGTGAAATATATTGTTCTTTCGTTTGCCAAATGGCCATGGTTTTTTCCCGAAATACGGCTTGATACATTATTTCAAAATTGACAGTCTTGTTATTAGACAAATGCATGTAGTGCAAAAATCTTGACTGGGAAGATAAACACATTGCTCACTCCACTCCACAGGGAAAATGATGCCCTGTAATTTTTAATATATAAATAGCTAATTATTCATTAATCCATTTATTTCATTTTTAAGTATACATGTTTCTCTCTGTGACATGCAAAATATATATTGTAATATAATAATTGTTAAGGAAACCGGTTTATATAAGAGTATACTCTTGTTCCGGTAACCTCTGCATATATGTTAATTATTTTTGTAAACCGTGTAGTTTCAGAAACAAATATTATTTAAACTAATGCCAGTATTTTTTCTATAATTTTAATTCAGACTCTATGCTTTGACCGCTTCCAATATTTTTTTCGCCTGGTCATTATTAAACTATTACAATGGTCATTGACAAAGCATCGATTAGTATTAGAGAATTCACTCGCTACAATAGCTATATAGTGGTCAATTCTGATTAGTGGGCATTTCCGGTCATTTCATAGCTGACAATGCAGCGTAATTCACTTCATTGCTGCATTGCAATCGAATTTTGTTTACTTCTTTTAGAAATTCCAGCCTTGTTCCCGGAAACGCTGATTACAGGTAAATCTTTATCAAGGAAACCGCTCCCATTAATCAAGAGAAATTCAATTGATGAAAGAGTTTAAAAGGTTATGACACAATAGATCATTAATGGTTGCTAATCGTAATGACGTTTGCTTCTTATACTGCTAGTCATTGCTTATTAATAAGCAACGAAATTGGTTCGATTTTATCTGTGCAAGTAGACGAGCGACATTGTCATCACAGCTGTCATATACCTTTCTTTTTTCTTTTTTTTTCTTTTTTTTTTTTTAATCATAAAATACATTCAAGAAATGGAATTACACTGTATATCATTTTTGGCATATACCATTTTTTGAATGTATTTTATGATTGAATTAAAAAAACGCTATATGGCACAAATATGTATAAATCGTCCATGAGACCATTACCCCTCGCGAACTGATGGCATATAATATAGAACACCACTAAATTCTACTCCCTAAATTAACCGATGTGTAATTTTTTTTTCAAGCCAGTTGAGGTGAGTAATGGTGTTTAACGTCCAGTCAAAAATATTTCACTTTTATCGAGACGTCGCCAGCTAAGTACGAATGTGCAGAAATTTTGCTTGTGCATTGCGTTTATTGCATTATACGGCAGGGTTCTTTATCGTGCTACGCCTACCGTGACATGAGACCTCGTTATTTTAGTTCCCATCCGAAAGAACCGTAACTTTCACTTCGTAATGTCGAGTGCTTGGTAAAAGAACAATCACTACCCACTTTCAAGTCTTGGGACAGACTCAGTTGGGGTTGGAACACACGAAAACCCACTTACGGAGCGAGCACTCTACCAACTGAGCTACCGCAGTGGTAAATGCCGAATGAATGGATAGATATAATGCTTAATTAGAACTTCAAAAGTTTCCAACTTCATTTTACTCAACCAGTTTCATTAAAATTCTTCAGGAGTAGGAATTTCGTGTGAAATGAAGTTGTCAAAGTTGAACACTGAAAACACAATAAGGAATCGAAGCTCGACTACCAAGTGGCCGAGATGTTGATGTTTTCGACCGTAAAATATCGAGAAAGTGAACAGCTGTCGATATATAGCGTACAAGTGGGGAGGGGCAAGGTGAGGTGACGATTCACCACTAATCTGTTACCTTAGTGTTAACTTTCGACAGACCAAGCCTTGGTTTTACAATCAAGAGTTTCCTCAACTTTATAACCTTACAAATGTGAAGTCTTAATAATTTTGTTAATTTTATCAGACATTAAGGAACTTAATAAGTCATTTTAAAGATAACTTCAAGCTCAAAACATTTGAAACTAATTTTGTCAAAAATGTTCATTCATTGCTCCAAAAAGATTACCAAAATGCATTTAATTTAAGAAAAATCTTAGTTAAGAAATGATTTGAATACATATACTTACTGGCATGTGTCTCTGTTAAAAATGGCGTAACCTTCACAAGTAAACTCTTGAACACATTCACATCTGCAGGTTTTTTCATTCCATCTTTTATTACCAACTGCCGGGCATTCCTCTTGGCTCTCACAACGACAAGCACATTCATTTTCGATGTATATTTGCCTAGAGTTACAGTCTTCACGTTTAACTATACATTGCTCCATACAGGATACGTGGTCTTCTATAATAATCTCGTAATTCCCCACATAATCAAAGTGGTCAGCATTTTCCGATGGTAACCGTAACTTCAACACCTTTACAAACAAAAAATATGTAGAATTTATTTTAGGAAAGACTTCAAAAATTCCCCCAAAACAGAAAATGATTATATAAAGAAACATCTACTGGCATGTTTTAGTGAGTGCTATTTCTTTGTTTAACTTGCTATTAAATAAAGAAAAATAATTGGTCTTTAGCTCAAAATATTTTATAATAAGTTGTAATTTGTTGCTAGTTAATATTAGAAATTTCGCAAAAACTAAGGTATACTACCTCATGAATACTAAGTATTTCCTAAGCTAAATTTGGTTAATTATAGAATGATTGTAATTTTTTTTCTATCTATGGGGTCATAGATAGAAAAAAAAATTAATTAAATTCAAAAATAAGTTCAATATTCATAACATTCATGTAATCTTTAAATTATACACATGAAAAAAAACAAACAAAAAAACAGCGCATAAAAACAAAAAATGTCACATTAATCTAAAAGCGGAACAAAGCTGATTGCCAATGGCAACTGCCGGTAGCTAGCCTTGCATGAACATTTTCTGCACAATGACGTCAGCTAATATGATGTCAAAAAATTCTGTCTATCACACTGGATAGTATTAAAATTTAATTATATGTTACTACATATAATATAGATACTAGTACTTAACAATGGCGAAAAAACAATCTCCAGATATAAAGTTAAAAACGTGATAATGTTTTCGGCTTTTGGTAAGAATACCTTTGGAGACATGTGAAAACTAACGATAGAAACTTGACAGTGATAAAAAAAATTGCCAATGAGAATAGTTAAAAAAATAATCTTGTAAACTTTGTCTAATGGTAAAAAAACTGAATAACTTTGCAGAAATATGAAAAGTGACCATAGAAACTTGACAATGACAAAGTACAATCTCCACAAAGGAATTTGACAATGAGAAAAATGGCAATTATCTTCAACATTTTTATGGTAAGAATAACTTTGGAGAAATATGAAAAAGGGGCAATAGAAACTAGACAGTGATAAAACAATCTCGACAAAGAAATTTGACAATGAGAAAAGTGACAATTATCTTGTCAACTTTGTATGGTAAGAATAACTTTGTAGAAATATGAAAAGTGACCATAGGAACTTGACAATGACAAAATACAATCTCCACAAAGAAATGTGACAATGAGAAAAGTGACAATTATCTTGTCAACTTTTTATGGAAAGAATAACTTTGGAGAAATATGAAAAGTGACCATAGAAACTTGACAATGAAATTACACTTCTCTTCCGCAAGAAATGATTGAATGAACGGGGTTTACGTCCGAGTCAAGAATATTTCACTTATATCAAGACGCCACCAGCTATAGGTGAAGTGACAGAAATGTTTACCTTTGCAGTACTCTCACGGCAATGTGCAGGGATAGTTATTTAACGTACCGAGCCTGCCGTGACAAGGGGCATCGGGTTTTAACGTCTCTTTAGAAGGATTCCACAACTTCCATTTTTTGATAAATGCTTAGTGCTTGACGAAAGAACACTCGCTACCCATTTGTAAGTCTTGGTCAGACCCAGGTCGGGCATACGCGCAAGAAATGAAACTTTGCCCCTGATATCGACCATCGTAAAAACTAACCTGCTGGAATTTAACGGAAGAACATTTTCGCAGTGCACAAAGGTAGCTCTGCAACGTCGCATAGCGGTGTTGCCGCATGCATCTATGAGGGTTTTGTCGAGATATCTATTAAGATTCGTTAAAATAAGTCCTCTTTATGCGTCAAAAATGCACCCTAGCGCCGCATATAAGCAACACATCTTTATGCGTTGAACTCCGCCTCATAAACGTGGCCGAACCTTTATAGGTTGAAATTCTCCGCATAAACATGCATGTCGGGCCTTTTGCTGTGTGGCGTTACATAGCTCATTGTCAAATTTAATTCACATCCACGTGTCTATAATAATACAATAACCAAACTTGCGTTTCTTTCCCCCAGTTAAAGCATGGGGCCTGAAAATGATAAAAACGGAAAAGAACATGCCACGAAAATATCGACCCAAATTTTTCAACTCCGGTTTGACTGCATGTGCTAATATACACAATGTAGTTAGGTATAGTAATATTTTCAATATGACACAAAATGTCTCACACCACAAGTTACTATCCCCCCCCCCCCCCCTTCATCATACTAGCATTCCAGTTTATTATAAATGATAAAATAAAAATGAAAGACATGGTGTCTGCCGAAATAACACTTAAAACCGTTGTTAAGCTGAAAATAAATTAAAACTAACCTGAACATGTCGCTGGGTTACTTCTAAAGGCTGGCAGCTTCGAAACGATTTTGTTGTACAACCTGAACATCTCATTGCTTTTGTGCATTTTGGAAAGATCATGTCTCTCGGACCAACCTCATGATGGATGTCTACAGCTGGTATACTTGTCAGCCGGGCGCCACAAGTGTCAGGGGCCGCAAAAGCCAAAGGTTCTTCACCTGTTAATTGAAATGTAATCCTTTCGTTGAAGACGTAAATTAAAAATCAAACCTATCGGTACATGTTAAAACCATAATCCAAAAAGTTAACCACAAACATACCGGTCCATGTTCAAATCATAATACTAAAGTCAACCACAAGCATATCGATCCATGTTAAAATCATAATCCAAAAAGTAATCCACAAACATACCTGTTCATGTTCAAATCACAATACTAAAGTCAGCCACAAACATGCCGGTTCATGTTCAAATCATAATTCTAAAGTCAACCACAAGCATATCGATCCATGTTAAAACCATAATCCAAAAAGTAATCCACAAACATACCTGTTTATGTTCAAATCACAATACTAAAGTCAGCCACAAACATGCCGGTTCATGTTCAAATCATAATTCTAAAGTCAACCACAAGCATATTGATCCATGTTAAAATCATAATATAAAAAGTAATCCACAAACATACCGGTTCATGTTCGAATCATAATTCTAAAGTCAACCACAAGCATATTGATCCATGTTAAAATCACAATCCAAAAAGCTAACCACAAACATACCGGTCCATGTTCAAATCACAATCCAAAAAGCTAACCACAAACATACCGGGCCATGTTCAAATCATAATTCAAAAGTTAACCACAAACATACCGGTCCATGTTCAAATCACAATCCAAAAAGCTAACCACAAACATACCGGTCCATGTTCAAATCACAATCCAAAAAGTTAACCACAAACATACCGGGCCATGTTCAAATCATAATTCAAAAGTTAACCACAAACATACCGGTCCATGTTCAAATCACAATCCAAAAAGCTAACCACAAACATACCGGGCCATGTTCAAATCATAATTCAAAAGTTAACCACAAACATACCGGTCCATGTTCAAATCATAATTCAAAAGTTAACCACAAACATACCGGTCTACGTTCAAATCACAATCCAAAAAGTTAACCACAAACATAACGGTCCATGTTCAAATCGTAATCCAAAAAGT
The DNA here is from genome assembly GCA_021292105.1 of Anadara kagoshimensis. Classification (NCBI taxonomy): domain Eukaryota; kingdom Metazoa; phylum Mollusca; class Bivalvia; order Arcoida; family Arcidae; genus Anadara; species Anadara kagoshimensis. The sequence goes on along the minus strand of CM037873.1, from coordinate 30,625,725 downwards.
TAACCACAAACATACCGGGCCATGTTCAAATTATAATCCAAAAAGTTAACCACAAACATACCGGTCCATGTTCAAATCATAATCCAAAAAGTTAACCACAAACATACCGGTCCATGTTCAAATTATAATCCAAAAAGTTAACCACAAACATACCGGTCCATGTTCAAATCATAATCCAAAAAGTTAACCACAAACATATCTGTCCATGTTCAAATCATAATCCAAAAAGTTAACCACAAACATACCGGTCCATGTTCAAATTACAATACTAAAGTTAACCACAAGCATATCGATCCATGTTAAAATTATAATCCAAAACATTAACCACAAACATACCGGTCCATGTTCAAATCACAATCCGAAAAGTGAACTAATATATTTTTCCTAACAGAGTGGCGTCTTTTATTTAAAATGAAAATTATGGTCATTTAAAACAACAATTTATGAAGTAAATGAAAAGCATGCAGTGTCTCAATGTTTTTTGGGTTGTACAGAAATAATTTCATATAGTATAATTTTAAATGATTCTATAGTGTTTTTCTTCGAAAATTGAGTTTATGACGTCACGGAAATTTCACAGTAATAGCTACACTAATCAAGTTTGTACTTTATAAAAGCTAAAGCTGTTCCTTTTACAATGATACCAAATATGATCTATGTCTACATAATATTATCGACAACAAAGATAAAACGTTTCCCTACCCCGTTTTGATCATTTTAAAAAAATGGGTATCTTTAATATATTTTTTTCTAAAAGAGTGGTGTCTTTTCTTGAAGATGAGAATATATGATCATTTATAGCTACAATTCATTAATTAAATGAAAAACATACTTTGTCTTAAATGAGTTTTATTATGCTGTACAGAAATAATTTTACAAAGGATAAATTAACACGATTTTATAGCGTTTTTCCTCAAAACTTGTGTTTATGACGTCATGGTGACGACATAGTAGCAGCTACATCAACCAACTTTGTATTTTATAAAAGCTGAACATGTTCCCTTTACAATGATACCAAACATGATCTATATCTGCATAATAATATTGAAAACAAAGATAAAACCGTTCTCCTACCCCTAATAGAGAAATGTACTGAAAACTTTCAGGTACTCTGAAATATTGAAGTTTTACATAAAGAGCATCCCAATTTTTTTCTGGGGAACTTCCTGATTCCATTACTAGACATCCAAAGGTACCATCAAAAAGTGGTTTCGGAGGATCCTGGGGGTGCAAGGTGGGTCCACCTAGCCCACGAACTAGTGTGAAACATGGGACCATCCGATCATGCCATAATTTGAATACTTTGCAATATTTACATTTTAATGTTATTTCTAAACAGTTAAATGGTAAATGATTTAGAGTACATTCTCTGGCATTTGTGTACAGACGCGACATTGTGAAAGTCATTGAAATGATATTTTTGGGGCAAGTTTCCAATCATATTGTAATTCAATGACATTGTGTGTCTGGATCTTTCCGGAAACATTGTAAAAAAGTTTGAGTATATTAAGACCTTTCCACTTTTTCGTTAACATCATAATTCATAATTTCAGGTCATTTCATTTGTAAACGGAGATAATGCTGTGAACGTCATTGTTTTAAAACTGTGTTTTGGACAAGATTGTAATCACATTCCAACACAAAAAAGCAAAGTGAAAAGGATGAAAACTGACAAATTAAGCTAAACACTGATCATGAAATTACATAAGTAAGTTGAATAATTTGTCTTACCTCCGGATACGACTATCTTGTCGGTAGTGCCATCATCTGACACAGAAATGGCTGAAATAAACAAAACAAGAATGTTATCATTGGCAATCGTATTGAACAAATACATCATTGTCGATTGCGCTTAAAATGCAGTTGAATGCTTTAGATACCCATCTCTTTCATAAAAATCTCATAGAAAACCCCAATTGTTTATGTGGTCAAATTGAGAAATACGGAACACTTTTTATTACACTGCCCTTTGATATCATGATATTCGACGTAATACTATAGTAACTTAATTTGAGTATATTGTTATATAAAGCCAGTTCACTAACTCCAGCGGAAAATGCTGAAGTGTTTTACACGTCCATTATTTCATTCGCCAATCCAAACGATTTCACTGAAAACTATCCACATTCCAGTGTTTTATGTGTGCATATCTCTCTCTCTCTCTCTCTCTCTCTCTCTCTCTCTCTCTCTCTCTCTCTCTCTCTGAACGCTTTACTTAATCGTATGTATTTAATGCTATTTTGTATAAATTGTTATATTATAGATGTACATAAAACTGGTTAATATAAGAGTTTTACTCTTGTTCCAGGTTTGTAAAAACTGTTTGTATATGTTATTCATTGATTTTTATTTCTAATAAAATTATGTCTGAACTAAAACTATCACAAATGGCTTATGAGACACCCAAAAACAATAATCAAAAGCATTTCATAAAAGGCTGTAATTAATGTATTAAATTGTTAAAACTATTATACAACAATAAAAGATTATTCTATATATAAATCACTATACCTAAAACTGCTTGTATATGTGGTTGGGGTCGTGTGAGCCGGTAGTACAGTACAGGGCTGTGGTAAGTTTAACACTAAGCTAACGCAATGGTGTCGAATAAGAAGCTCAGTTGGTAGAGTGCTCGCTTCGTAAGTGTGAGGTCGTGGGTTCCAACCCAGACCGGGTCTGATTCGAGACTTGAAAGTGGGTAGTGATTGCTCTTTCGCCAAGCACTCGATATTACGAAATGAAAGTCATGGTTCTTTCGAATGGGAACTTAAAATAAACGAGGTCCCGTGTCACGGTAGGTGTGGCACGATAAAGAACCCTGCTGTATAATGCCCTTAGCGCAACACACAGGCAAAATTTCTGTTGGCGACGTCTCGATATAAGTGAAATATTCTTGACTGGGACGTTAAACACCATTACTTAACTCAACTCCCTCGGCAATTTTTAGCCAGCAACTATCTATATCTCGGCCACTCGACAGCAAAGCTTCCACTCCTTTCTGTTATCTCATTGTTAAACTTTCGACAGGCTTGTACTGTAGGTACAACCATCTGTGGGTTTTCCTGCTTTCAACCTTTAATTTTGTATATTTTCCACTTTTGATACTGGTGTTATTAATCATGACAAGTGAACGGGTTATTAATTACAATCAATAATATTTCTAGATGCCCGATTGTTGTTGATTCAATAAACCCTAACAGATATAAGTCAGATTCTGGTGATTAAACATTGATTTTACTTGGAGACCATTCTTTATAACAAGTTCATAAGGTCAACATCACAAGGAATCTCTCTCTCTCTCTCTCTCTCTCTCTCTGTGTGTGTGTGTGTGTGAATTTAAATCACCCACGCCACTAAGCACGAAACTCTCTCTCTCTCTCTCTCTCTCTTTGGCGAATTCACATAATCCATACCATTAATTAGCATGAAATACTCGGTATATGAAAACAGACATTCTTGGAAAAAACTGTCAAAATCCCTCGCTCCAGATAGCAATATAATATTGACTATCTATTGTGCCAATGCTTCTTCAAAAGTTCACATTGAAGGCAACGGTTAACAAGAATATTACATCGAGTTGACTTCTCGAACTTTTACTTATTCTAGTGAAATCGTCCGTAATTCTACTCTCTCTCTCTCTCTCTCTCTCTCTCTCTCTCTCTCTCTCCTCTCTCTCTCTCTCTCTCTCTCTCTGTGTGTGTGTGTGTTAACCGTGAATTTTTCAAATTCGCATTCGACTGGCTATATAATACTTGTGCACACTCAAATACTCCATAGGAAGTGTCATATATTCTTCTTTTTTTTTATTTCATCAGTCAATACATTAAAAAATGATGTATGAAATAAGCAACTATACACCTCTATCTGTTTCTTAAGCTTAAAATAGAAATGATTGTACATATCTTGAAGTTTTCCCGTTTTTATGTAAAAGCCTCTATAAACATCAGAGCCCCCCCCCCCCCCCCCCCTCTCATGCTTTCTTGCTTCAAAACTTTTTATGCAAATAGCAATACTGGTAATGAATAATAAATGCACTAGTATTTGCTTTGAAGACTCAGTAAATAGCAAATAAAGAAGAGATGGTGTAAATTTAATAAAGCATATTTACTTGTAAAATTTAGCGGGTGTCCCTGATATCTGACATATTTGTTGACGAACTCCTCAATGGAAGGAACACTTGTTAAATTTCCAACAGTTAAAATGTTCATATTGGCCCTGAAAATAAAGTATATAAATAAATCTATTAAAACATGTTCTTCTGTATATATTTCGTCTTTTATAAACCTTCAAATTCTATCCTAGGGCTTAGTTGTTCGAAGCTTGATTAGTTTAATTAGTGATTAATTCAAATTTACACCATGAATAAAAATAAACATATCATTATTGAATTGATAGTTAAAAAACAACATGTTTCAGTTGATGAAACTCTATTCACTTTTTATCTTTTCAAAGAAAAAATTAAAAAAAAAAAAAAAACATCGCGAAAATTTAATATATAGTATGCAAGATACAAATTTTGGCTAATCGCCTGATTAAACTAATCGGGTAGGGAGGATTTTCTGTCCCCAGTCAGTTATTCTTTCACTTATATCAAAGTGGTCAGTTTGGGAATAGTTGGGAAACTGTAGTGCCTAAAGAAGCCCACATATCTTCGGCAAGAAAATTACCAAACTTTCTCACAATAGGGTCTGTCCCGAGTGAGATTCGAACTCAAGTATGGTCCGTAAACACGCTACAGCAACTCGGTCACATCGAGTCGCAAAAATGATAAGTAGACAGGATAGGGCTCTAACTATACCACTTACAAAAGTATTCCTTTTCTCTCTTAAAGTACGTTATACTTCGATATACAATCAAATCTGTCTATAAAGGCCACCCAAGGGAGACAGCGAAAACTACCTTTATGGGCAGGTGACCCTTATAAACAGGTTCAAATAACATGATCAAAGAGCAATAGGGATAATTTTTTACTGGCCTTTAAAAGCAGACGACCTTTGAATAGAAGTATCTTTAAGGTAGGTTAGACTGTACAAATAATTAAACACATGCTGACTGTTAGTAGTTTGTCTTGTAACATATCATCTTACTGATGACATTACGGCAATTGATGAGAGAAATTGTTCTTTCCGTTAAAAATTAAAATTCTTTATAGCACAAACGCCTTTTACACTAAAGTTCCATGACAATAGGAAAAGTAAACGTGTTTGTATGCTACTAGATTTTTGCTCTCTCTCTCTCTCTCTCTCTCTCACACACACACACACACACACGCACACACGCGTGCATTAACACACGTACACGTTTTTTATAATCAGTTAAACCTTTAATATACCGGATGAATTTTGGTGTTTTGACATTTTGGCGAAAATTAAAATATAATGCGTCAATGCCAACCAGTTATATCAAGTATGATTGTAAGTATAATAGCAGAAGATTGCTCAAGTTGACACTCGGATGAATTTATAACTATCAGAAAAATAACCAATTAGAGCTAAACATGTGTCACCTACAGATATTAAACTGTAATAAGATACTATATTTTACAATAATTTACATAAAATGATAAAGACCATGAATAAGTTGAGAAATGGAATTTGACACCCCAGTCAAGATTTTTCAAAGTTGACTAGCTTATATGGAGGTGGTCAGTTTTATGGGGGTGGGAAACGGAAGTGACCGGAGAAAACCACTTACCTTCGACAAGTGATCGGAGTAAATGGGTTTTACGACTCGGTCAAGAATTTCACTTAATGAAAGCGTTGAGCTTAGGAATGGAGGAGAAACCAGGAGTGGTCGAAGAAAACCACCACTCTTACCTGAGCTGGCAAACTTTCTCACACACCAAGATCTGTCCCGAGTGGGATCCCGTCCTATTTGGTGAGAGGCGCATTGATTCGTCACGCTTTAGACCATTCGGCGTCCGGGGTC